>OX104060.1:66351621-66483069 GCA_944474145.2 Dicrocoelium dendriticum | reverse complement strand
TATCCAAGTCGCTCTAATGATCAGTATATATCGCGTGCATGGCTACGACCGAATTCCTTAGTAGCGCCCTATATTCAAGCTCCTTTATCGGTGGCCAAGTTAAGCATCGCTTGTGATCTGCTACCCTTGTGCGTAACTCTATCGCGGTTTGGCCGATGTACACCTGTGTGCAGTCTTTGCAACTAAGTTTGTGGACGCATTTGGTTGTCCTATCTGAGGGAATTGGATTTTTCAACTGCACCAGTGTCTAGCAGAGTGTTTGGCCTTTCCGGAAAGTTTCCCTTATGTTTTCTTTATTTAGGGTCCTGCGGATGGCCTGAGAAGTTTCATCTTTAAAAGGAATAGCTACAGCCTCAACCCACTCCGTAGTACGCTGCGAGTGAAGAAACAAAATTCGCTGCAATTGGCGTTTTACTAACCGCCCCGAATAGCTACTACCAAACAATTGATTCATTACTTCTTTCCAGGCGACCTTCCTATCTGATTCCTTTGTGTACAGGGTCTGAGCTCTGTCAAAAAAATTAGGTGAGGCTATTCCCGCATACACATGCTTTGGGTGACCTGAACTATAGTGGAGTACAACATCTGTGTCCGTCGGCTAACGATATATCGTTGTTTTATACTACCCCCTTCCTGTGAACCAAGCAGTCAAGGAATGGCAATGTTCCATTGCAACATTTCATTTCCACAGTGCAATTTATAATCTTCGCAAGAGTGTTCAAGTGATTTAGATATTCCTCTTTCTTATCCCGTTTGATAAAAACAAAGGTGTCATACACGTAGCGCTACCAAATTTCGGTGAGATACAACAGTCAGTCAGCGCCCTCGTTTCAAAACCTCCCATGTATAAATTTGCCAATACAGTGGATTTTGGCGATCCCATGGCACGACCTAGTTCCTGAGTGTATAATCTAGAGTAGAAAGTGAAATAAGACAAGTAAAGGAACAATATCATTCCTTCCGTTATTTGATCTACCGTAAGCTTTGTCCTCTCTCCCAGGTTACTGTCCCCAGTTAGAAGGTGTTTCGCTATCTCCAAAGCCTCGCATACTGGCACGTTAGTAAACAGTGAGCTAACGTCGAAACTGACTATTAATTCATTCGACTCAATCTCAAGACCCGACACCTTTCTCGCAAAGTCATAAGAGTTCTTTACAAACGTATTCGTTTGTCCTGTCAAGCGTTGCAATATGCTGGATAAATAACTGGCTAGTTCATGCGTTGGGGAACGTATGCCACCTACACTATGTCGAATGGGTACATCGAACTGTTGGACCTTCCATAAGCCTTACACTCTTGGTTGAAGAGATGAGTTCGGGTATGCGTTGTACCATTTTCCCGGTGCTACCTGCTCCTTTACGTTCCTCAAGTAATTAACAACTTCCGTCTTATTCATCACCGACATGACGGACTTATTGTCGATAACCTTATATGGTCCCGTCACTAGGTGCTCCCCCATTTTTTCTAAATAAGCTGACTTGTTCACTGTGGCTTTAAGGTTATCGACTTTTGTGATAACCATTTACGGATCTCCTTTTAGGGCAGTTGAAGCGACGCATTCCTCTGGCACAAGATTCCGCTCCCCTGGTTGCTGAAATAATTTAATGATTGCAAGCTCTGCACGAATATGCTCAGCGGTTGAAGCGGCAAACTTCGTCAAAGCATTTTCAACACTAGGAATGACTTCATCGGTTCTTATTTTGTATTTATTGGTAGTAAATGTCAAACCCCTCTCCAGTACTTTACGCTCTGTCTCACTCAACACTATCTGAAGTAGTAACTAGGTTCCAATATCTGCTGCTAGATACAGGCCAGCTAGTTTGACTGGTGGCCTTGCCATGTACGGATATCAACTGGTGAAAATTACGGATTTATCTTTCTTTTGTGGTCCTCCCTTGTGTTGATTTAACATCCGAAGATTTGTTGTAAAGCCTGTCATAGTCGGCCTGCGTTACGATAGTCTGAAACTCCATAGGAAGAAATCCAGTGTGTTCAAATCAGGAGGCCGTGGGGTAGTTGAAAGGCCGTGTAGAAAATCAGGCCAAATTAACTGGAGGAACTCAAACGGAACATCGTCAACGCATGTCGCGGTATATCCTTGGCCAGTTTTCAGAAAGTGGTAGCTAATAACATCCTGCGAGTACTGCTGTGCAAGCGAAACGACGGCGGACATTATGAACATCTAATTCGTTGCCTATTATGACGGGTAATTTAATTTATTAAACGAACTGACGGTTCATATTTGTTAGCATCCTCTTACAAAGAAATCTCGCGGACCTGTGTCATTCCGCAGCTGTAGGCCGAAGGAACTGAAACTGAGCATCGTCAAGGAATATGGCGGTATATGGCTGGACACTTTGCATCCGGTGAGTACTGCACTGCAAGCAGAACGACGGTGGTCATTTTGAACATGTATTCCGTTGATTTTTATGCTCTTGAAAAATAAAACCACACAGCTGATTTTCCAAGTCTAACTTTGAATTCGCTTCCGCTGTACCAAGCGTTGCTCGCGGATCACAGTGGCATAGTGTTTATGTCATCAGCCATGAACCATTAGGCTCTGATTTTCATCCCAGCTTAGGCAATCTCCACCTGATGAATCCAAACCAGGACGAAACTGCGGTCGTGGGGTGCCAGTGTTGGGTTGAGTAACGCCCGAATGTTTCCAACTCTTGAAACATACTTCAGGTAAATATATGTGTAATTCATATGGAATGATTTCACTAGCACATTGTTGCGATGTGTAATGGTGTGCATATTTCGTTGGGGTTGAATGAATGCTGGTACGTGAGAAACGCCGATCGCTCAATTGCCCGACAGGATGCAGGCGACGCTGTTGATGTTTACTGTAAAGTCGACGGCGGTGAACGGAACCGTGGAAGCTCAGTAGGCTGCTTTACGCACTTATTGCAAGTCAGAGTCACTTCCGTCCGTTGCCCATATGACGCTAACCTCGTGTGTGCAAAGTAACCCAATTAGGATTACCGCCATTCCTCTTAATATCATGGTTCGCCAGTGTTTAGGGGACTGTCGCTGACAAATTTCGCAGGAGCCACAAGTTGGTGCTTTTATCACCGATTCTCGTTGGCTACATCAGCACTTCTCTTCAGCATTTATAGATTCAATATGGCGCACCTGTCTATTATGCACAAACCGTTCGGCATTATCTTAAGATGTTCGGTCACCGGTGCATCGCTCGCAGTGGTCCAAAGGATTGACCTGCCCTGTCACCAGATTTGAGCCAAAGGTGTGTTTAGAGCATAATGTGCCAGCAACGTTATCACTGTGATAACGGACTTGTGGTGCACAGTATGCGTGAGAACCCACATGCGTTTGTTGTGGTTCCACGAGTTGTCATTCATTGTTCAAGTCAGTGAGCTTCGCACTTTGTGCAATAAGTGATTCTCAGTATCCTCATGGATTAGATATGGTCTAGAACTGCAGCTTCTCAGTTCCCTGCTAATAGAATATTGACGCATCAGTGAACATGTTGGAATGAACGCTCATGATCCCGCCTGAAACAAATTGAGCAGTGTAACTACACTTATTTTCTGCAACGGTGATTGATGATGCGATGGGAGAATGGGACATGCGGCAGTGAGTATTCTTTGGGTGGCAAGGCTTGTTAAAACTCCTTTCTCAAAACGTCACATTTCATATTTGAAAGGCTTATTTATAAGGAAGGTCTATTTTGCGAAGGTAGCTAGTTGGAAGGTAACTTTCAGACTACAAGAGCGTTACCAATAACCCTTTTGTCACTAGCTGGGATAACACAAAGTACCTATTGCACACTCCTTGCTCAGGCCAGTTACGCCTGTCGAAGCGCCGCCACAATTCTACCGCAGTAGCCGGGTTATGAGGCACTGCTGTTTCCATTTTGCACACCTGTCTTCATTCCAACCAGCCATACACAGCGTATGTATTGATCGGTGAACTTGCCTTGTGGCGTGCCGTAGGTTGACTCCAACTCAACCATCCGCGCATGATCCAGCGTTTTCACGATGGACGACACTGGCAAATACAAATATGCCCAATTGAATGTATACGGTCGTTCTACACCCATGGGCTGGTGTGACATTTTGCGACAGATCAACGTCTATTGTTGGAGAGTTGGCAATTGAGTGCGCTCTATTTCACACCAGAAGGAATGACCGTTTGTCACTCATTAACAGAATAGAGTGCTCAGAGTATTGGGACAAACTGTACAAGATGTCTCGAATGAAAATCTACTTGGTTGGGTTATTCTGAACAACATTCAAAAATATTGGGTTGCTACTAATGTTATTGCGATCTTTATTCTTTACATAAATGTGCAAAATTCTTGGCCCAAACGCAAAATAGTTATTCGAAATAAAAGACATTTGAATTGACCCACTTTTGCAAACGGGAACAAAGTTTATTTATTTATTTATTCCGGGTGAAAAAATTCCAGAGTTCTGGTGGCGATGATATCGTCGAATACGTTTTCAGCATCTCCCTGGCTTTTAAAACTTTTCTCTGGTAGGTTATCCAGGTGCTTGAAAAGTCGTAACCGGTAGATGAGAGGTCAGCGGAGTGCTGTGGGTGAGGCATAGTTTCGTATCCCAACTCGTGCAGTTACCGTGCGACGTGTGCCCGAGCGTTATCATGATGAAAAATTAACCCCTTTCTTTTGACCAGTGCGGAGCACCGGTGTTTAAGTTTTCGGAGCATTTCGACAATTTGTTGACATCTCCGCCGTAATGACTACCCCTGGATTCAGAAAGCTGTGATGAACCAGACAAGCCGCAGACCAACTAACAAGCACCTAACTTTTGGTGCAAGTTCTATTTCGGGGAGTGTTTCGGCACCTCATTGTAGTCTCATCACGAAGAGTTTTATCTTCGATTGTTATAACGGATCCATTTTTTATCACGTCGAAATCCGGTCAGAAAACGGGTCGCTTTTATTGCATGGGAGAAGGGCAGACGACACCTCAAGACGACGATTTCTTTGGTTTTCATTCAATTCCTGCGGCCACCGTTTAGCAAGCTTTTTGGCATTCAAATCACTAGTAAATGCTTTAAAGCTGTCATATGCAATACCGTTAAGTCAGCAGCAAGATCTGGAATAGTTTTAAGCGAACCTGATTTAAGTAAGATCCTTAACTGATCGTTGTTTACTTCCAATGGACGTCCACTACGCTCTTCATCATCAATCCTCCCATAAGCTACTCGAAATTTTTGAAACCAGCGTTGTGCAGTGCGGTTACCACTGGTTTCAGTGCTAACCGCACTACTTATGCCGTGCGTTGTTTCCCCAGTAGTATGAACCAGTTGGAATTGGTACAAGAAAATTGCGCGAATTCGTCTTCGGTCCATGTCACATTAAATGTTCTGTACCTATGTAGAATGTTGCTTCTGAGCTAAACTAACACTATTGCTGGACAGAGCGCAAAACAGGCTTCAAAATTATATAAGTGGTCAAAGCAACTTATTAAAACTAATTCAAGGACAAAGAGGATAAAAGAAAAATATCAATAAACCATAATAACTTTATTACCAACCTTAACACGTACGTCTTTTGCGGGTGGAACTCTGGAGTTTCGATCTATCTTTTTCGATTTATGTTAACAAAACTTTCGCAAGCTTCTAATACCGAATATGTTATCCAACCATGATTATCTTAACGAGAATGTGATCTCGTAGCACTAACTACACAACAATACCAGACCATAAAGAATATAATACGGATGTACCATACACGGCTATCGGTGTCCATGCTGATCCCATGACAGTAAAGGGCATCTCACGTCACCCGAATGCATTGCACTACCGGATACTTTAGGTAACAATGAAATCGGCCGATGATACAGAGGCTGTTTGGCTGTCTGCGAATCGACACCGTAACGCCTCAAGTGAAGTGCACATACTTCCTGAAATCCCGTGGAAAGGATGTGCAGCGGGTCCAAATGACAGAGCGGAACAGAAAAAATAAAGATAAAAAACTTTGATTGTTCACGGTGTTCCTGAGCTTACTTATTCCACTTCCGACGTTGCACAGATGCACGACCGCGAACAATGGCACTACATCCATGAGGCTCTTTCTCTCGAAAATGTGGTGGCCACCTCTTTGACAAGGATCTCCATATCATCAAATTAGAAGTGGTGCAATCCTAGGCTGTTGAAACTGATGTTGCAATCAGAACTAACGGCACAATCTCTTCTATGGAACTGGACTCCATTCTGTGGCAGGTTACCAACAGAAATTCGTCTGAACGCAGCAGGAACACCACCACTTTCTAATGACAACTCAGTGGAGGCGCAACTCTCAATGAAAACACCAACTGTAGGACTTGACTCGGTGACAGTTTCAACGGTCGCTATAACATCCGGAGGGACACAGCAGAGCACGAGCTAACCTTGGGATCCAAGGCATCTGATACTTGCACATATAACAAATTCGTCTTGAGAGTCTGCAACCCATCGAAAAAATGATTAGCCGCCGACTTTATATCGGTCGGCATAAACTCACTTTCTTCATCCATTCCACCCAACACAATGTTTGTCTCCAAGATGATCTCATGCATGTACACAAATGCCAAAGGTCTACTCAGCTAATTAGCTGAATTAAGACTTCGACACACATCAGAATCTTGGGACCTCATCGCTACCACGGAAAAGTGGCTGCACTGTGAGATGCGGAAATAGTGCTAACAGGTATGTCTGTTGTCCGGAATAATCGAGCCAGTAAATGTAGTGGGGTAGTCCTCTACTTTTATAACAACCTACAAGGCGAACCCATACACGGATTCGAAAACCGATGTACCCGACTCCATTTAGCGCAGCTTCCGGCTGAGAGGAAACGTCCTTGGCCTTGTGGTTGTTGTTTACCGACCACCATCGTCTACATCTGAGATAGACTGCAACTTGGTTGCTGCATTGAGGCAGATGATAAAAAGGAAGTACAGTCACGTTCTAATCGCCGGCTATTTCTACTTACATGCTCGAGAATCCCCTGCCATACCAGGAGAGCAATTCAAAGCAGACCTGCAAGATCTTGTCACAAATTTTCCGCTTTATGGCCACTTCACTTCGCCCACCAGCTTCAGGGGAAATAACAGGCCATCCATATTGAACCGAATATTCACTAAAGAAGAACTGATGCTCGAGAAATAAGCAATACTCCTCTAGGCCGCAGTGACCATATGACTTTGCATTTCTTTTGTACTTGCTGTGCTGAATATCCAGAGGACCGAACTCAAATAACGCGAACCGTGACCAGTTACGACAACATAACCCGACTTTTTGAAGCGACCGACGAGTTTCCTAACCGAAGATGCATCCGATATTGCCTGGGAACGTTTCCTCAGTAAGTTTAACGTCCTAGTTATTGGAGCATCGGAAACCAAAGCTATCAGTTCAAGAAACATGACGTCGTTGATACGAAGTAGGGCACGCTAACGCATGGTGATGCGCAACGCGGCGTGGTATACCCACAAAACCAAACAGAGTCCCAGTACCTGGAAGGCATATGTTGTTCAGCGTAACCACTGTACCCAATTAGTGCGCGAGGACAAAGCAGCTTATCAACATGCTTTAGCCGAGCGATTAACTTCAAATCCTAAGCTTCTGTACACGCAAGTGAACAGCCTCCGCAAGGGGAAAGTGGATTTCCCCATCTTCAAACAGCGGATGGTCTAACTCGGAATGCTAAAGAAGCGTCGAATGTTTTGCAACAACAGTATGCACCAACTTTTCATTGAATTCCCTGGTCTTCTGAACGTTTGGAATCTATGGTGTCTACGCAAGGACTCACTCAGATAAATTTTACGGCAGACGTCGTGATGAGAAAGTTGCTAGCCATGCGCTTGAACGCCTGTCCAGGAAGTAACGACATCCGCCCAAAGACGCTTGATGCGGCGGCTACTATTTTGTCTGAATCTTTGGCGTGGCTGTTCCAGCACTGCCTTGACGAGCAGCACGTTCCTGCAATGTGGAAACACTGAATAATAACTCCCATTTACAAAAGGGGTAGTCGTTCCGACCCAGCTAATTATCGACCAGTGACTCTACTGTCAGTTATTTCAAAAATTATGGAGGCTATCATTGCGACGCAATCACGTCTTGTCTGGACGACGCTGGTTACATTGCTAAGCGGCAACACGGCTTCCACCAGAACCGACCGTGCACAACCAATCTATGGTTAGCACGAGACATCTGGATCGAAACTGTGGACGCTAGTGCAGGAGTTGATGTGGCTTACCTTGATTTCTCTAAGGCATTCCACCGGTTGGACCATCGTATCCTTTTAGCAAACTTCAAGGATGTGACATTAGGACCCTCACCTCTGGTGGATCTACAATTTTCTCTCGCACAATCGTCTGGAGGCGAGAGTACGTGAATCTATGTCAGACCCAATTCACGTCGAATGCGGAGTGCCACAGGGTTCGGTATTAGGGCCCCGTGTATGCTTGGTCTTTAGAAACGATCTAGTGAGTCAAATTGCGTCAAACTGTTTACTCTACGCCGATGACATCAAAATTTGGAGAGTGATCAGTGCTCCAGAAGGCCGTATCCAGATACAAATCGACCTTGACATGATTTATGGATGGTCAGTCCAAAATCGCCTTTACTTCATTGTGGCTAAATGTCGAGTGCTCCATTTATGATACCGAATGATTTACACATAAGCTGAGGGATCAGGATCTGCAACACTGTTCTCTCGAAACGGATCTCGGTGTGTTGGTCCAGAAAGATATCGGCTGCTCGGAGTAGTCCAAAAAGGCATCGAAGAAGGGGATCCAAATTGTGGGGCTTTTATGGAGAGCTTTCAGGCAACTCGAACCGTCGATTTTCCACCAAACACTTCCGCTTATATACGCCTACATGTTGAATATGTAATTCAAGCATGGCACCCATGGCTAAAGCGGGACCTCACGGTCTTGGAAGTTCCAAAAACGTCGGGCGACCAGAAAGGTCAAGGGGCTGCGCCACTTATTATAGAACAGCGCCTCAGAGTGCATGACATTTTCAACGGATGTTATCGCCGTTTGCGTGGTGGCCCAATCATAGTTTATGATATATTAAACAACACTCATCATCCGTGCCATCACCTATTGAAACAGTCAAAACAGCCAACTGAGAGTTTATCATCCCAAATTGACAGAACAATACAGTCGGTTGGAGTGTCGAAGTAACTCCTTCTCGCTGCATGTTTGTCACACATGGAATACCCTCTCAGAAGCTGTTATTTCAGCCCCCATGTTAGCCGTGTTCAAAGCACGTGTCGACAGTGCACTGGCCACACGACACCATATCACATAATCGAAACAAACCATGTAAACTGCTGGAGAACAAAAACAAACCAACCCATTTCTATTTTTGCCCGGAAACCACAGACGATAACCTTGGATAATACATAAGGCCATGTGTGAACTGCTCAAACGGAAACGCTGAAATTGTCAAGTTCGCAATTGGCTTTTGTTCACTATTTCCTATTGCTATTTTACCTTTATTTTGATTACCCCTAACCGATCATTCGATGGGAGATATCAAGCTTCCGCAATTTTTCTCCGCTATATGCCATTGACTCTCTGCCATTGGACTGACAGTACGAGGGGTTCTAGGTAGGTACTACAAATGACTGCGTGACGCTCACCTAATTGCATACCAGATATTAGACGACTCCAGTCCCACCCATTACGTCATCGGAACTGTTTTATCCTCCTGGTCGATAAACTTTCTATGATCCCAATTGTGTTCCCGAAATTCAGTCTTCCTACGATTCGCAAGACAAAAGCTATTGGATTGAATGAATGGCGCTACATCCGTGAGGCGCTCTCCCTCATTGACATGCTTGCTAAATTGACGTCGACACTACCCGTACCACCCAAGCAGAAAGGATGTGGTCAAAGTGTGATGAAACGTATGCTACACCGCAAACAAATGATGGAAACCGTGCTTGAAACTTGGCGCAAATTGTGCACCTGTCATCAGAAAGATATTTGCAAACAGTCAAAGCCGGGACACAATTGATAAAGCAAAAACAAAACCAGTGACTTTTTATGATGAACCCAGCTGACTACTTTTCTGAAGCCGAACACAGTGCAACTCTACATCCATCCGAAAAAGAAACTGATACTTCACCACAACTCGCTTCTGCAGTGTCAGGTAGCCGGTGCTCTGTGCCCCAGCCAGAACGCGCTGCCACCAAGTTGGGAAACTAAGTCAAAACACAACTCTAAGGGGCCATCAGTTTAAGTTGGCCACGCTATACAGCCAACTGGAATGTTGACGAAACGTTTGTTCCACCTAGTGCCACAGCCTTGGAACTCCCTCCCAGAGCATGTCACTAATGACTCTACCTTATAACTATTCAGAAAACGAGTTGATGATAAATGACATATTTACACCATCTTAGAGAGCCCAGGACCACCAAATGACGGCATTAATACAGAACCAACAATAGAGTGTATAAGACTATACTAAAACTCTAGGTATGGATACTCATATCTATGCCACTGCAAGCCTCTTGATGAATCATCTAACGCACGTTCTTTCATCCACACTGTGTTTTACATCTAATTAATTTACGGGACCTGCCAAGCATTTCACTTGCTATCCGTCATAAACCATTGCTCCATTGACAGATGGCAGGCGATTCCAATCATCCATCAATGCGTGTTACGGACATTTACAGCGTCATTAGAATTGCTTTGCCACTCCCGAACTTCTAAACCAATGGTCAGCAAGATTTCTTCTAGGCGGGCCTGACTGCGAACGAAATGACGGCCGCGGACCGGATTGGATGTTGCACAGTACTCGAAGGCCAAAACGTGCCTAACGAAACTACTGCAAACTGTGTTGCAGTATAGAAGAATGATGCGCAAAGTGCAAAAAAGGAAAGGAAGTCGACATATTCATGAAAAGAAAATCATACTAAAGGAGGCGACGGTAACTAAAAGTTAGTTTCCTCACTAATGTGCACATACCGGGAAGTTGCAAAAGGCTGCGACAAAGGTTAGTGAGATCTTTGAAGTTGAAGTTTGGCTTTCATAATATCATCAAGGTTTGCTTTGGAATGGCTGCGACCGATCAAGTGAATGGCTTTTAAACGTTCATCAGTCAATCTCTTTCGATGAGTTGATTTCACACACTACCTTTTTGAAAATATTTGCTCACAGACATAAGTTGTTCCAAACACTGAGGCCATATCAGCTGCAAATGTTTCAGTTCCGAGAATTTAACAGCAGGTAGGGAGCGGTAAAATCCGACAAGTTGTCCTTCCCTGTGCTTCTGTTTGAAAAAATCATTTGCCTGCAAGTCAATTAGCTCTAACTGTAATTCCGCTGAAACATCATCAAGGTTGCAATCCTACGGATTCTGGAACAGAATTTCACTCTCAATTCTGCCAACAGATGAAAATCTCTCAAAAAGACGTTTTCACTTCGCGAGTAATTGCTCTCGGAGACTCGAGCAAGATATCTTCGGCGCTGGTAGTGCAAAGCTCCTTGAAACAGTTAAAATGAGAGCGTTTTTCTCTTTCCAGTTGTGTTGCAAGCAATGACAACTTTCGCCGAAATCCTGCGATGATTCTGTACAGATCACAGATGAGGTTGTCCTTTCGCTGCAGTTTCAAGTTAAGCTCATTTATGTGGGATGTGATATCGACCATAAATGCCAACTTTGACAGCCAGGTAGGATCTGACAGCTGTGCGTCAGCTTTATGTTTTCCAATCACAAACGCAGCTATTTCGTTTCGGAGCTTGTAAAATCCTAATAGAGCTTTACCGCACCTGAGCCATCGCACTGATGTGTGGTAAGGTGAATCATAGAATTCGGAATCAATTTCTTCCAAAAAATGCTGAAACTGACGGTGATTGAGAGCATGTCCCTGAATGAAATTGACGGCAGAAACGACTGGTTTGAGTGCAAAAGCAATATCTAGGTCTTTCCCACCCAGTGCTTGGTGAGGTAGGATGCAGTGAATGAACAGAGCGGCCGGAATCTTCAAATCTTCCAACTGAGTCCTGATCTTCTCTACCAGACCCTTCCGCACTCCAGCCATGTTTTTCCCTCCATAAACTGTCACATCTCGAAACCGATTCCACGGAAGGTTATAATCTTGCAAAATTTTGTGAAGTTCCACGGAAATATCCTTTCCGGTTGTCGTTCCAAACATACGCTGACCGACGCCAACGCGTCCATTATTTGAAAGACCGAATTAACACCACAAATGAACATGAGAATTTGTGACGTACTCGACAGATTAGTAAACTTATCCAGTGCCAGAGAAAACCAAAAAGTCTAGCTTCCTGGCGTATCTGCAGTATTACCTTCTCTCCAAGTTATTCTGCTCTCCGCACAACAGAACTTTCAGAAAGGCTGATAGTGGGGACCACATCTGTCTTCTCAGGACACAAGTCATTCACTGCTTCCATTATACACTCTTTTATCAAGCTATCATCAGTAAACGGTTTTCCCCTTTCAGCCATCTTTTGAACTCTTTTGTAACTTGTACTAGTGGAAGCTACATTTCCAGTAAACTTTCTCGTGAGGAGACTTCATTTTATTTTAAAACCACTTTGCATAGACTCATATCTCTCCGAGAGTTGCTTCCCCGAGTATTTGGAGTATTATAATAGGTGTTTTGTTTCCTAATGACTCCGAAGATTGTACTCTTTAAAACCGCGATAAGTTCACCACATGTGACAACTGCCTTTCTATTCCTTTATCTCTACCAAGCAGTACTTCCCTCCCCTTCGGCGTTGAAAATGCGTCCACTTTCCTCCTCTTAGTAGCCATAAGAAGCGGTTCAGTTCACGTGAGCTGAAAATGAAGAGACTGATTTGGTAACTTAATTAGCATCCTACTAGAAGACCTGCGAAGCAGAGAACTAGAGGTTACTGGTGAAGTTACGGCTCACCAAACATGCATGTGAAGCTTATGTCATAACGTTTATAGCACACAGTATATATATCACACAAGAGCAGCTGCAAAATATATGAATACGGCCTGCTGAAATGTGCAGCTTGCGGCATCGCTTTTTAACAGCGGTTCCGAGAGTGGCAACCGGACGTCCTGCAGACACCGAAATCTCTTATCGACAACTTTTCCGCCCATCTGATTTATCACGCGCATTTCACACACTTCCCCGTTCCGACAGTAATCGGATTTCTGACATGTGTTGAAGCGCCTGTAGCATCATCTCATTGGCTTTACGTTGTTTCACTTCTCATGGACACGAAGGATTCGAAAATTATCACCTGGGCGTGGCATGCTCATCATCACAAGAGGTTTTTGTGGTTTACTAAGCCACAGTGTGACTTGCCTATATTACATGGATCAATCTCACACAACCGCACAAACGCCACACGTGTTCAGGGTTAGAGAATGCAACACACAATCCAGCCTAAAGTGCGAAGAGGGGCATTGCGGTGTGAGCGGTCCCGTTCAATTGGCTACACGCAGAGTATCGCTCAAACTGTCGAAGCTGATAGGCGACATCATACGGCGGTGATAATGCATGAACGTGTTCAGACAGAATGGGGTCATGCAATGACTTGATCGAAAGTGTATTAGTGCGGAAGCGGTGAACACAGCGCTAGGATAGGCATGTGAATTAGTTGGCTGTTCAAAATCGAATGTCATTCGCGGGCCTTAGGTTGGTGACCTCTAATCTAAACCGTGCAATGCTCACCAACATCCTCAGATCTCTCTACTACTACAGCGCAGTCTATCTTCAAAAGTTGTGGACTATTGTGCACTTTGTCATATGCTGTAGCATCGTGAACTACAAATTTGATAGCCACATTATTTTGAGTCGTGAGCTAGGCTGAATTGTTTGTCCTAAAAAGGTTAATCATAGTTGTCACGTGTTGATAAACGATCAGTGACACGCTGGACCAAATCTGAGTGATCTCTTTCGCGCACGTATGCATGTCTACCGGTGCTTCATGTGCATTAAAACCTTTCGCGTCACTTATTGAGTATATGTACCGTTTAAACGTTTTCCCTTCCTGCTGTCTCCTATGCGCCAACTCACTAAGTCTAACGTCTAGTTTTGACATTTGGTGAGGGAAGTGGTCTAACAAGTCTGCGCCGAACACACAACAAATCTCCTACTCTTGACAGTAACAATCCTGCACACCATTTTACATGCTTTCATAAAAGTGTTGAAGAAACGATTCGTTAAAACACGTGCAATATCCGCTCATATACTTTTGATGGCTCACCACCATTGTTCCCTTATACTTGTTATAATTGTTGAGCAAACACAGTAATTCTCTGTAAGCAAGCATTTGATCATTCTACAAAAATTGTTAAAAGTAAGTATATTCACTTGGTAAGTAATATTACAATTTTTCTATTGTTTCTTAAAACTATATGCGTTAAGTCAAAACAAGGCTAGCGCTGATCAGTTTTCCCACCGGGTTCCTGCATATCTCTTGTGTCCGACTTAAGCACAAGCCAAGTAAAGCTGTTTGATAACGATACGTTGTCCCCACTGCCCAGTCCAGATCTCACCCCAATTAACCTGGTGTAACAACACGAGCTATACACCGACCACTCCGTACTGAAACGCATCGCAGAAAAACTGCTGGTTAGCCCTGAAAATGACGGTTGACAGCAGTACAGGGTTATTGGCATATCGTTTGGCAAAGGGGACTTGAATCAGTTTGCTTGTGTGAAATATCTACTTGTTACAGTAGGCCGAAAATCAAGGTTGTTTTGTATTCGTGCGCCGCATAATCAGGCTTGCCATATGGAGGCATTTTTCACTCATCCATATAACATTTTCACACTATCCTAAGGGTGAATCAATAGTTTATTGCGATTCCTCTTAATCGTGGTACGCTCAAGGATGTAAGGCTAGTTTTCATGCAGCAACTTAATTGTATTGAAAATGAATATTTCTCGAAGTACTGCAAAACTGTGATCATAAATGGACGGATCGTAATACAAAGGGCGTCGACATGCGATAGTATCAGCTTTAAGATTCGTATTGATTAACCGTGGTTGTCTAGTGAGTAACGGCTCTGTTAAAGCGGAATCCGCTCTGCACGATACTAAGGGCAAACATGAATCAGGTACGGTCGCCGTGTACCTTTAGCACTTTGCAGTGGCCACACTCGGTATGATCCTGAAAAACAGGTGTGGGTGCACTGTTGATGGCATTCGGTTATGGTCAGGAATCGCTTCTGCTAACTCCATCTTGCGATGCTCAAGCTCTCCTCTACAGTATTGATAAGGTCACAGCAAAATCTCAGAAGGTACAACAAAGAGGCCTGTGTTTCCAACCGACCACATTTGCTACAAAGTTAAGGGGGAGCGAGTTCTGATAGCTGCGAATGTCCTCAGTGGTACTTTACACAACGATAGTTTGCTTGATTAAAGGTAAAGATGCAACCGTGGTCCTGAACTTGGTCTACTAATATCAACTACCTTTAACTGAGTCTCAATGTCATGTTTCTGACTCTATCGCATATTTCACCTGTGCCTAATGGATCGCAACAATGGTGCGGACAATGCAACTTCACTAGATGCGTGCGAACACATTAACCGCTGCGCCAATCACCGTCTGACCTTAAGAGACGTAAACAAGTCATTAAGAAACGCGGCGCCTAATGTTCAGTAGCACCTGTAGTACGCAGTGTTGCACAATGGCTCGGTCAACGCATTGTGCGTTCATGTGTATCAAAGGCGGAATGCCGCGCTTGGTTACTGCTTAGGTTTTTGGGAAAAAATAGCACACCACATCATTCTGATTAAAGACTTCTGCACGACATTAGCGTAACATAATGAATTAGAGATAGCAGTTACGCATCATATATCGCCTTGAATAAATTAGCTTCGAGAACAAAAACCTTTCTTTGTTTGATAGTCACATATGAGGTGATATTTAGAGGCGCTAATAATAGCAACCTTAGGACTACCCAGCTCCAAGACAAGATGGATAGTTCCCTGTAAACCCAGAATGCATCCCTAGGCGGAGTTTTATGCTAGCAGATATCCAAGTTTAAGCAACATAAATTTGAGAAATAGTACGGTACGTTGCGGCGATTCTAACCAACCTTTTGAACATGCCGCAGCATCCCCGGATGACAGCAGAAGCGACACACAGATCTCTCAAACCTCTGGGCACCAACATCCCCAAAGCCACATCTTACCAATGACTCACAGGCCTACCGTAGCATTTAGACCAATTCAATCTTTGCACAACTCAGGATTTTGCAATGTTTCCTCAGTATCATTAACAATAACCGATATGCAACAATATACCTAACCATGAGGTTGATCATACAAGCTAGAGGTGCAGAGAGAATGACGGAATTTCAGTCTCTATGTCTATGGGAACCTAAGATTGATAAATAATTTAAAGCAGACACTTCCATGTAGCAACTTTAAAAGTGCGATAAGAAGATGAAAGCCGGTAGATGCATGTAGTTCGTATTGTCTGCTATTACTGCTGCTTAAATCGATGATTGGTTACAACATCAGAAATCTAGGCACTAATAAAAATGATACTATGGTGCAGACAATAATGATACATAAATGAGACATATCGCGTGAGCTTGTATTATGGCTGTGAGTCCCGTTCAGTTTTCACCGCGATTACGACGCTGAACATGTCGCGGCTTGAGCACATGAGCGGAAGCGTGCACGTCCGTAGTCTGACCGTTCAAGCTGGGCTATGTGTTGCGGCTTGATCCGACAGGTATATCAGGTGACTGCGAGCTAAATTGCATTCCCAATTGTCTATGATTTTCACGTGCTGTGATGTGCCAGTGTGTATTGTTTAGAGGTTAAGTGTTGAGTTGACGCCGGCGAAACTATCACGTGGTGTATCTCACGTGGTATGTTAGATCTTGCCATGTACGTGAAGTGGAAGTACAGTTCCCCAAACATGGTATTTTCAGTGGCAACCTAACAAGCCTCAGTACCATTAATAATACATGATATGTAATTATGTAGTTAAATATTTGAGTAAACAGGCTTAAGGTGCTAAGTGGATGACGGTAGTTCAGCCCCTACGCCCAAGGCAGCATTAGGCCGACTAGTAGTTGTTTGCACGTATCGGACCGGCTTCATCCAGCTTATTGCGACAACTTCGGCTAAACGAAGGCCGCGGGGATTCGGGTGATCGGAATTGAACCCGGTGGTGCGCGCGGGTTAGATATGATGATCAACTTCACATTGATTCCCCTTCAACACGTGTCCTTTATGTGGGGACAATTCGGCATGAGCCTAGGGACATTCGACATACGACATTTCACCCATTCAGTATTGGGCTATATTTCCAATGTACAAACTCGTTTTGTGAGCCCGATTTTCGCTCACTTGGAATGGCCGTTATCCACGGGTAGCCCAACATCGCCTCGGTTGTTGGATACCATGGTCAAGTGAGTGTCCAAGCCATTTGCCTTGGTGCGCGGCGTAAAAACAATCGGCCATCTAATGCATGAGTCGCTCGATAGCGTATGTCACGTCGGAGCGCTCGAGGTGACTAAGCCAGTGCACAACGGGGTGTTCTTTCCTCCACGTTGCTTGGTGCCCATGGTTTAGCAGCCAGTACTCGGGCTCCTAAGTCCAAGGAAGCTGGTGATAAAAGGAACCTACTTCTTCTTCCAGGCTATCAGTCGGTATGTGGATAAAACAGGAAAACGCATTTTGCCAAAATACCAGATGACTACGCAATGGCAAAATTGACCTACATAGTGCAGCTCACATAGAGGTACACCCTATTGGGCAAACTCGGCCCCTACAAGTTGACTATGGCAGTTAAGCGTCGTGCAAACAACAGTAGAGCGAAGAAGACTGAGGCAACTGAACACGAAGTATATGGTAAGGGTTACAAAGAATGACGAGCTTATCAATAAGAATGTGGTATAGCGTAGCCCGCAACTCAATCTGCAGGAGCAAATGGTGGGAAAACATCGTCAAACATACAAGTGTACGGTTAGAAGGTATGGACGCAAATAATAATGTTGCAAACTACTGAAAGAGTGAATTTTTCGGATAAACCCCAAGTGCCTCCACATGTGTGGACGCTTTCGAAGTACTCTGAATTGAGCACACGCACAATGGAAATGCAGGAACTAGAGAGTTACTCATGAATTCCAACATAGCCAAAATATATGTAGAAAATAATGCATTGGTGTATTGACACACCCTTATTCCGCATAGATGGGTTAGACTTGATTTGATTGTCTAAAACTTAAAAAATGATAGGAACAAAGGTAAAAGTGATACGAATATTTGAAATCATGTGATGAAGCACACATTTCTTTTCGGCGATATTCGTGGGAGGATGAATAGTGTGTGCTGATTTCATAAAAGTTTAAAATGCTATTGATTCTACAGTAGATAGACGCAGTACAAATTACTTTAACTTTTAAGCCTCCATGTTTTATATTGTGGATGAGGAATAAACACTGCGCAGTATGCAAGGCCTGGTGACTTGAAGTGGAAGCAGAAGCGGACGGATGGGGAGCTGCTATCAGGTCACTACCATTTGGCTTCATTTGCAAGTTATTGTAAGTAGATTCGCCAGATTTAGTCGGTTAAACTGGCGGATGGGATGTTGATGCCCCGTTCTATTGCTCCACTAAACTCATTACATCCCCCTTTTTTCTATGGCGCGTTCCTCACAATGTTTTTCGGCATAGTTTCGGAGTCATTAATCGAATAGAATGTGAACTGAGGGAGAAGGAGTTGGGACAAAGTAGTTGCCATATAGCAACGAAAATTTGGCAACCTTACCTCTATACTTCTCCCTGGTGCGGTCGTGGGTCAGTGTTAAATCACATAATAATGTTGGTTTCGTGCACAGCCAATCTAGATCTGATGAACTACCTCCGAGACGATACTACAGGTATCAGTATCATCGCGAAGGTCCTGGAAAAGCGACAGCACCTGATATTTATCTCAAACATGCGCAAATCTGTGAGATTTACTAGTACTTGTGTGCACAAATCCTGAAACTTCAGCCGTTTCTTTGCATGACCATCTGTCATTCGTTTGCACTAATTAAGGAGCATCGCATCTGACGAATCCCAATTAATATATTTTTGGCCTTTTCATTTAACATCCTTACATAGCAAAAGTCGTTCCCTTTCGTCTACTCTGGCATATACTTTTCTTTCAGCCCTATTGATACCTATTGACACCTATACTATAGGAAAGACTTTTGATGTTTTCACGGGAATCCCTTTTGGTTGGTTGGTCTAAGATGGGGAATGTTTGAAGTCAGTTCCACGGATAGCTGTTGAATTTTTGCTGAACTTGGCAATTTTGCTGCTAACCTCTCGTCGCAAATCGAAGTGAGATCATCAGTGCGTTGTTGTTTAGCGTGTAGTAAGAAGCGTAGCGTAGGAAACTCCAGATAAGGGTGCCTGGTAGCCCCTAGAATTACATCAGCTAGGCTAGTGATCACATTTCTTGTCTGTAACTTCTTCAGCGTTGCGTTGACTTGGTTGACAGCTTTGAACTGGGATCCTGATCGATCGGGCGATACGTACTTATATCAGACAGTAGTTCTTTGGCCTTACTAATGTACTCGGGTTAATCCATGGTCACTGTCATGTGTCCTTTATCCGCTGGCAAGATTACAAAATTTTCTTCATTCCGTAGACGTCTGAATGCCTCCTAATCCTCTTGGACAAAGTGTGTGTGTGACTTTGTTGCGAGTTGGTAACGGAACAACTGTTTGTCGAATTCGTTGCTGAGAGTTCTCTGACACTCCGTTTGATTTCATTCCGTGTTCCAAGCTTTCCATGTAATCTTTCTGGAAAGCATGCTCGACGTTCAAGCTAAGACTTTTGATCAAGAGGTTCTCTTTAGCTGCAGTGAGAGGGCGACGCGATAGATTTTTGACTCATCCTTCACTGCTGGCGCGGATACCCTCCATAGTGAGTTAGCTTAACTTTGTGTTTAGTGCAATCCGGCGTCAGCTCTTCGTGCTTTCAAAGCCACGTTCTCTTGCGGATTCCAGTGCTGCTACTAGTTGTAAAGCATTGTAGGAGAGCATTAAGGTAATTGGACCTACTGTCGTTTAAAACATCCTCATATTTTCGAAGGCGGTTATGAGCTTCTGTAATCATTAGCTTGATAGTCCGTTTTCCATACTGTCTTGCTAGTCTCTAGGTTTCTGAATGGTTTAAGAATGGTCACTGGCTGATACTTGCTGGGAGCACATGAATTTGTAGACATTCACGAACGAAGTGGAGCTGTTCGTATGTGCACGCATGTCGACAGGCAGACGTTTCTCAACGACGAGCATGCTGTATCGTTGCAGGCCCCGTTGCAGAACTCAGTCTTTCAGAGACAAGCATTTACCCGGCAAAGACAACTGGGTGAAAATTACAGTACGCTTGACAAGACAAACACCTCGATATAAGTTACATGTTCGCGTCCATAGCAAACGACCCTTCTGAAGCAATGAGGTTCCTTCTTTGATTCAGCTAAACAACTGACGATTAACGCATGAATGCCGGCCTATCCATGTTCTGAAATCAGAACAGTTCCACCCGACTCCCGTTGGGTATCTGGCTCGCTCGGTTTGCCCAGCCATTCACTCTGGTATGACACTCCCATCACATCCTCCTTTTGCGTGTCCTTGTGTATCCATCTTGCTCTACATCTCGATTACCTTGCCACTCCGCGTCGTCCTCGTTTTGTCTGCAGCCGTGCTCTCCTTGCCACACGCCATCGGTCGCTTCGTTCCCAGTCCACCCAGTTTTCTCCGGTGTCGTCTCAAATGTACTCGATTTCTTCCGAGTGTTTTCCCTCCAACAGTTATTTCGTATGACCTTGCAGCGACCTTCGCGGTCACTACACCTTTCTTCCACCGCTCTTGGATATCGGGTAATGACTGAACCCACACTTCCTCCCCACTGTTAGCTCAGGTAGTACCCCTGAATCGTGGTCACGATACGGTTTCTGAGTGCTCAATCATCATCTCAGAGTATAATCGCTTGTGCAGTGGCGAAACTGGGTGCACAAGTGTGGCAGATCCCGGTATCAGAGTTCTAATATTTCGACAGTAAACGCGCTGCACTGAACTCAAGCTGATGTCGGTTGGAGTGTTGCGATTCTCCAGTAGCACGAGGCACGAGTCCTCGCCAGTTTCTCTAGACTTTACTAACAGCCGTTTGACTTTCTTCACTGCTGACTCTGCCTTTCCATTTGATTAGCTGTGATATAAACTTCGTTGCTGTTGCATGAATTCCCACTTGGCTGTGAACACCTGAAACGCAGCATTAATAAAGTGAGGACCATTGTCGGTGACCAGCTCTTCCGGTATTCCGTGCCGAGCGAATTGACATCTGAGCTTGTTTGTTACCGCCTCTGTGATCGTAGTGGTGAGTAAATCGACTTCAAAGTAATCACTATAGTAATCCACCGTGAGTAGGTAATCACTCCCGTTGTCACAGAATAAATCCACCGCCACCTTCTGCCACGGTCGATCAGGGACATCATGCAGCAGCATCGGTCCCATCGTCTGACGGATTTCGTGTGAACGGCACGTCTCACAATTCGACACATTATCTCTGATTTAACTCGTCATTCTGGACCAAAAAATCAATTCTCTTGCTCTGTTAATTGTATTTTTGGAACCCAGGTGTGCGCAATGAACGTATTTCAGCATTCCTCCTCGGGGCGATGACGGAATCAGAATACAGCTTCCCTAGAACAGCAATTTATCATAGACAGAAAGTTCATCCCGAAATTTGGAGTATGGTGTTTATTCCTTCGACAGCTGCTTCTTTGACCCTGCCCATCCATTTAGAATAACGTCTCGCAAAACTGAAAACGTTGCATCTACCTTTGTGTGAAGCCTTATTTCATTCAGACGATCTTCGCTTTCTGCCAGAGGTTGTACTAGTTTTACTGCTTCGACCTCTTCCTGATTATGCTCAATTACTGGTAGGTGAACGTAGACAGCGTGTCCGTGATGAACATCTGTGCACCAGGCGTGTACACAATATCCACGCCGTACTTTTGAAGCCGGATAAGCATACGCTAAAGACGACAAGGACCGATTTACAGCAGTTTACTGGCTATCGACACAAGCGGCTTGCGGTCAGTATCTGCAGCTGTTTTTCTTCCGAAAGTATAACTGTTGAAACGCTTCATGGCATAGGATATCGCGAGCATCTCTTTCTCATGCTGCGCATAGCGCTTCTCGGTCACGGTGTGTCCGGCTGAAGAAATCCAAAAGGTTTCCCATTCTGTAAGAGAACAGCACCTATTCCGTTCTGGCTACTGTCACACTGTACCTACAGTAGCTGCGTTGAATCGTAATATATGAGTACAGACGCGTGGCTGATAAGGTGCTTAATAGTTGCGAACGTGGTTTCCCGCTATTTTCCCCAACTCCACTATACTCCTTTGGGAGTTAACTTCCTGATCGGCGTCAGGATATCAACGAGTCTTGGTATAAAACGGCGCAAATAATTCACCATAACATTTAACCGATGGATTCCCTTCACGTCATTAGGGGTGGAATCTCTCGTATTGCCTTGATTTTTCCTGGATCGACCCAGGTCCTTAGGGTGGTCAAAACATGCCCACGGAAAATCACTTCGTCTTTCTGAAGCCCAATTTTCTCGCATTTAACCTTGATGTCCTTTGGCACACAACACTGCAAGAAACAGTGAAGATTAGCGTCATGTTCTTCTTCCGTCGAGCCATAGATCAAAACTTCTTCCGCCACAGACGTTAAATCATCTAAGTCATCAACCACTTGCACCAATAATTTCTGGAAAATTTCAGTCAAACTTTGCAAACCGATTGGTAAACCCATCCAATGATAATGCTCGAACGTTGTTGCAAAGGTAATAAAGAAACTAGATTCTTCATCTAAAACCACGTGCCAGAATGCGGAAGAGAGGTCTACCTACGTGAGTGACTTAACTTTGGTCAGGGGCAGCAAGATGTCTTCTAGGGTAGGTAACGCATAACGCTTTCTACGCAGGACCTCATTCAACGGTTTTGGGACAATACGCGCGCAGTTCGCTCGTCTTCTTGGTAGTGGTTGCGACCTGACTAACCCATTCGGTTGGATCCTCAACTTTGGCAATCATACCTTCTCTCGTTAATTTGCTCAACTCAGCGCGGAACCTGTCAAGCATACATACGGAACTCTCTTAGCCGGTAGCGATGTCGGTCGTGACAAAGTATCTAAGGATAAGTGAGCGATTCCTTCAAATTTGCCCAAATCCGGGCAAGACACAGACGGATACTGATCATTAATATCGGTTTCTCTCTGATAAGCATGCAAGAAACGATCGTGATTAAAGACAAGAAAACCGAGAGACTGGATCGAATCGATGCCGAGAATTGGCGTGAGCACCTCCACCAGAACCACAAACTCCAGTCGATACCAGGCTCCGTCCCTTGGGCTCGATTATGGCCGAGCCCTTCGGATGAAGTCTGGAACCACACCATATGCGCACGCAATCTTGATCGGGTCGAATGCACAGTCCAGTACAGTGCTTCCTTGGTAGAATGTTAACAGTAGCACTCGTGTCTAGGTGGAATCTTACGACTTTGCCTTCTAGCAAAAGACTTGCGCGGACACATTTTGCAGTACCCTCCGAGACACGTTGCAAATCGAATGTTTTGCATCTGCAAGTGACTTCTCACAAACGAGCGCACTCACATTGGTGGATTTGTAACACCGAGCAAAGTGATTCCCTTTTCTCCTTTGCGGCATTTCCCTCCTCATGTTGAAGGTTGTTCGCCGGAGCTCAGGTGTCGCGCGGCGCAGGGTTTGCAGATCTCCCGTCTCATGTTAGTAACTTTTGCTGTTTCGCCTCTGGAAACAGCACACAATGCTGCATCAGTTGCCAGTTTCATTTGTTGGTATCGCTAGGTGGTCGAAGACTCACTGTTGCAGATCTCGATGCATTGCAGGAGCCATATGCTGCGTTGTCGCAAAAGCCGCTTTTTCGTACTTCCTTCATTGATTATTAGAACGTTCCGATCCCGTATGAGACTATCGCCCGAGCATTTACAGAAATTATAGGTTCGGGTCAAAAATATGTACTTCAGTGATACACGCGTCCACGCATTCATTTGAGCCTCCGTTGTGAGAAAAAAGATAGCGCTATTAGGTCACGCTGGGTTGACCTTCACAAATTTCACTGACCTTTTCAATGACTGTCTCCAAATTATTGGGATATTCGCCTTTATAGCGTTGCAATGACTCTAACACTCAGCGCGCGTCATCCTCGGTTGCGTGTCGAAACATAACCAATCGATACGCCATCCGTTGCTCGTCCAAACGTACTAAGTTGCAGAAACCCATCCATTTGCTCCTCCATAGACGCCAAATACTTGCCAAGTTCCTTCGTCCATGTTCAGTAGGATAGCCTTCCTAATATGCGCTGGTGATTCAAACAGCATCCGAGCGCTGCCAGTGGCGTTCCTCTTGTCTTCTCTGACACCATGCTGCCGAACTCAGTCTTTCAGGGACAAGCCTTTATTCCGCAAAGATAACTCGGCGAAAATTACAGTACTTTTGACAAGCCAAACACTTCCATAAATGTTACACGTTCGCGTCCATAGCAAACGACCCTTCTGAAGCAATGAGGTTTCCTCTTTGATTCAGTTAAACAAATGACGATTAACACATGATTGTCGGCCCATCCATGTCCTGCAATCAAATCAGTTCCACCCGACTCCCTTTGGGTATCTGGCTCGTTCGGTTTGCCCAGCCATTCACTCTGGTGTGACACTCCTATCACACCTCCCGAATTGATTTGAAATGAAACCAGAAATTGGTCACGCAGGTAGCACTTGAACTGTTCGCTGAGTTTGGCAAGTTTGTTGCAAATGTGCCATCACAAATCGAAGTGTCATCATTAGTACGTTGTTGATTAGCGTGTAGTATGTAGTGTATCGTAGGAAAGCCACGATGAGCGTGCTTTGAAGGCCCACTGACTTTATGTGACCAATTTCTGTGATGAACTTCGTGTTAAAAGTGTTACTTAATTTACAGGTGTGGTATATTCAGAACGTTCGATCTTCGAAATCTAATTCTACTTAATCCTTGCGGTCTAAATATCTAGCGACATTAATAATGGAAGTATTTGTAAGTTGATATGTCCCACGTGCAAATCGTTAACCAAAAATTGTCTTTCAGTTACTGGGTAAGCCATGGGTCCGCCATTATTGTTTAATCCCTCTGATATTAATGCGATAGAACCCAATAAAATATACGTATGAAAGTGCTTTACCTGTCCTTTGTTCTACTCTGTGCCCAGTGTTTACATTTAGCAAAATCACTAAACCAAGTTGTCTAGAAAACTCAAATTTATTTGCAAAAGTGAATTATAGCGGCGCTTGCAGGTGCATTTCTCATAATCTTATGGCTGACCCTTGAACTTACTTAACGAATTTTGTTCCCGTAATCACCGTGATTTATATATACATAACAGCGATATCTTCTTCAACTCAGCCAGGCACAGTCAAACTGAACGGTATGATCATTATGTACGGCGGGATAGCATGGAACAGACTTTTCTGACTTTTATAGTGCAATTCTCGAAAGATTTTTTGAAAGGTTGATTGATCGTCGAACTATTCAAGAAAATTGAGAGCTTGCCGATATCAATGGATGTGGATAAATCCACATGTTCAAGTGAAGTAACTCGGCTATCCATTGAATGGTCCCCAGGGGACCTTCTTCCATGCGGGGCATTCTCTCGAAAGTGTTCACCCGCAATTCCATACCCTATCTAGCCCTGCGACCGTGTGGTTGTAAAGTACTTAATCCATCACCTAGTTAACTCCTATTAGGGCAGTTATTATGTGTATATTATGGACACTCAGGCCACCCAGCCAACACCATGAAGCATTTTATTGAGGCGACCAAATTTTTACTTGCCAGTGTGTCTGACATTACTCTTCGCACCGGTGCACTTATTAGCCTGGAAGCTTCAATCCGTCATCACAGGAGGTCGACTCATTCATGGCAAACGATGGAGTAAGGAAGAATATAACATAGGAGGAAAATAAACAATATTTTATCACGGGTAAAAAAATCATGTACTTGACTAGTTCCATAGGGTGGTTGGAACTAAAATGTGAGGATCAAAGAATAAGTAAATCGACATTTTAAGCGCCTTCCGACTTATATGCTCTACTGCATAACGATAGTTTCAAATGGAAATGGGATGTGTATAAACTGATATAATTCCGGGGGAAATACAAAAGAAAACGATAACGCTCACTCATGTGTTGCTTCATTTGACAGACGTGTTATATTAATCCAATTTAGATACATTCATGTTACACACAAGGACACTAATGCTTGTATCCTCACCTCCACGTTGCGCAGAGGGACGTTAAGCACATGGTTTGATTTACATTATTTCGTCCTCCGAGTGAAACAAACTACATCAACTAATGCAAGTTGGATAGCGTGTCATTACGGCGTTCTTTGGATAGCGTTATTGTAGGAGCAAGGATGAAGTGAGTCGGAAAGGTGTTCCAGGCACGGGACACACGCAGGGAAAAAACGTTTCGTCGACTATCATGTTGACTGTAGTGCATAGCCAGTTTGAAATGATGGCCTCTTACGTTGGTATTTTGGCTCAGTTGCAACGGATTGCGGCCTGGGTGAATTGGGTTCGTCAGTATTAAGTAAACCATGATGAGGTGTCCCCGCTGAGGTCGACATTTACCACTGTACCATCCCGAGGACTGCAGTCTGCGTTGGTAGGAGAGATGAAACAATCCTCTTTCGAGTTTGGTTGCTCTACGTTGTGGAGCTTCAAGTTCATCGATGTGGCGCTTGCGCCTAAGACCCCAGGCCTGGGTCGCATATTCCACATGAGGTCTCACGTAGACGTTCAGCATTTTCGGAAAGATTGAGGACTAGAACTTTCCTAGATAACTCTGTAAGAGCCCAAGATGTTGACTGAATCTTTTTGGTTCGTTTTCAGTCTGTATCAAGCAACCGAGATTTTCCAACACGATCACCCCGAGGTCGCGTTCTTGGGAAGCATGTTACAACTGCTGGTCCCTAAGTCGATATACGTAGCTAAGCTGATGTCATATGCTTATCTTTTGCACTTCCCCACGTTGAAATGGAGCAGGTTATCGTATGATAATCCGGCATGCGCCGTGGCTTGGATACTGCACACCTAAACCTGAATCAACAATGGCTGCTATGCGGTTAGACAAATTTGTGCGATTGTTATTGGGACAACCATGGGGGACATTGTTCCAATTGAAGTTGGTAGACCAACCTGAAGCTGAACAACGAAAGTACTATGTTTGCTTACTTCTATCACAGTTGATGACTAAACACAAACTAAGAGGATTTTAAGTGTGGCGTTGACACGACGTTAGTGTGTGTTCGTTTGTCTCCACACCCATGGGCGACTTTGTTAATCAGTTACCGCTTCAGTGTCTTCATATATGGCGTTATTTAAAGGTCATAGGAACCTATGTATTCAGAGAATAATTAGGCTTTACTTCCATATGGTCGCCCATAAATGTTGAGACGTTTTGACAAGTGGCTCTCTGAATGGCACTATTAGAAGCGCAGTCAATGTAGATGGAACCTAAAACGTCCATAGACTAGAATGCTATCCAAATGAAATCGGCTTCACTCAACAAAGAACGAGCACATACTAACGTCTTGTCAACGCCACACTTGGAATTCTCTTAGTTTGTGTTTAGTCATCAACTGTGATAGAAGTAAGCAAACATAGTACTTTCGTTGTTCAGCTTCAGGTTGGTTTACCAACTTCAATGGGAACAATGTCCGCCTAGCAGCCATTGTTGATTCATGTTTGGGTGTGCAGTGTCCAATTTACGGCGCATGCCTAACCAACCGCAAATGCAGCCCTGCCTCACTCCCTCAGATCTTAGGGACTGCGGAGTGCCAGTTAGAAGGTTGCCTGTCTACGCCACCATGGTTAGGCCACTGAAAAAACCATCAACAAGTAGCCGCTAGCCATCACTAAGTATGGACCGTTTCGTGTGCTGGTTAGTATGTCTGTCCGCACTGGTTACGGCGTACGCTTCGGATCATGTGGTGGTTAGGATCTCCTCCCTAGACAGGTATCTCAATTTGCCCATTGAACTATTTCAGTTTGGAGACCAATCCTCGAGGTTTCCTTCAGATTGGCATCAAAACAGAACAGAAGGTGGTGCTTGACTATTTTCATTGGACTGTCTGTCGCTTATGCTCGGGGCTTCCAACGGGGGTCCCAGTGCCTAACGTCCTATGACCAATAAGAATGTCAACAAGGCCAAAACAGCGTCCTTAGCCTCGCTAAGTTGAAAGCACTGCACGCGATTTCGAAACGGTGTCACGCTAAAAGCTTGATACAATGCGTTAACATGCCTGTAAAATGGTATAGTGTACGTCAGCACCAGAGTTCAGCGGCTCCCAGCTCCGGACCAGGTTAATAAAACACCCTGTATACTGTCCCGTAGTTGACACATCTCTTACGTGTCATTGATTATCGACTAGTATCTCATGCCCCCACCCAACAAGCTATTTAAAAATATAGGAAAGGTTTTTTTTAATAAATAAATAGATGTTAGAATGCGCACAAACCTAAAATTACGAATCGAGACTTAGTAATTATGTACCGAATTATAGGCAGCATTTTTCAAGGTTTTACGTGGTATTGTATTTTATTGTTGCGTGACAGTTCGGAATGTTTTCTTGAGGCGAACAGTTGCGAGGAGCCAAATGGTTTAATTCATGGTAGTAGGATGAAGATGTGAGGTAAATCAAACTGGTGAATTTGATACAACATATTAAATACCATCTATCCCTTTTTCAAATGCCACCTGTTTCGTGTCTCAGCAGCTAAACGGTTTTTTCAACAGTTAACCAGCTATGAGTCTCTTTATGAAAGACTTCAGATGCCTTATATTCTTGCAATTTGAATGGCAGCTTGTTTCATAACTTTGCGAAGCTGCACAAGTAAAACTTCTTAACTTAGTAGTTTCTAAACATTTTTATTTTTAGGAGGTTATGGCTGTTTCGGATACCATGATTTGGCTCATCATTGGATGTTAAATTCAGCCTAGTTATGAACTCGCTCGTATGTGATATTAAATAAGAGACAGATATGACGTTTCATACGCCTGAACCATACCCGGTCCAGTTGTAACTCCTTGAAGCGCGCTGTGTGTAGATTTGAGAAGCCGGTCCAATCAGGCGCTTAGTGAATTATGCAACATCACCAGTTACTGGCGATCACTTATTCTTGCATTAATGTAGGACAATGCACAATTGTCTAACAGCGATGGGGTCTTCATCTTGTGCAGGGTGAGTATGGAATCATGCGAATTTTTTGAATGTGATTTTTTTGAAAAGAAGTTGATTGCTTCAACTGGCTGTAGCAGCTTAAATTATCGTGTGCTCCATAACGTTCAGTGAGCCAGAACAGTGAAGTTCCATGTTTTCTACTGTACTACCGCATTCTATTGATTTTCCCTATAGAACCAGAATGTCTGGTGTGCTTCTGCAACGGAATGACAAGGTGCTGAACTTTCCGGTTGTGAATGATAAATCTATTTGGGACACCCTAGCTTTAGGATTTTCAA
Source organism: Dicrocoelium dendriticum (assembly GCA_944474145.2). Classification (NCBI taxonomy): domain Eukaryota; kingdom Metazoa; phylum Platyhelminthes; class Trematoda; order Plagiorchiida; family Dicrocoeliidae; genus Dicrocoelium; species Dicrocoelium dendriticum. The sequence goes on along the minus strand of OX104060.1, from coordinate 66,453,526 downwards.
GTCACATATAATGGCGTGCATGGTATGGTTCGTGTCAGCAACATCAAAAGTGTAAGCGATTTTCACACCGTCAGCGAACACGTATAAGACAACGTAGTGTAGTACGTCAAATATGTCCTTAATATACCACAAACGAGTAGTGGGCCGATAACGCTGCCCTGAATTATCCCACTCAGCACTATACCAAGCTGTGAACTTCTATCATTTGTACTAACCACCTGGGTTCAGTTTGAAGGATACGACCTTAACCATGATAACAAGGAGTCACTGATTCCAACTGATGCGACATTATCTATAAGCTCATCGTGAGTCACACGATCAAACGGCTTCCGCATGTCGAGGGAGATTACTGCTGATGATTTCCCGTGTTCTATGGAGAGAGTGAGATTGGTTAGAAAGACAAGATGGCATATCACAAATGAGCGCTTCTTCAGAAACCCATGCTTTATGTTATAAAGCAGGCTACATCTTTGCACGAAATCCGGAACTTTTGGGACAACTCTTCTGTCCAGCATTCAGTAACTTATGAAAGTGTGGCTTATTTTCCGCTAATTTCTAACGTCGTGCCTGGGTTTCGCTTTGTGACGTGGGAAAACTGCTGCTGTTCGCTACTGTGCAGCTACTATGCCGGCCTGCAATGATAGGGAGAATAGATTGAACCGAAGAAGGGTGATATCTGCCTCCTCCATCCCAGTTTTAGTATGATTGAAGGAAGAGCAGCAAGACTTACGTAAGTAGACTATTTTATCGACCCCAACTGTTATTTACGCCTCGGAGTGAAAATACCATGTTAGATAGTTAGTAGGAGATTGGGGTGGGTAAGTTAAGCTAAGGGGAATAATCAGCTTCACGGAAAGACAAAGAGAAGTGCTGGTTCAGAGTCTCGATAATGAAGGTAGGGTAATGAAGGACAGAGCCATTTAAAAGTGTGATAACATTTATTTCATTTCTCGTAGGGTTTTGATGTTTTATGGGATCCGCTAGCTTCTGGTTTTGATTATTACTTTAGCATTCATGCCTTATACCTGCCTTTTGCCTTGACTGGCGAAGGGCGTAGTATTCGATGAAAATCAATTGCTCTTGTAGAACCAATAAGAAATCGTTCGTTCGTCTGTACGTTTAGCCAAGGATTTCCAATCTATTGTGCCGTTATGTGGGATGTAGCCGGCATATTTCCGATTGCTAGCACATCCACCCTTAAGCGGTTATACCATATCAATGCAGGCTTTGATGTTACCATAGAACCCATTTTCAGCGATCTGATATAGAACAGATACGAAGCAATTGTCGCATGAAGACAAACTACTTAAAGATACAAATGATTCCCAGTCGGGGTAAGCCTACCCACGATGCCATGTAATGGGTTTGTACAAATTGACTAGGTTTGGCGGAGGTGAACTAATTGAATGCAAGGCCAACTTATGGTCACTACCGGGAAAAGTGTTTAGCACATTGTCAGGTGTATCTGGTACACCCCGCGTGGAAATGAGATCCAAAATGTAGTTCTCTAGAATTGATGTTTTTACTTGTGGGGTGCAGTCATGGGAATGGACAGAGGAAGCAAAGCTGCGGTCCTTTGTAGTTAAAGTGGCTGTACATCAATGAATAATGAACAACGAACAATGACATATTACAGGTAAAAAAGCAATTGATTTACAACTCCCGTAGGATGGTTGAACTGAAGTAAACATAAGTGTAAATCGTCAATTTCAGCGTCTAGCGATTCAGGTGCCTCTTATTCATATAAACATTTTAGAATGTGTACTGAATTGTTACTGTAGAGTAATATGGAGAAGTAATATGGACAAGGTATGTGTCAAGAACAAAAGAAACAACAATGCTTACTCGTGCGCCGCTTTCTTGGACTGAGGTAATTGATGAACGTAGTTGTAATATATCCGAAACTATACTCCACAACAGCAGTGTGCAAGCAATGAAGCACAAAAGCTGGGAATGAGCACCGTTTTTTCGCCTTTGGTTGACGTAGACATCTCTGATTATATAGTGTGATGTAAGTGGATAAGCGAGTCATCCAGACTTCTTTTGAATATCGTTAGCGTGGACAAAGAAACAATGGATGTGGAAAAAGCGTTCCAGTGTTGACACACACGAAGGGAAAAGAAATTCCGGCGGCATTACAGCCGGCTGTATTTTGTGTCCAGCTTTAGACAGTGTCCTCTGAGTGTGGCATTGCTAATCAGCTTTAGTAGGTGACGGAAAGAATGCTTTGGATTCTTCAGGATCATATAAGTCATTATCAAGTCGCCACGCAGGCGTCGATATTGTCCACTGTAGACCTCGACAGTTTTCAGCCTCAATCGGTAATGGAGATGAAACAGATCCTTTACATTCTTGGTCGCCCTTCGTGGCAGCAGTTCAAGAGCGGTAAGGTCTTGCTTTTGCCATGTCTGTCAGGCTTGGATGCCGTACTCAGAATGAGGCCGAATGTAGGCGTTGAGCATCTGATAAAAGATGGAAGGATCAAAGCGCTCGCATGCCCTCCGCAAAAGGTCAAGGTGTTGATTAGCTTTTTTGGAGGCTTTCTCGGACTGATGGGAACAGCCCAGATCTTCCTGCACTATCACGCCTAGATCGCATTCCGTAGAAGTGTGCTACAATATTTGATCCCCCGGTCTGTACTCGCAAGTCGTTTTATGGCGTATGCTCAACATCTTGCACTTCGTAGCGTTGAACTGAAGCAGGTTCTGAGTCGACGATTCGTAGACCCTGTCAAGATCATCCTGAAGTGCTGCATTGTCGCTGGTTGTTCTAATGGCTCGCCATATCTTGAGATCGTCAGCGAAGAGTAAGGAGTTAGAGGTGATTACTGTCGCGAGATCGTTTATGTAAATCAGGAATAGTCGTGGACCAAGTACTGAACCCTGGGGCACTCCGCACTTAACGTCGATTGGGTCAGAGATGACGCCGCGAACTCTTACATTCAGATGTCGTTGAAGCAAGAAGTTAGCTATCCAACCGAGGATTGGGTCACCAATTCCACAACACTGCAGCTTGTGAAGGAGGATACGGTGGTTCAGACGGTCAAAAGCCTTTGAAAATTCTAGCTATACTTCATCAACACCTACGCCGCTGTCGACGGTCTCATTCCAACTGGATGTATCAAGTAGCAAGTTTGAAGTGCAAGAGCGGTTCTTGCGAAATACATGTTGTTCTTGTGCTATGATATTGCGTTCCTCCAAGAAGTTCATTAACGCTTCTGCAACAATCGCTTCCATGATTTTGGAGAGCACCGGAAGTAGTGTTATCGGACGGTATTTGGCCGGACCTGTACGCCTTCCACCCCTATGGATGGGAGTGACGATGCCCTGCTTCCACATTGTTGGCACCCGCATCGCATCGAGGCATCGCTGGAAGAACTTGGCGAGTGGGTCCACCAATGTTAGGCGGACCCAAAGTTATAATTATTAAAGGCTTATATTACGGAAGGCTGAAAACCCGATTTACACAAGTGCACATGTACTCAGATCAGACAAAACGCACATGTTCAATCAGTCTTCCAACTCGTGAAACATTTACATTGTTTAGCCTTTGCACCCAGAAACAGTCTTGTTTCCAACCAAACATGCATTGTTGTATCCAAGCAACATTTATTTTTCCGGACAACTCTCGCCACACTTCCAACATTTCTGCTCAGTTTACGGACTTTGCACAGTTACATAAAACCATGTTTCTTGTTTCCAGGGCTTGCTTACGCAAACCTTTCCAAGGGAAACACACTTCATCCCCGTTTCGTGATATAAAAATGAGGCTGTACAACGCTAGAATCGCCTTAGCTTTGGCCAGTAAAAGTGACTGTGGCAAAAGGCCTGTCTTGTTCTTGATTCAGTCTTGGGTTGGGAAATCGTGCATAGAAACTTTGCATTCGGTCTAGGAACCCGTTCGACTCGCATGAATTAATCTTTCGCTGCTAAGTTCCGAGAACCCGCAGACTTCTAGATTTGTCAGTTACCGTGCTGTACGAGAAATAATTCTGAGTCTCGTTCATCCATCCGACTAGGAGAGTTGGTATCACACTGTTAGAACCTGACGTATTAAAGAGGCAGTATTCAACAACAAGGTTTACTGCAACCATAGCAATGAGGCTGGACCTTACCGTGGTGCGATGGTTTGTGTGCCTCAGAGATCCATTGAGCTATGCTGGGTGGTGCTTTTGCACCTTCAGAGCCACTCATACCAGATTGGTCAATGGTTAGAGGCCAGACAAACTCAGCCTCCTGGTCCTCCAGGTTGGGGGTTGGAATGGGGGTGGATCCTCATTTCATAAAACGGGCTCCGTAGTCCAGTGCCAAAACCCGCTGCCTTGCAGTCAGGTTTTTGAACCGAAGGCTTTGGTTGAGAACCCTAATCGTTCTCCTGTCTAGGCCTGGGCAACCTGACAGTATTCTGCCCACGCAATACAATAAAACTTTCCTACAACAATTCCTTGATGCTCTGGCCGTCGCAGAAGATAATCAACGGCGCCCTATCTGCTGCATCGAGCAGGGTGGATAGGGGTATGGATGCTACTGCTCAGGCCTTCCCGTCTTCTTATACCCCTTCTTGCGCTTCTTCATCCTTATCGTCCTGCTTCAACTTCACTTATATCCCCCCCATTTTCAATCCCCCAATTCTTGGCCCTCCCCCAGCTTACTTCAGTAGTCGCTTGTCTTTTAATTTCAAATCACACACAATCCCAGGGCCTCGTTCCAATCCAGTTGACAAGTCCATGTTCAACCAAGCGGACAACGTCAGTTCATCCGTTTCCCTTTGGAGTCCTCGTGTCTCGCTAAGACTGGCATGCTTCAACGTGCGCACTTTGTTGCAGATGGGCCAACAGGCAGCACTTGCCCGCACACTAGAGACCCTCGCGATCGATATTTGCTGTTTATCAGAAACCCGCCTGCAAGGTTCGAGCTCCGTGCTTACCCTCAGATCCCCCACATGCGACACTGGCGACACATTCTCATTGCGCCTGTCTGGCGATGATGCAGCTTCAAATGCCGGTCAAGCTGGGGTCGGCATTGTTTTGAGTCCCCGGGCTGAAGCTGCCCTGACTGATTGGATCCCAGTAAACAGTAGGATGTGCGCCGTTAGATTACCTGGTTCGTTCCGTGCTACGAAGTCGCGCGAGGACAAACGTTGCCTGTTTGTCATTGCGGCTTACGCCCCTACAAACTGTAGCACTGATTCGGTAAAAGATGATTTCTATCAGCAACTTCACGAGCTCCTTCGTTACAGAAGAAGCACGGATACTGTGGTGTTGGCTGGCGATTTAAACGCCAAAGTCGGAAAATTGTCCTCTGATGAGCTTCATCAGGGTGGCCAACATGGTGTAGGCTCGCGTAATGATAATGGTGAGCGATTACTACATCTGTGTGAAGATGCTCGCCTCTTTCTCGCGAGCACTAACTTTCGACACAGCAGCCGCAGAAGCTTGACTTGACGGCCATCAGCCTCGGGCCAACCATGGACACAAATCGATCATATCGCGATCAGTTACCGCTGGAGAGGCTGTGTCCAAAATTGTCGCTCGATTTGGAGCACGAGCGTGGACTCTGACCACGCACTTGTCTGTGCCGACCTCCAGGTGCGTTTCGTTGGACGTCCGAATCCTCGATGTGAACGGATTGACACCAGCCGGCTGGCGAAACCAGATGTTCTGAATGTATACCATAGTGCGCTGACATCTGGGCTGAGTAAGCGCCCACTAAACACCGTTGAAGATCACCGGTCGCATATTCAACAAACGTTACTGTCAGCAGGCATGTCTTCATGTGGCAAAGCAAATTGCCAAACCGGACATTGGGTCTCTACATAGTCTATGGAACTTATGGATGCTCGCCGACGTATTCCGGCTGGAAGCGAATACAATGAGGCTCGTAAAAATGTCAGGGCAAAACTACGTGCTAGCCTTAGGAAGGACCGCGAAACCTGGTGGTCTCATCGTGCCTCTGAGATAGAAACCGCTGCTGCCGTTGATAATCATCGTAAGTTATTCCGTCTGATACGGGAAACAGGCAGCAGGAGACCTGGTGTTAGCGAGACCATACACGAAGAGAGTGGGCAGCCGATCCACAGCCTGTCAAAACTCTTGGAGCGTTGGGCTGAACACTTTGCAAGGCAAGTTAATCAACCTGAGTTATCGCTTTCTTCTTCGGGCATTGAGCGCTCTTCTCCTTGGGCCGTCTCCTCGGATCCGCCCTCACGCGCAGAGGTCGAACGTGAGATCCGGCTGTTGAAATTGCATAAGGCCGCAGGGGCAGATAGAATTCCCCCAGCCCTCTTCAAATTCGGTGGACCTGCTCTAGTAGATGATCTACACGAGTTGCTAGTAAAACTTTGGGAGCAGGAGACAGTCCCGACAGACTGGACCGCTCCGTCATTGTCCCAATTTTCAAGGGAAACTCCCGTTTGGAATGCGGCAATCATAGAGGGATCAGTCTGACTTCGATTGCCTCTAAATTGCTTGCCTCTGTCATTCTCCACAGACTGACTGGCACTCGTGAGAGCCAGATTCGTGAAGAGCAAGCCGGATTTCGTCGAGGTCGGGGCTGCATCGACAACATCTTCCCATGGCGTCAATTGTTGGAGCACCGCCATGTTTATTGGCGACCCACCGTTGTCGTGTTTCTTGACATAAAAGGTGCCTTCGACTCGGTCGATCGATGTGCCCTTTGGGACTGTCTGCTGAGGAAAGGTGTGCCTGATAAATATGTAAACATTATCAAAGCGCTGTACGCGCCTAGTTCGGGTAGGGTGAGGGTGTATGGCAAACTCTCGCCACCCTTCAGCATCACCAGCGGTGTGAGACAAGGATGCCCGCTGTCACCTTTCCTCTTCAACTTCGCTATTGATGAAGTCATGGAAACACTGTTCGCTGGACACAACCTGGATGGTGTGGAGCTACTTCCTGGTGAGCGACTTCTTGACTTGGAGTATGCGGACGATATTGCCCTAATCTGTGACAGCCCCCAAACATGCCAAAGAGCACTGGACCGATTAGAACTGGCTGTCAATCGTTTTGGGCTATGCTTTGCTCCATCGAAATGCAAAGTACTTCTCCAAGATTGGCAGGGACCCAACCCTGCGCTAACGCTCGGTGGTGATGTGCTAGAAGTCGTTCAGGAATTCAAGTACCTGGGCAGCCATATTAGCACCCGTGTGATTGAAGATGAGGTTACGAACCGCATAGCAAAAGCTCGAGGTGCTTTTGCCAACCTCCGCCACCTGTGGCGCAGACGCGACATTACTCTCGCCCTGAAGGGCAGAGTTTACAACGCAGCCGTCCGTTCTACTCTCCTATATGGTTGTGAAACCTGGCCCATCAGGTCGACAGACATGAAGAGGCTCGTCACATTCGATCATCGCTGCCTTCGCAGCTTAGCTCATGTCTGGTGGGAACACCGCATGAGCAATGAACGTGTTCGACGTCTCGTATTTGGTGCAGGAAGAGCGAGTGAACCGCTTAGCACCATTATATCACGCACCAGGCTCCGATGGCTGGGCCACCTGTTGCGCATGCCAGCACACCGACTCCCGCGACGTGCATTGTTTGCGCGTTGTGGGTGCGGTTGGAAGAGGAGGAGGGGAGGTCAAGTGATGACTTGATCAAGAGAAATGAAAACCCTCACTTCGAAGTTGGCGTCGGTTGGTGCATCCCGACTGCCTGGCTGGGGTCCTAAGGACGGTGAACACGTTTGGTTGGACACACTTGCTGATATGGCTCGGAGCCGGCACCAATGGCGTTTGTGTTGTGATTTCCTTTGCCCATTCCCCTCCCGTTTAGTATCCCCCTCCAACCACGATCTCACCTCTTAGGCATAATACGATTTTCTTTTACGGCAGCCAGCTGTTAGCTCTCCGGAACGATGTCCATCCGTTACTGGGGACTCAGCGGGCGTGCCACTGTTTGTTTTGCTTTTTTTTGTCTTTTGTATTTCGGCACAATAGTTGAGGTGTTTTCCACCTCCAGCTAACGTGTAGTGATGATGATGATGATTACTGCAACCAATTTCAACGTCTTTGGATGAATATTATCAACGCCGGGAGAGGTATGCTCGCACAGGGCAATTAGCTTTTCATAACATCCGCAGTCGTAAATGTGATGTGTCCAAGTCCTAGTGTTGGAGTTCCACTTATCGTATTTTCGTAACGCCTTTTGGTTGCGGGGTTCCTGGTTTAATAACCCGTCATTCTTGGATGCCAAAAGGGATTGAATACGTGTGTTCCCATAAATGTATATTTGGAGCTCTCAGATGTTATACTCGAGGTAGTCTAGAGTCAGCCGACGATTCAAAAGGAAAGTTGATCGATGTATGAAGTGTTTGAAATAATAGTCGATACAGCTGGCGATATTATCAGCTGACCGGAAGGTTAGGTAATAAAATGTGAAAGGTACACTACATACCTTCACACCAGTGTGCTATTCGTACGATGTTCAAACGACCAGGAGTAAAATACCCGGTGGGAATAGCCGGTAAAAACTGACCTCTACCTGGCACAGTGTCGCATGAAATGCCCGAGGCTGAGGTATGGGAGGCATGCAGGCTAATATTCTGTTTGTAAGGTACAACGAAAGATTTGGGAGCAGTGCAGGGTGGTAAATGCACGGATGTTAGATTTGTCTAGACTGGATAATCCGCTTCTTCCTCGTGCGAGATGTTCAGTTGCATTCTGGCGGAATCTGCAGAAAAACAAGCTGGAGGAGACTGACAGCAAGCAGTACTAGCAAGTGATCAGCAGAACAAGATGATATTGTCAAGATATGTGATACACTAAGCGGTCTGGAAAATGGACTCGTCTTCCTGACCGTGTCTGCCGCGTACTAATGTCTCCTTGTGGCTTAGCTTAAATGTTACAAGCTGCTGGTCATCTTCAACGAGCTGTGGTGTCTGCTGCGTATACGGTTTCGAGTAAGAATCAGTAGATTGTTGTTTACAAGGTTTTTCGATGTACCCTGGTTTAAGACGCTCTACGAAAACCGCATCGACTTTACCATTCTTGTTGATCATATGGTGTTTTTCGGTTCTAGCGATCACTTCGAATGGTCCTTCGTACGGAGGTTGTAATGGCTTGCAGACTGCATCATTTCGTACCCACACGTGTGAACAAGTTTCGAGATCTTTCAGTATGTAACACTTATTGGTATGTGCGCGTGTGGGGATAAAGTGCAGTTCGCGCATAGATGAACGTAGCCGATGGACAAAGTTTGAGGGATCTATAGCGTCGATATCGGTCGGTTGAACGAGATCAGCCGGGAGCTTTAACGTGGTACCATATACCAGCTCCGCGGTGGAGCAACCTAAATCAGCTTTAGGTGTCGTTCGAAGACCTAATAAAACCAGCGGTAAGGTTTCTGTCCAACGGGTAGTGTTGGAACATGCCATCAAAGCTGTTTTGAGATGACGGTGGAAACGTTCGACTAACCCGTTCGATGATGGGTGGTACGCAGTTGTGCTTGTACGCTTGGTTCCGAGAGTATTGGTTAATTCTCGAAAAAGCGTCGACTCGAATTGCGCACCGCGATCAGTTGATATGGTGGATGGTACACCATAATGCGCGATCCAATGAGCCACAAAGTTATGTGCTACCGTCTCTGCAGAAATGTCTGCGATGGGTACTGCCACGGGCCAACGAGTGAAGCGATCGATGCAAGTCAGTAGGTACTTGTATCCACTCGACGGCGGCAGTGGACCAACGGTGTCTATGTGCACATGACTGAAACGAGCATCGGGAACGGTGAAGTTGCCAAATGGTGCCTGAGTATGCCGTTGCACTTTTGAACGTTGATATGGGAGGCAGTTTCTCACCATGATCTGCACGTCTTTGTTTAGTGCTGGCCAAACAAAGCGATCAGAAATAAGCTTGCGAGTTGCGCGGATGCCTGGATGTGATAGACCATGGATCGAATCGAAGACGATTCGCCGATAGTTTGGTGGTACGACAGGTCGTGGTTTTCCTGTCGAACATCCGAACTACCAGGCAGCGGAATGGCTTTCACTTGAAGGTTGGTTTCTTGCAGTTGTTGAAGAAACTGATTATCCTGATGCTGCGCTGTGGCTAGTTTTTGGAAGTCAATGGAGGAATGTTCGAATAGAGCGTTGATTTCCGCCCTTGATAAGGCATCTGCTACGGCGTTATTCGCGCCGGACAAATGCCGTATGTCGGAAGTAAATTGGGAAATGTAATCTAATTGTCTAGTTTCTCGTGGGGAAAGACGATCAGAAGCAGAACGCAGTACATACGTTAACGGCTTATGATCGGTGAATATCGTGAACGTACGTCCTTCCAAATAATGTCGGAAATGACGCACATTGAGGTAAATAGCTAGGAGTTCTCTGCTGAACGTGCTATAACGTCGTTCGGCAGGCTGCAATTTCTTAGAGAAAAAGGCAATTGGATACAATTCACCTCTCTGTCTTTGTTGAAGCACACCACCTACAGCTGCATCTGAGGCATCCACCGTTAACTGTAACGGAGCCTTAGGGTCTAGATGCACAAGAAGAGTGGCAGTTGCTAGCTGGTGTTTTAGCTCGCTGAATGCGTGTTTAGCTGATTCCGTAAAGCTGAATGTTTTAGCATCTAATTTGAGTAGTTCGGTAAGTGGCTGGGCTAACTCTGAACAGTGCGGGATGAATCTTCGGTAGAAGTTAACCATGCCAACGAACCGGCGTAACTTTTTGATGGAATCAGGTATGGGATACTCAGTGATGGCTGTCACTCTGTCCGGTAGGGGTGCAATTCCAGCGGAGGAAACACGGTGACCAAGAAAGTCTACCGTATCAACTCCTAACTGACTCTTGGCGGCGTTGATAACTACCCCATAATGCGCAAATCGTTCGAAAAGCTGTCGCAGATGACGCAAATGTTCGTCATGATTTCGACTTGCAACTAAGACATCGTCGATGTAGACGAAAACGAAGTCCAGCTCGCGAATGACCTGATCCATAAAACGTTGAAACGTCTGAGCTGCATTACGAAGACCAAATGGCATTCGCAAGAACTCAAATAAGCCAAAGGGAGTAGTGACGGCAGTTTTAGGTACATCTTGAGGATGAACGGGAATTTGGTGGTATGCCCGTACTAAATCTATCTTGCTGAACACTTTCTTTCCGTACAGCGAGGATGAGAAATCCTGGAGATGCGGAATGGGGTATCTGTCTGGGACGGTGATGGCGTTCAGTCCCCTATAATCCCCACATGGTCTCCAGTCTCCGGGTTTATTCTTCGGGACCATATGTAGGGCGATGCCCACATACTGCTGGATGGACGTATTATGCCCAATTGTAACATATGATCGAACTCGGCCTTCGCTACGGAAAGTTTATCTGGCGCTAGTCGCCGAGGACGATGAAATACTGGACTGCCTGCTGTCGTTATCCTATGAACGATCTCATGTTTAATATCACCAGGATGATATCCGGGCTTCGTTATGCTGGCAAATTCGCGCAACAGATCCAAATACATCGAAGAAGCTTGAGGCGGGACAAGCTGCGGACTCATAGACATTACGGAGCTTTTAAAACCAGTCTGTGATAGTTGCGTTAGGCCATCTATGATCTGACAGCGCTTAGGATCTACGATAATGCCATAGTGCTGAAAGAAGTCAAGGCCTAATATTGCAGTAGGCACTTTAGCTATGATGAAAATCCAAGGAAAGGATCTACGGAGACCGAGATTTAGAGTGATAGAACGTTCTCCATAGGATCGGATTTGTGTGCCGTTAACTGCTTGGAGGCTGTATATCGAGCAGTGTTTCAGGTCTTCTGGACGCGGGGGAACTACACTGACTTGGGCACCCGTGTCTACGAGGAATCGCATGCCGGATGTTACGTCCCGCAAGTAGAATAGGCGACCTGGCTCGCATATGCCAGCTTGCGTCGTCGCCATTAGGTGCTGGCGTGGTCGTTTCCCGAATCGGAAAACCGACACGGTTCCACGCACTTTTTCACCTTGTTGCGGAACCTACGGTGATACCAGCATATGCCACGGAGACGACTAACACTCCGAGTACGCCGTTGATTAGATCGGGAGTTGCTCCTTCGTCTGGTGATGGTAGTGGAAGCCAGTTGTTGTTGCAAGGAGCGTACGGCTTTAACGAGTTCGTCGTCAGGTGTACGAGGTGATAAGTTTGAGATCGTTGGCGTTTGTATCTCCATTATCTTATCAGCCATAAGGGCTAAATCTCTTAGTTCGGTATCCTGATGGGCGTTAGCCAGAATCTGTTGTACATGTACAGGGAGCCGTTGCATAAATAGCTGCTTAAAAATGGAATTCTCTGGAGGGTTTTCACCTACCAAAGCTTGCATGGCTCGTAATAGTTGCGTAGGAGTGCGATCGCCTAACTGATCTTTATTAAGTAGACGCTGCACTCTATTACGCTCACTAAAGCTAAGCTCACAGATTAACAAGTCTCTTAACTGTTGGTATGTATTGCTCGTTTTTAGGATATCCTGCGCCAGGAGCAACATTTTATGTGGGAGTCGGGAAATAACGTGATGGACCTTTAAGGCATCCTTATGTATGCGATTGATTTCAAAAAATGACTCGGCCTGCCTAAACCATAGCTGGAGATACTGTATCCAAAATGTTGGTAAACAACTAGCAGATACGGTGTTAATTTCCCCTGGTTGCTGGCCAGTCATATTAGCATACATGAAATGGTGGAATTATGACGAAATTGGATACGACTCACCGGATGATGTTTGCTGAGTCGAAATCTCCGAACTCACGTCGGGTCAACCACTTGTTGGAGTTCCACTTATCGTATTTTCGTAACGCCTTTTGGTTGCGGGGTTCCTGGTTTAATAACCCGTCATTCTTGGATGCCAAAAGGGATTGAATACGTGTGTTCCCATAAATGTATATTTGGAGCTCTCAGATGTTATACTCGAGGTAGTCTAGAGTCAGCCGACGATTCAAAAGGAAAGTTGATCGATGTATGAAGTGTTTGAAATAATAGTCGATACAGCTGGCGATATTATCAGCTGACCGGAAGGTTGGGTAATAAAATGTGAAAGGTACACTACATACCTTCACACCAGTGTGCTATTCGTACGATGTTCAAACGACCAGGAGTAAAATACCCGGTGGGAATAGCCGGTAAAAACTGACCTCTACCTGGCACAGTGTCGCATGAAATGCCCGAGGCTGAGGTATGGGAGGCATGCAGGCTAATATTCTGTTTGTAAGGTACAACGAAAGATTTGGGAGCAGTGCAGGGTGGTAAATGCACGGATGTTAGATTTGTCTAGACTGGATAATCCGCTTCTTCCTCGTGCGAGATGTTCAGTTGCATTCTGGCGGAATCTGGAGAAAAACAAACAGGAGGAGACTGACAGCAAGCAGTACTAGCAAGTGATCAGCAGAACAAGATGATATTGTCAAGATATGTGATACACTAAGCGGTCTGGAAAATGGACTCGTCTTCCTGACCGTGTCTGCCGCGTACTAATGTCTCCTTGTGGCTTAGCTTAAATGTTACAAGCTGCGGGTCATCTTCAACGAGCTGTGGTGTCTGCTGCGTATACGGTGTCGAGTAAGAATCAGTAGATTGTTGTTTACAAGGTTTTTCGATGTACCCTGGTTTAAGACGATCTACGAAAACCGCATCGACTTTACCATTCTTGTTGATCATATGGTGTTTTTCGGTTCTAGCGATCACTTCGAATGGTCCTTCGTACGGAGGTTGTAATGGCTTGCAGACTGCATCATTTCGTACCCACACGTGTGAACAAGTTTCGAGATCTTTCAGTATGTAACACTTATTGGTATGTGCGCGTGTGGGGATAAAGTGCAGTTCGCGCATAGATGAACGTAGCCGATGGACAAAGTTTGAGGGATCTATAGAGTCGATATCGGTCGGTTGAATGAGATCAGCCGGGTGCTTTAACGTGGTACCATATACCAGCTCCGCGGTGGAGCAACCTAAATCAGCTTCAGGTGTCATTCGAAGACCTAATAAAATCAGCGGTAAGGTTTCTGTCCAACGGGTAGTGTTGGAACATGCCATCAAAGCTGTTTTGAGATGACGGTGGAGACGTTCGACTAACCCGTTCGATGATGGGTGGTACGCAGTTGTGCTTGTACGCTTGGTTCCGAGAATACTGGTTAATTCTCGAAAAAGCGTCGACTCGAATTGCGCACCGCAATCAGTTGATATGGTGGATGGTACACCATAATGCGCGATCCAATGAGCCACAAAGTTATGTGCTACCGTCTCTGCAGAAATGTCTGCGATGGGTACTGCCACGGGCCAATGAGTGAAGCGATTGATGCAAGTCAGTAGGTACTAGTATCTACTCGACGGCGGCAGTGGACCAACGGTGTCTAGGTGCACATGACTGCAACGAGCATCGGGAACGGTGAAGTTGCCAAATGGTGCCTGAGTATGCCGTTACACTTTTGAACGTTGATATGGGAGGCAGTTTCTCACCATGATCTGCACGTCTTTGTTTAGTGCTGGCCACACAAAGCGATCAGAAATAAGTTTGCGAGTTGCGCCCATGCCTGGATGTGATAGACCTTAGATCGAATCGAAGATGATTCGCCGATAGTTTGGTGGTACGACAGGTCGTGGTTTTCCTGTCGAAACATCACACCTCAGAACATCCGAACTACCAGGCAGCGGAATGGTTTTCACTTGAAGATTGGTTTCTTGCAGTTGTTGAAGAAACTGATTATCCTGATGCTGCGCTGTGGCTAGTTTTTGGAAGTCAATAGAGGAATGTTCGAATAGAGCGTTGATTTCCGCCCTTGATAAGGCATCTGCTACGGCGTTATTCGCGCCGGACAAATGCCGTATGTCGGAAGTAAATTGGGAAATGTAATCTAATTGTCTAGTTTCTCGTGTGGAAAGACGATCAGAAGCAGAACGCAGTACATACGTTAACGGCTTATGATCGGTGAATATCGTGAACGTACGTCCTTCCAAATAATGTCGGAATTGACGCACATTGAGGTAAATAGCTAGGAGTTCTCTGCTGAACGTGTTATAACGTCGTTCGGCAGGCTGCAATTTCTTAGAGAAAAAGGCAATTGGATACAATTCACCTCTCTATCTTTGCTGAAGCACACCCCCTACAGCTGCATCTGAGGCATCCACCGTTAACTGTAACGGAGCCTTAGGGTCCAGATGCACAAGAAGAGTGGCAGTTGCTAGCTGGTGTTTTAGCTCGCTGAATGCGTGTTTAGCTGATTCCGTAAAGCTGAATGTTTTAGCATCTAATTTGAGTAGTTCGGTAAGTGGCTGAGCTAACTCTGAACAGTGCGGGATGAATCTTCGGTAGAAGTTAACCATGCCAACGAACCGGCGTAACTTTTTGATGGAATCAGGTATGGGCTACTCAGTGATGGCTGTCACTCTGTCCGGTCGGGGTGCAATTCCAGCGGAGGAAACACGGTGACCAAGAAACTCTACCGTATCAACTCCTAACTGACTCTTGGCGGCGTTGATAACTACCCCATAATGCGCAAATCGTTCGAAAAGCTGTCGCAAATGACGCAAATGTTCGTCATGATTTCGACTTGCAACTAAGACATCGTCGATGTAGACCAAAACGAAGTCCGCTCGCGAATGACTTGATCCAGAAAACGTTGAAACGTCTGAGCTGCATTACGAAGACCAAATGGCATTCGTAAGAACTCAAATAAGCCAAAGGGAGTAGTGACGGCAGTTTTAGGTACATCTTGAGGATGAACGGGAATTCGGTGGTATGCCCGTACTAAATCTGTCTTGCTGAACACTTTCTTTCCGTACAGCGAGGATGAGAAATCCTGGAGATGCGGAATGGGGTATCTGTCTGGGACGGTGATGGCGTTCAGTCTCCTATAATCCCCCCATGGTCTCCAGTCTCCGGGTTTATTCTTCGGGACCATATGTAAGGACGATGCCCACATACTGCTGGATGAACGTATTATGCCCAATTGTAACATGATCGAACTCGACCTTCGCTACGGAAAGTTTATCTGGCGCTAGTCGCCGAGGACGATGAAATACTGGACTGCCTGCTGTCGTTATCCTATGAACGATCTCATGTTTAATATCACCAGGATGATATCCGGGCTTCGTTATGCTGGCAAATTCGCGCAACAGATCCAAATACATCGAAGAAGCTTGAGGCGGGACAAGCTGCGGACTCATAGACATTACGGAGCTTTTAAAACCAGTCTGTGATAGTTGCGTTAGGCCATCTATGATCTGACAGCGCTTAGGATCTACGATAATGCCATAGTGCTGAAAGAAGTCAAGGCCTAGTATTGCAGTAGGCACTTTAGCTATGATGAAAATCCAAGGAAAGGATCTACGGAGACCGAGATTTAGAGTGATAGAACGTTCTCCATAGGATCGGATTTGTGTGCCGTTAACTGCTTGGAGGCTGTATATCGAGCAGTGTTTCAGGTCCTCTGGACGCGGGGGAACTACACTGACTTGGGCACCCGTGTCTACGAGGAATCGCATGCCGGATGTTACGTCCCGCAAGTAGAATAAGCGACCTGGCTCGCATATGCCAGCTTGCGTCGTCGCCATTACGTGCTGGCGTGGTCGTTTCCCGAATCGGAAAACCGACACGGTTTCACGCACTTTTTCGCCTTGTTGCGGAACCTACGGTGGTACCAGCATATGCCACGGAGACGACTAACACTCCGAGTACGCCGTTGATTAGATTGGGGTTGCTCCTTCGTCTGGTGATGGTAATGGAAGCCAGTTGTTGTTGCAAGGAGCGTACGGCTTTAACGAGTTCGTCGTCAGGTGTACGAGGTGATAAGTTTGAGATCGTTGGCGTTTGTATCTCCATTATCTTATCAGCCATAAGGGCTAAATCTTTTAGTTCGGTATCCTGGTGGGCGTTAGCCAGAATCTGTTGTACATGTACAGGGAGCCGTTGCATAAATAGCTGCTTAAAAATGGAATTCTCTGGAGGGTTTTTCACCTACCAAAGCTTGCATGGCTCGTAATAGTTGCGTAGGAGTGCGATCGCCTAACTGCTCTTCATTAAGTAGACGCTGCACTCTTTTACGCTCACTAAGGCTAAGCTCACAGATTAACAAGTCTCTTAACTGTTGGTATGTATTGCTCGTTTTTAGGATATCCTGCGCCAGGAGCAACATTTCTGGTGGGAGTCGGGAAATAACGTGATGGACCTTTAAGGCATCCTTATGTATGCGATTGATTTCAAAAAATGACTCGGCCTGCATAAACCATAGCTGGAGATACTGTATCCAAAATGTTGGTAAACAACTAGCAGATACGGTGTTAATTTCCCCTGGTTGCTGGTCAGTCATATTAGCATACATGAAATGGTGGAATTATGACGAAATTGGATACGACTCACCGGATGATGTTTGCTGAGTCGAAATATCCGAACTCACGTCGGGTCAACCACTTGTCGGGGTTCCACTTATCGTATTTTGGTAACGCCTTTTGGTTGCGGGGTTCCTGGTTTAATAACCCGTCATTCTTGGATGCCAAAAGGGATTGAATACGTGTGTTCCCATAAATGTATATTTGGAGCTCTCAGATGTTATACTCGAGGTAGTCTAGAGTCAGCCGACGATTCAAAAGGAAAGTTGATCGATGTATGAAGTGTTTGAAATAATAGTCGATACAGCTGGCGATATTATCAGCTGACCGGAAGGTTGGGTAATAAAATGTAAAAGGTACACTCCACTAGTGGTGGAACGACAATCTGGAACAGTGTATGCAGTGACGTCGTGCTCTGGAAGTTCGGGGCAAATTGCTGACATAGGGTGTTGGCCACCTCGGTTGCGATTTATGCGCATCCACGTAACGTGTTTAAGGCAGGAATTCCTCGCTGCATGTTGCGGGGCTTGTTAACGTGTCTGTAATGGCGCTTAGAGTTTGTAAGAAATTTCTCAGCTAGATCCTATTGGTACTGTATTTTATTTTCGCGTACCAGGTTTACGCAGTGATTCCTTTCGATAGTGTAGGCATCCCATGTTTCGGCGCTCGATGACTCCTTGTATCTTCGCCAGAGTAAATTCCTCGTAATGATAAACTTACGTGTCCTGCTGCGTATGAATGGTTTTACTGTCTTTGCTCGCGAAAGCCTTTTCCTAAAAGCACTAGTTACTATCGAGTTGAATTGGTAAGCAAAATCAGACCAGGCGACATCGGAGGATCGTTCTGCTAGAAATGCCCAGTTTGTAGCATTTATAAGTTTGATTAGAGCGTCGTAATCCGTAATGAGCTGACACTCCTCGGTGTTTTCTTAGGAATACTCTGCATAACAGATGTAACTGAACATGAGCGTTGCATGGTTGCTACGGCCCAAAGGACTCTCCATCGATACCTTTTCGATTATAAGCTCTTTATTGGTGAATACAAGATCCAGGACACCCGGTTTGTTTCCCGTCCTGAATCTTGTGGGAGATGTGATGTGATTGTAGAGTGGTAGCCCACTGATTATTTCCTGTACTTCCATGTTGAAGTGTTCGTTGATACAGGCTGGGGTTTCTATGGTATGAATATTGAACTCACCAATCAGAAGAATGTGGCTGTACGACTGCGAGAGAATGGTCTTCATTGTGGAGGCTAGGCGGTTGTCCACTTCCACAGTAGCCGACGGAGGGCGATACACCACACCCAGCAAACACGCGTCCCCACGGCTTAAGTGAAGACGACACCAAAGCGCATCGACAATCTGAACCGCTAGGTCATCGATGAGATCAAGGTGTAGTTCGTTGCGATAATAAACTGATACTCCACCTCCTCTAGTCAGTGCATGGTTGCGTAGAATAGATATCCCAGGTAGTGCGATTTCCGCATCAGTGATCGCTTCATTCAACCAGGTCTCGGTTACTTAAGGTCTCGTTTATCATAACGAAGTGGCTTAACATAGAGGCCTGATGCAGGCGAAGCACCGTCAGTTTGCTTAAAGGACCTTGTGCGTTGATATACAAACAGTAGAGTGATTCATAGGTTAGAGGGTTGTTTATGAATGTGCACAACAGGTTTACGACTTGGCCGACCCTCTTGAGGTCGGCTGCTACTAGTTTTTTTTGAATTGTCTTAGGCTCGCAAGAATGACTTGGAATAACTCTGTGCACCATGCAATTAGGTTCATGATGATTCTGATGGTCACTCACCTCCTGCGGTGTCTCGCCGGATGTTATGACGGCTGTCACATCGGTCGCTGTGGTGGACTCTGCAATAACAGTTGTTCCCACTGAGTTGGTTCTCTCCCTTGAGTAACCAGTAGCCTGTGGTTGTAAACCTTCCGCTTTTCGTTGAATTTCTGTTGGTAGCATGTTCCGGAAGTTATCTCAGTTCTCTAGAACTGTCAGCAAAGTTAGCTTAGACGGCAAGACCATATTCAGAAAACTAAGACCACACCCTTTGTAATTTGGTGACGCGGGAATCCTTATCAGGGATGTAGCAATGACATTTTCTAACGACAGCGTATCACGAATGTATCACCATTGCTCCAGGTCATGTGTCTGAGCAGCTTCAGGAGATGAAACTTGAGACTCTGGGACACCATAAATAATGACGGTTTTCAGCGCGTGTTTTCTACTTCCCTGTTGATTGTTCATATCCTTTGACCATTCTTTCCACCGAATATACCGTAAGAAACATACGTCATTCGATGCGCAGTGGTGTCGATTCGCAGTGAACAAAATGGATTCCCTTTCGTCCGCGGAATGTAACGTAACTCGAAGTAGTCAAAGCTCATCATATTGAAAGGTGTTTGTGTGTCGTGCGATGCGTCTCACCGTAGTGGGTTCAGCGCACTTGCCGATGGCACTACAGATGGAATCCCACTGACTGCGATCGTTTATCAATTTACTCCTTATTGTGTTGGATTTGGATTCAGGAACGTTAGTGCACACAAGACTTAAGGCATCATGATTCCGCCTTGTGATTCGCGACTTAAGAGCACTAGGTTCCTTTGTTTCTTGTAGATTCGCGGATCGCACTGGCGATAGCGATCCATGTTGAGGAGAGGTTTCGCTCTCTCCGGTAATTGGAGTCACACGTGTCTTTGATGGCGTTTTCTTAGAAGCAACCGCTGCGTAGGATGTCCAGTTATTCTTTACCGTGGGCTTGCTGTGGTGTTGCGTTTCCAGTATGTCAACTGAATAACTAGTTACCACACCCTTGGAGAAAGTAGAAGCAAATGTGTTGTAAACGACTTTTTCATTTAGTGGAGTCATGTGGCTAGGGGCAGTTGGAGACTGAGGCGCCGTGGTGAGGTTGGGACGCCTAGCCCTCTTCGGTTTAAACGGGGAGTTTGTAGGTATTCGGT
The DNA here is from genome assembly GCA_944474145.2 of Dicrocoelium dendriticum. Classification (NCBI taxonomy): domain Eukaryota; kingdom Metazoa; phylum Platyhelminthes; class Trematoda; order Plagiorchiida; family Dicrocoeliidae; genus Dicrocoelium; species Dicrocoelium dendriticum. The sequence goes on along the minus strand of OX104060.1, from coordinate 66,433,259 downwards.
CAGATGCAAGTGTAGCATTGTTTACTCTCACAGATACGTTACTAGCGTTCACCAGTTGCTCAACTGCTTCCGGCAACCTTTCACAATTTTTCATTAGGAAAATTATACAACTAACAACAGGGATAGATTTGCACACCTGGCGGAACCAAAGTGCTTCGGTTTTGCTGCCGTATGGTCTAGTTTCGAGTGCACTCATCCCTAAACACTTCGAATGGTACGCTTTTTGACAGTTAAAGCAAACTGGACCAGACTGGTGGTCACAATTGGCTTTCGTATGGGCCATATCCACTCAAGGCATGCATTTTGTTATTGTAAATTGCGCCGATTCCAAAAGGGATTAGATAGAAAAGGAGAGTTCAGAATCTATGTTGTAGATCTATCACTTACCACTAGCTTAGAATGGATTAATTCTACTGCTATATGTGGTCACGGTCAGTAATGGGGCAGCGAATTAGGAATGACCGCAGATGGTGGTGATATGGTGTAACGATTCCCCACTAACAAGAGGGAATGTAGTAACTGGATGTGTACACTACAATAGGGGCAGCAAGAGGATAGAGATACTGACGCACCGTGTACGAATTCGCTTCAATTTTCGTTGCGTGGCGATCGTTGCTGGTTTGAGGTCAAAGGGGTCAGACGTGTCGCGTCCAGATGAGGCGCACGTTCCTGAGGGTAGATAGGCGACGTGCGTGCTATTAATTCAGCCGGTAAGTGGATTAGCAGCGACGCAACGTAGGATTGAGGCAAAGCAAGATGACTTGGAAAATACTGTCTAATGACGGCAGTGGCTGCTCCAAGGGCGGACCAATTTGACGACTATCGCTTTGTTCAGCGACTAGAAGGATTGGTATGATGTTCGGGTTACTATCAAAAAGATCTTTAAAATAAGACCACAAGAGTTCTTGTGCGACGAGGAAAAATAAATTCTCCGATAAAATTCAAGCACGTTTGACTTCGAAATTGCAAAAGCACAGTGGGCTGATGATCTGCGAATGACAGATCCAGAAGATGAACAGTGGTAGTAGGAGCTCGCGGAGCCAAATCGAATGATAGTACGTAGGTCTCTGTGGGAATATATCCGTAGATTTAAAGGCGAATAAGGCAGGTGGACACCTTTTGCGACCGCTTAGTAGACACGGAATAACATAGGGGTGTTCAGCATGCTGAAGTCACAAACTCCATTTCGTAGTGCAAAGGATGTTCAGAAACGCAGTAAACTACAATAAGTAAATAGTTTACGGTGATTGTATTAGTGTTTGGGGAGTTGTAGACGCAGCCGATGAAGACGTCGCGTTGAATGATAAGAATAGAGACGACTTCTAAGTTATTCCGATTGCTCAGGTAAGAGTCTGTAAATCGGCATATAGGGACATCATTTCTGGTGTAGATAAGGCGTCTGCTACCATGATCAGGAGCTCGAAAATCGCTGTAGGGCTTGTTTCCTGCTTTCCGATAAGCGGTAACTGGCGTATTTCCACAAAACCATGTCTCAGTGACCAAGATAAGATGCGAAGAGAAAAGTGCACTAATGTCCGAAGAGTGTGCTTTTTATTCAAGTGTGAGACAGCATTAAAAGATAACGTGGATATTGTACTTATTACCTGATTTCATTACAACTTTGCTAAAGAGAAGGGCAGGGGTAGGTGGGCTGAGCAGTGAGTTGCTGCAAGTTAATGGACAGCTTGGGATCTGATCCAAAAGTGGTAATTGATATACCTAGCTGGCTTTGAGGGACTGAGAGTAATCGCTGCTTCGGGAGAACCGTTGACAGGAAAAGAGTGTTGGGGGTATTGGAAGAGGGAGCATTTAATGGTAGACCCGCTCAGATGGACTAGTGCATGTAACGACCCGTATTAAGCTACTCTGAGCGTTGCTCGTTATGCTAGTGTACGGCGTTTCTACTGTAGTCCTAGGCCTACAAGGCGCGCTCAGAATAGAGATAGTAGCTATCTTCGAAAGGTCATGGTCATAAGTACGAGCAAGTGGCATACGGAAAAATACATTGGAGAAGAGAGGCATTTTGAATGGCATTTAGCTCATCTGCCAGTTCTTCTATGATGGGTTGTTTGGTAGAATGCAGCCTGGCTTTTGCCGGGTAAGAATGGATCCTTTTCGGCGATCTTACGGCTCTAACCATATGTGATTTAATACTGGTAGCCTTAGATAAATCTTTCACTATGTCTTGTATAATGTACAAGGAACAAGGATTTATCAAAGGCAAAATACCACTACAGCACTAGTCCCATAGGATGGTTAGAATGAAAATTAAAAGAATTGTCAACTTAAGCGTCTACTGGTTTAACTGCACTGCTACATAACGATAGTTTGAAATGGGGATTGAAAGTGCGCACACAAAGTAATACGCGCAGCTGCTACAGCTCACCTATTCCATGATAATAATGAAAACATTATAAAGAGGAAAAGCAGACGCTCACCCGTATGCCATTTCATTGGGCCGGTGTGATACGTAAGTGCAGTTAGGACAAATCCAAGCTACACACATGAACACGGTTGCCACTTTCCTAACCGCCACATTACGGAGCGCACTAATGAACACAGTTTGGTACGACTTATTTTGTTTTGAGAGCTTCACGTACTACATAAAGCAACGCAAATGGGAAAACGTGTCGCCTACGCATTTTCTAAAAGACAGCGTTGTTTGATAGGTCGTTTCATCTTCGGGAGCTCCGAAAGGCGAAAACGCTTTTCGCTAATCAATTCGACCCTAGTTCGTGGTCAATCTGAGCAGTTGACCTCTCAGGTTGGTATTTTGGCTGTTATAAAAGGCTGCGACAGGTGTGGTTTCTGTTCGTCAGTATCAAGTGAAGCAAGATGTATCATAGCTGACGCCTATGCTCACGACTGTACAATCTCAGGGCTAGCAATCTGTGATGGTAGGGGAGGTGAAAAACTCCCCTAGTGAGTTTAATCACTCTACGTTGGGCAGCTTCAAATGCATCAAACCCGAGCTTGCGCCAAGGACGCCAGGTCTGAATTACGTATTCCACGTGAGGCCTTACGTAGACGATGAACATTTGTAGAAACCGTAATGGCTCCAACTTCCCGAACGCCCTTCGTAGGAAGCCACAGTGCTGACGCCTTTTCGGCGTGATTCGAGCAGCCAAGGCAATCATGCACGAATACCTCGAGGCCGACTTCCTGCATAGCATGTTTCAGCAGGTGCACTCCCAGTCGATATTTGTGCGTACACTGAAGGCGTATGTTCGGAAGTTTGCATTTCGCCAAGTTAAACTTGAGCCGGGTTTTCGGAGGACAACGCACACGCCATGATGAGCTTCCTTTGCAGTGCCACGTAGTCTGCCACTGTACTGATGTGCCGCTAGATCTCAACACCGTCTACAAACAGTAGGAAGAACGACTGGAACACCCTAGCACTGTCGTTAATGAATATTAGAATAAACGTAGTACCAGTACCCACCACTGGGGAACATGCAACAGATTTCATTTGGGTGGGAGATGGATCTGCTGGGTCTCACATTCAGCTGACTTAGAATAAGCAAGTTGCGTATATAACCTGACACAGCGTCATGGAGTACGTATTTTCAAAGCTTGTGAAGTAAAATGCGGAGGTCCAGGCGACCGAACACTTGACAGGCCAAGGTAGACAACTTCAACTCTGACTCTGGCATTGAATGATTCTGTCCAGCGTACTCGGGCTAGCAGCAGAATACTTGCTGCTGTGACATTATGATATTGTTGCTCCAAAACAGAGGTGCCAAATATTTTGCAAAAGGGCCACGTTTTGTAATGTAAAAATATCTCGGGCCATATCCAGTCTGACCTTAGAATAATAACAAAAATTACACATGTGCCAAGAAAGTCCAAACTTGAATCTATGATTTCATGATGAGGCCAAATGCCAGTTGAAATTTCAACAAGCGCCGGACTTTGGACACTGCTGCCCCAAAGGCATTCCATGAGTACTTCTGCAATATGACCTTCTATTACTTTGAACAACACCAGGAGGAGGATGATTGGGCGGTAGTGGTCTCCGTACGATTCCTACTTTTTGCAACTAGGAGTAACTATTCCTTGTTTCCACATGGTCGGAAACTACATTTCATCAAAGCTCCTATAAAAGAACCGAGATAATGCAATAGCTTGGAATAACTTTGGAACCTACTGGGATATCATAATTTCCAAAGTTCCAAATAATACAAATTGTTTTCTGTAAGCTTGCATTGTGACAACGTTTCGCTCTTGACACATGAGCTTCTTCAAGTCAGGTGGACTTGTACAGATTTGGTTTGGCCTTTTGAAGTAATTAGTATACTACTACTAATAATAATAATAGCGTGAGATAATCCGGGTCAGTGGAAAGATGTGGTTACAGTTCCAAAAAATCAAGAAGTCAATCTGGTAGAAAATGAGAATGGAAGAATCCCAATTGAGCCGTGTAATGGGTCTTTCTCATATGAGGTTGTGATAATGTTTCTCTTGGCTTCAGTGATGACGGTGTGACTTTTCCGCCCCAACCTGACTCCGTCCGTCAAAGCTGCTCAGACTAGTTGAGCTAAGACAGCCCGCCACAGGTTCAATAGTTCCACGCCGTTTATTATGCTTACGTAACTAGTGACCTTGGTGATTTCTGGCGCCTCAGCAATTAACCTTTGTTATATAGTTTTTGCTCCCCTCCTCATTATCTGTCCCAGTCGATTTCGTGTCCCGAGTCTGGCACATGTACCGACTCCGCCGAATCTTTTAGTGTGTCATTTTTGGTGGACGCTAAACGTGTCTTTTGGGATCGACTACCTTAGTGCGTAGTTCTCTTGCTGTTTGGACTAGGTACACTTGCGCACAGTCCCTGCAACCAATTTTATAGACGCAGTTGGTGGTCCTATCTCTTGGAAGTGGATCCTTCAAACGCACCAGTGCAGAACGGAGCTTTTGACCTCTTTAGTAAATCACACTTATCCTCTCCTTGTTTGGTACCCGCCTGATCGCCTCGGAGATCCCTGCTTTACAAGGGACTCCAACTGTCCCAATCCACTTGGTCGTACGTCATAAAGGTAGTTTTAGCGCCCACTGCACTTGACATTTAACTGAGCGCCTCAGATATCCACAATCAGTTAATTTGTTCACTGTCTCTTTCCCTGCGGCCCTCCTGTCCTTTCCTCTGTGCACAGAGTCTCGACCCTGGGAAACAGAAAGAATATAATCGCAGCATACACGTATTTTGGATGACCTGAACAATAGTGTAGTAACCCATCTGTATCTTGGTTTTCGATACATGGTTGCTTTTTGCCGTCTTCCGCTATTTTGAACTAAACAATCAAGGAAAGGCAGTGCACCCCTGCAAGATTTGAGTTCCATCGTAAATTATGTATTCCCAGTAAAGAAGTTCAGATAGTTTATGAATTTCCGTTGCTTATCCCGCATAATGATAACCAAAGTATCGTCCATGTAGCGCCACCAAATCTTTGGAGTACTGCTGTATTTTGTCAGCGCTCTCTCTTCAAAGTCTCACATAGATTAGCTAGTATGGGGAATATTGGCGACCCCATGGCAAGACCCTTTTCCTGAGCATACAGCCTCAACTGGAACATAAAATATGGCAAACTAAAGCATAGTTGCATTCCTTCTATTACTTGGTCTACTGTGAGTTTCGTTGTTTCCCCCAGGCTACTGTCCTCAGTCAGATAGCGTTGTGCTACCACCCCTTGGTACGTTCGTAAATGGTGAACTAACCTCGAAGCCAATCAATATTTCACCTGACTCAATGGTCAGACCTACCACATTTTGCGTGAAGTCATAAGAGTTCTTCATGAAAGTATCTGTTTTCCCTGTCAGGGGCAGCACTCCTGTCCCTGGACTGTGGCCACTGACAAACGTCTGACCGATTTCCAAGTCTCGGAATTTTTGTGCACCCCAGCAAGTGATCCTACCCACATACGTTCCGGTTGTGTTGTTGCATTCCCCTCCAAACTAGCACAATCGGTTCTGTCTTGTTCAAATACTTTGCTTGTTTTTGCCCTCGTTTCACTTACCTAACACTTCTGTTTAGCACTCGTGGGCCCAGTCATGTGACCTTGCAGTTGATGGATTACAATTCGAAGGTCGACTGAATCATGGAGAATGCCGATCCTCAACAATCTGGGTATCCAGCTAAATTCATCCTCAAACATTTGGAAGAACGCAAGATAAAACCACCGAGGATGAACGTACCCAAAAAAGAACTAATTGTGCACATTCCTTTCAAAGGCGACAGTGCGGCTGATGCCATGTGCAAACGCCTGAAAGACGCTGTTGAAAAGACCTATTTTGCGGCTCGCCTACGCACAGTATTTTACAACAGGCCTTTATTCGCAAAACATTTGAAAGACAGGCTGCCTCCGGTGACTCGATCAATGCTTGTTTATCTTTACTCGTGCTCCTGTGGGGCACGATACGTGGGTCGTACCACGATGCGCCTATTTCATAGGATTCGCGAACACATCCCAAAGTGGTTTTACAAAGGCGAAGCGAGGTCCAGTAATAGTTCCATCTTATCTCACCTTCCAGAGCGCAGTCACGCAGGGACGGAAAATGATTTTAGAGTCATCTATACTGTTCCTGAAGGTTTCACGCGCGGATTCCGGATGCATCTTCTGTCTATTGCGGAAGCTATCTACATCCGCCAACTCAAGCCAGAATTGTGCGTACAAAAACAGTTTGTACGTCCTTTACTTCTACCGTGGCCTACAACTTCGGCTATGATTTCCCCTGTACATACTTGCCACTTCCAATGACCCCGTGATTTATTGATTTGTACCCGTGAAATTAAACATTCTGTTCAATACGCAGCCCAATCCGGCACATTTAGCACTTTCTCCTCATCATGTAATGTTTGAGTCAGATGAGAATTACCGAAAAGAATGCTTTACTCTGATTCTGCCTCCCTTGATTCACTCTAATATATTCGAAAGTCTATCGATTTAATTGTAACGCGCGTATGTGCGAACAGCTTTTTTCTATACACACTTTCCGGTGTTGCTTTAGTCTGCTGCATTTTCGGGATACAACGAATTGCAACATAATGCAATCAAGCAAATGCAAGATCACATGACTGGGCCGACGGGTGATAAATAGAAGTGTGAGTAGAATAAGCGAATCGATGGCAAAAACAAAGCAAATTATGTGAACACGACATGTTCCGTCAACGCTGTATCGTGCGTGGCTTACCAGCGCAAGCACTAGGGGGGAGTTCTGTAGCGGTTGTGCTTACGCTATATTTTCTCTTTGTTTTTATCACCTCCGTTGCCGACCATTTTTACCATTTGTATAAATTCATGAATTTTGAGTGCAAGAATTTTCAACGCGCTCGTGTTGTGCTGGTTTCGTTTGCTGCTGCCTGTGCTTGTGTTGTTGCCACGTCTTTCCAGTAGTCGAATTTATATCTTCGAATTGCTAGTCGGCATCGGAATAACATTGACCGAAGAAAGAACTATAACACAAGCGTGCTTGATCGTTCTTCTATTGTATTTGCCTAAAACTGTCATTTGGCCCCGGAATCGAACTTATTAGCTAATGGTTCTCTTTGATCTCCATTTTTATTCTTATTCATTACCGACTATATTGTTTTCTTCTCAACCTCTTTGTAAGGCAGTAGTAAATTCTCCTCCACTTTTTACATAATCACTACGGTCTTACCTTTATCGGCTCTCGTGATAATAATGGTAGAGTCTTCATTTAAGGCCTTTATCGCGATCCGCTCCGCTGTTGCAAGATTTGACTTTACAGGCTGTTGGAATCTGATTGTACCTGCTACCGGTGCATGAATATTTTCAGCTTTTGCCAAAGGTAATTCTGTTACCACTTACTCAATGTTAGCAATCACTTCCTTCGCACTTTTTATTTGACCTTTTTACATAACGTTAAATCCTTTTCCGATAATCTACCACATGTTTTACTTAACATCATATCTGACATATTAACTACATTGTAATTGTTTTTATTGGAGTCGGACTTAGCAGTGAGACTAATGGCCCTGATATGTGCAAATATTAAATGATCAAACTTATGAATTTGTCTTTCGGTAGCAGATTTCCCTCGCGTTGATTTAACTTCTGAGGCTTTTTCGGAAACTCCTTCGTAGTCTACCTGCGTCACAATGGTTTGTAGCTCCCAGCTCAGCCAGTGGTACGGCGATAATCATGGTGGCTATCTACAACGCCTTCCATTTGATATTGTCCACACCAGAAGAACTGTACACGAACAAGGACAATAGTATTTCCATCTCATTTGCTGTCGTGAACGATGCGTGGTATAACCCGTGGGGGCGGAGTAAGGTGTGCCGTGAACGGGTGAGATGATTCATTTTGAAAAGTGCGGGTGAACGCTTGTCGAACGCACTCACCACAGCTTGTGTAGCGAGTGCCAGACTATCTACTGCACGTAGAACTGGGATCCTGCTCTGCACTCTTCGGAGCTTGTTTACGTGCCTGTGCGATATTTTAGAAAGAGTACCCAATTTCGTCGTGCTGCTTATTTGTGGACGAATTGCTGGATACTTTATCTCGATCCTTGTACTTCTACGGTGTGTTGTAGTCAGCATTTTGTTGTCACATTTTCTTATATCTGTGTCCCTTCTATCTGCAGCCACTCAACGATGCCGACGTAATCTATCCCGCGCTTAGCATCTTACGGGTTTATTTTACTTTATCTGCTTATGTTCCTCATACTGGCTTTCCACAACCATCACTTTTTAATGAAAAGCACAGGGTATCCATTTTCTTGCAGCGTGTTAAAGATAAGCTTGCTTTCTCTTTCCAGCGTCTGGGATGCAGCCCAGAGACGCTAGAAAGCGAAACCAAGCACATCTCTACTTTTTTGAAATTGGAAGTTAGTACCTTGATCAAGTTTGCGCATATTTTAGTCGGCAGCGTGGATTCCTATCATTCGCTTGGCTTCTAAGCAACTTTGATCAGACGAGAGCAGTATTTACGACAAACTATTGGTCACACACCTCTATCTCGTATAGCTTTGTGACATATTTATTGGACTGGGAAAGCATGCCTTATTTGCCAATGTGGCCCATTATGGCGGAAGTTAACTAGAATAGCTTAATGAAGTTTCACTAACGGAGGTTTGTGAGCCGTCAGGATAGTTACAAAGCCTGATTAAACGTAGGCACAAAGTAAGCTCGACATATGATCGTCTGAAGTTGATATAATGGTGCAATCTCTTGTATAGTAGCACCTCTCTCTCTTATTGTATGTTTCCACCACGGGACGCTGCTTCTGCAGTGTCGTGTCTCATTCAACAAGCATTGTCTTCAAGAAACCATGCGCATTGGCACGAACATAAAAGCATTACAAACGGTCCCCATCTGCCTGACCATCTGACATGTTATTTGCACTGAATGATTCCAAGACGAACATAGTGACTCCTGTATGCTAGGATTGAGTCATCTACGTTGCAATCTGGCACAACACAAATTTAATTATCTCCATGTGGAAACGTTTGTGCACCTAAGTATACGCGAGCAATTTCACTGACTCGCACATTTTAAACGTTTCACACATATCCTTCTTCGGTACTTCTACGTATTCAATTACTTTACTGTCTTAACCCATGTATCATTTTCGTTCAGTGTAAAGTCCAGTTGTGCAGCGAGTTCCATCTTCCCCACTAAATTTGACCGAGAGTTCAGTAAAGGTACATGAATAATCTGGGCAGCCTCAAGATTGAATAGCTGAGCGTCAACGACCCAAACCAAAAGCCAACTCGTTTGTTTAGATTAGTTACATTTATATAGAATATGCCTACTTAGCATGCGTTTCTCTCGGTCTTCCCCCGATATACACCACTTGCGTGCAACTTCAGCCTGAACGCACTATCTAAGCGCGACGACTAGTTTGCCTCGACAAGCACACTAGGTAAATAAATAAGCGTTTTATTCCTCGACTGTGCGAGACACAGACCAATTGAGTGATCTGATCAACTTGTACCACGTGATGGCATAATATGGTTAATTTTTCGTGTTTTGTTTGAAGGTTCCGATATGGATTTTTTGCAAAAGAACTAGTAGGTTGAAAGTATTAGACAGATTAAAAAACTGGGAACAATAGATTTAACCAAAGTTAAAGTAAGCTAATCTGGCTATCCACGGAACCGTCCTTAAGGGACTTGCTTCCATGTAGGGTAGTTCCTCGATGGGTTCCACCCGCACATCCATGTACACATAGGTACTGGATTTATGCAGCAGATTCCAAAATGGGTGGTCCCCGACACCCCCAGACAACGGTACAGGGCCGTCTCCTCTTATATGGACCCTTCGGTAATACTCATCGCACAACTCCATCAGGATCCGAAATCATGAACAAAAGCGGCTTGTGCCACTGGGCCATGAAAGCTACTGTGGACTATCGTGCCTTACATATTAATAGCGATAGAGTCCAACACATACTACACTTCTTGGGGAAATGCAGCCTTCTCGTTTGTCATATGTTGGTAAGTCGGTACCAACTCATCATCATCATCATCATTATACATGTCAGCTAGAGATGGTAAAAACACCTCCGCTATTGTACCGCAATACATAAAGGAAATACATACATACATACAATACATAAAGGAAAAATAAATACGACAGTTGAATGCCAGCTGAGCTACCAGCAACGGATACGCATCGTTCCGGTAAGCTTCCAGCCAGCTACTAGGCAAAAAGCAAAATTATTATGTTTTACGCTATGAGATAAGATCGTAGGTGGAGGGGGAGGCTAAAGGGATGGGGAGGGACAAAGAAACTCACAGCAGGAACGCCACTGAGGTCGGCTCCTTGCCATATCAGCAAGTGTATCCAGCCAAACGTGTTCACCGTCTTTTGGACCCCAACCAGGGAGCCGTGAAGCTCCAACTGAGGCCAGCTCGGAAGTGAGGGCCTTCATTCCTCTGGACCAAGTCATCGCTTGGCCACCTCTCCTCTTCTTCCACCCACATCCCCGGTGAGCAAACAACGCATGTCGAGGGAGTCGGTGGGCTGGCATGCGCAACACGTGGCCGAGCCATCGGAGCCTGGTGAGTGAAATGACGGTGCTGAGCGGTTCATACCCTTTTCCTAGGCCGTAAACAAGGCGTCGAACACGCTCGTTACTCACGCGGTGTTCCCACCAGATGTGAGCCAAACTGCGAAGGCACCGATGGTCGAACGTAAGTAGCCTCTTCATGTCCGCCGATCTTAGGGGCCAGGTTTCGCAACCGTACAGTAAGGTCTAACGTACCGCTGCATTGTACACTCTACCCTTCAGGGTGAGAGTAATGTCGCGCCGTCGCCATAGGTGGCGAAGGTTAGCAAAAGCACTTCGAGCTTTCGCTATGCGGTTCGTGATCTCGTTTTCGATCCCAAGGGCGCTGATACAACTTCCCAGGTAATTGAATTTCTGAACGACTTCTAGCTGATCCCCACCAAGGGTCAGCACAGGGGGCGAACCCTGCCAATCCTGGAGGAACACTTTGCACTTCGGTGGTGCAAAGCAAAGCCCGAAGCGACTGACAGCCAGTGCTTATCTGTCCAGCGCGGCTTGACACGTCTGGGAGCTGTCACAGATGAGGGCAATGTCGTCTGCATACTCTAAGTCAAGAAGTCGTTCTCCTGGGAGTAGCTCCACACCTTCCAAGTCATGTCCTGTAAATGCAATCTCCATAACCGTCAATAGCGAAGTTGAATAGGAAAGGTGACAGCGGGCATCCTTGTCTCACACCGCTGGAGATATTGAAGGGTGGCGACAGCCTGCTGTAAGCCCTTACTCTGCCCGTGCTACGCGCATATAATGCTTGGATAATATTTACATATTTCTCGGGCACACCTTTCCTGAGTAGACAATTCCAAAGGGCACATCGATCAACCGAATCGAAGGCACCTTTGATGTCGAGGAACACGGCTACGGTGGGCCGCCAATATGTGTGACGGTGCTCCAACAACTAACGCATCAGTACCAACTACAAGTGGTTGGTGAAATTGCACGTTTGGAACAGGTGAGTGCGCAATCCCGATGTCAGTAGTTAACTTATCTTGCCAAAAATCTAAGGTAAAAAGCACGAAGACCAATGAGAACCAACATCTTTCCTATTGAGAGCATTTGATATCGAAATATATTGGTGCTGCTCTTCCCAACACTGATATCGACTATACTATAATGTTATACCAAACTCGCCATTCCAATTCATTCGAATTTCCAAACTCGGTAAACTACCGCGTAGTTTAAGACGCCTAAACTCAAGCACCATGCACGAAACAGCTGAAACCTGGAAGGATAAAAATGACACTGAACGTTTGATTGCTTGAAAGCACTTGTGGATACGGGAATGAAACTTGGTCTTCGCATCGGTACCGTTTGCAGATGACCGTTTCAAACCGGTCTTCCTTCTGCTATATGTTTGTCTAGTGGAGGTGATCAACACTGCACCTGTTGATTTCTGGTAACAATCACTGCAGTACCGTGATCCGCCGGTATGCCAATCAAGGGCGATGCATCCGTTCAATGCTGCGAAAAACGCGGTTTTCTAATTATGACTCACCTATTTATGTCCATATTGGGCGGGTACACATAGATTACTTGCGATTACCACTTGAACCCAATGTCACAATACCAACTTCCTCCCTGTGTCAATAGCTGTCTTACCAAATCCTTATATGTTGTGTTACTATTCTGCTTTAAGCACCCAGGTTTTCCTTTTGATTAATAACTTGTCCATGAATTGTAGTATATTCGATGACTGCACTTGTGTTTAAATCACTGATGAGTAACGCCAATGGATGCGAAATTAAGCGCTAGGAATCCAAATCCATCAAACGCAGTTCCATCCGAATCTGCCACAAAACTAAACTAGCTGTTTGATACAATCATTCGTGTCACAGAGTATAACACACAAAAGGGACATCACTTTTCCTCTGCACAAACGATCGCTTCTTAAGTAAGAAGACATCGTTTTGTCAGGAACCATAACAGTTTATTCAGTTATTCATTAAACTTATTGATTTCGACCGCGGAATTATAATGTGGCTGTCTTCAAGGTAACTGCATTTGAATTTAGGGCAACCTGAATGAGTTGACAATTAGAGTTGAGAGATAAACTCACAATACTCGTACACCACCTTTGTAAACGAAAGTAAAGTCTAGTGCAGGTCATAAGGATTTCTCCTGTAAACACCTAAATAAGTGAATAAATAGGATATTCTCGATAGAACGAGGCACACAAGTGAGGACCTGATCAAGTGTGTGAGAGTTTGCATTAGCAGAGCAAAAGCGCTTGCATGTTTCCCTCGAGATTGTGGCGCATTTTCTGATAGTGAACGACTACTTCACCACTTGAGTCAAAATCCACCTTGACGCTTATGGATAATCAGCTTGTTCCTTGGTCTTTTCGCTGCTAAGTAACCCGTAAGTGATTCCAATGTCCAAAACCAACTCGGCCACATTTCGCCGTGCCAGGTTACCTCATAATGCCGTACCCAGCGCTCCACAATAACAAGCACGGACGTTGCCACCACAGCTTGACACAGCCACAGTATCAAATACAGAAAATGCAAATTACAAGACCTGCTTACAAGTATCGTATTTAATTCGCTTTGCAAAATATAATCAAGATGGACATTTATGCTTTGGTACAAGTAAGCAGGTGACCCTTATGCGTATGCATGTAGTCCTTCCCGCCCGCAGAGAGAAGTCATTTCTAATTAATCTCAGTTGAGTGGGGACGTGCAAGTGCGCGTCCTCGGACTTTTGTTGTGAATTGACTGCAAAAACGGAGCAGTGTTACTGCAGTAAATTTTGCGTGAAGCTTAGTAATTCTCAAGTGGAATTCATCCGAATGATGCAAGAGGTATTCGGTGACTTGGCTGAAGTGGTCGTTCCTCATCTGAATTGACGGTTAGTTCTCAATGGGAACTCGAGTTCGCTGGCTCCCCACAGGAGAAAGAAGATCGGGTCGGACGAGTAGAGGAACATGGTTATATTACAGAGGTGTAGGAGGGGGAGTTGAATGCTATAGGTAGAAATTCGTCACATTGAGACCCACTCAAACAGCCATCACCTGCCAGGAAAAGCGCTGCACACGCGTTCCATTCTTTCGGGAATCATCAGCAGTGCGCATTCCATCGAACCCTGGTAGGGTTCGAACCCGCAACTCGACTGTTGGCAGTCCGTGGTTGAGGCCACTGAGCTACGGGGACGACAACGACCGTCGTGAATAAGTTACTAGATACGATGTAGCGCCGCTCACTATCCACTGACTTGCACGTTACTACCGTGCAGAGAACTGAGGGCTACCTGGGAAAACCTGGGTGCTTAAAGCAGAATAGTAAAACAACATATGAGGATTTGGTGTCACAGCTATTGACACAGGGAGGAAGTTGGTATTGTGACATTGCATTCAAGTGGTAATCGCAAATAAACTATCTTAACCGTCTGGTAAATATATATACATATATATATATATATAATTGCAGAGATATGTATTATGGTATGATATGTGGTATATAGCATGGTATGTATGTATGATTTGTAAAGTGCACCTTGCTGTGGCTGCTGTTGCATTCATGATGCTTCTGCACCGCAGTTAGGCTAAACCAACTTACACTTAAACTAGGTCTTTATAATGTGGATAAAATTCATTACATTTTATTTGGTTTGTTCTGCGTACATGATAATCTTCTCCTTACTTGCACACGTCGCTCACACAAATTGTGGTAAACTTGCGTAATTTTATCGCGTGGCATTTGTTAAATAACTTCCAGACATTTTGTACTTATCGCGGATTCACTTATAACCAACTTCTTCTATATGCTCATTTAGCGAGTATTTATGTCGTCATTTGCGTTTACTTTAATCGATATCGGTATTTCGAATGATCGGCTGTTGTGTTGACATCCCAAATGTGGCTGCACTTGATGTGCAGGTTAACAAGCTGTCTACCTGTCTATTACCCACTCCCTCCTCCATAGTGGCTCCAGGAGACAGTTGGTCGTTGCTGGAGTGGACGGGGTGCACGGTCTTTGTGGCCGTGCTATGCTCGAAGAGTGGTTCCATGCACTCAGTGTGGAGCGGACTACAGTCTAGCCACCGCCTAGTGTGCACTTGATTCCCCAAATACAGCGGGCTTGTGTTGGTCTGTGAAGTAGTGTGGGCCGGCTCCGTTGATGAAAAGTGACTCCCATCCGCATGCCTCCCGATCTTATTCCTTCGGGTTTACACTGGATATGGGGTGTGTGGATAGAGCTGTGTGTGGTGCACCGCAAGGCATCCATGGTGCCTCTGTAGGCGCAGGCGTCCTGTGGCTGACCACAGTGACAGGCAAATCCGAAACCGGATGCTGCCAACCATAATAAGTAATGTTATCTTTGTACTGTATACCCAAATTTTTCAAGCAGATTTTTGTTGCGTACTGCAGTTTTTTTCTAACCCAGGAACAACATATGCTGCCAAAATTCGAACCACCACGCCTGCCTATAGCGGACTTCCTTCCATACCTGGGTGACCTCGTAACGTTGTCTGAATTCCAGTCAATTAATGGCTTATTTGTGTTTACATGTAAGAACATTCGTCCCATCCCTTCCTTTAATATCGGGAACAAAATTCGCCTATGGCCACACGGATAAGTCAAATATATTAGCATAACCTGTTCACACTCGCTGAATTTGCGCTGATTCTGGAGAATTACAGTGAGCAAAACAAATTTCTTAAAACCCCGGGGTTTCCATAAAATCATGAAGGCAAATGCGCTATGCCATTTACGTAACGGTTAACATTGTGTGTGGAGGACATATTGGGGCAGCAACTTTTGATTTGTCAATCGATAATCAGGTACGTACAGTCATTTAAACCAAGAACACTTCCATGTCCTTGAAGGTGTACTTTACACTACCTTATATGAAAGGTATATAAAAACAGTAGACGAGTTAATAAACATTCGGAAACCATACTTTTCCTGATATCTGGTTCTGGGCTGCACTCATCGGGTCAGCTAATCGTCATAATCATCAAATAAGCTTATCGATCGCACGACATAAGTCCATCCGACAAGGCAGTGCCACGGAGGTGAAAAGAGAGCCGTCGTTTTACAACAAGCGCCAAATGTGGTGGGATAACAACTTGAGGCTGATCTCTGCCACGTGTGCGTGAGGCCATCGGTCAAATCTTGTTAAAATACTGTTATCAGTCCTGCACGGATGATGTCACTGCGAATGGCGAAGAAACTTTGCAATCCAAGTACCCAGCTTGGCGGTCACTACAACAGCTGAGCGGCTGAGAAGCTGGGAGGAATATTTCTCTACATCTTGTCCTGTGAGTATCTGACTTCATCAACCATTCCAACGCAGAACTGCGGGTGTTAGCGTGCAACGAAGTAACATCCTACAGAGTCATAATGAAAGTAAAACTATCATGAATGTTAAACCAGAAAATAAAAGGTAAGATTTTGCTTTCTTTCGTCTCCAAATTGTTGGCTACTAGTGCTCATTTGGGATGATCCCCGGACTTCCATATTTGCTGTACACCTGTGAAGTAAGTAGGTCTTTTTACATGCGAATTCCACCTTTTACGCAGGGCAAAATGTGTGAATGTTACAACGGGATCAAATTTCGGACCGTTCCTTGGCAAAGTTTACTGCACCACATTCAATATGAACAAATCCCACACTCTAACATGTCTCTTGGTTGCGTTAATGGTGCGTGCGTGCTCTGCCCATTTTCGTTTTCATATTTCTACACCCTTACCTTTGCCTTCTGTTTTGGTTTAGAAGTGCACAGCTGTTGTCTTGATTGGAATGTTCAAATGACGACGGAAAACCGGCTTGCCGGACATCCGATGAAAACTGGCTACAATGGGGGAAAAGTGTTTCCGGAAACCCAAGTAGCCGGGCTGGTATACCCACGTTAGCGAATTTGTACCCATGTTGATGAAGTGGGAAGTTGGTAGAATGTCCGTGTTTTCATGTCACTGGGATCTGGAAGTTCTAGGCCAAATAAATCCCAAGAAGATAAGTAACAATGGAGACATTTCCCTTCGAAGAATCCACTGTGTTTTCTGTTTTGATAAGTTGCTAGTATACTTGCTTTTCGTGTTATCCCAAGAGGCAGTGTCTATAAAATTTGTTGCGCAAGTAGACTTATGCTGTTGTATTCTAAAAGAAAATAAGTATTAAATTCCCTGTTCCGCTGAGTTTTACTCTGTTGGAATCTCAGCTACCCGTGGAATCTCCTGTGTCCCATGTCGAAGTTACTATATTGGTAGGTTAACTAGTGCCGTTAATTCGGCAAATCCAAAAAGGAGTCAGCCCTGTGTCAAGTCTGACAGCGGGTGCACCTCTTCCCACAGCATGGCACTGATAATGGATTACAAATCCCCATTTTCGACACCTCTTTCTAGGGCGATTCAAATTCCTTCTAAGACCCCTGCACATTTTCCATTTCTTTCCACGACTAGCGGGGTGAGTCTAAGCATTACCTCGCCTCCACTAAGACTCCAACAATATCTCATCACCACCTGATCCAACCACAAGAATTTTGGTTGCAGACTCTCTACGAGATTCAGCAGATGCAACATTCAGGTGATGCGTACTATAGGTAACCTTGCACAGACTTTTGGAATTTAATCAATGTGTAGAGAATCCGGATGCTGATTCTCCCAACTGCTAACTCCGTGTGAATGTGGCCGAATAGCAAATTTATGGACAGTCACTCATAGTACGTTGCACCCAGTTTGATCAAATGTGTCCCTGTGCGTTGTGCAATCATTGGTTGCTATTTATAACGTGATTTCCTTATCTTGTGACAATTCCAGTATGCATTGCCGACTCAATTTGAGCCACCTAGTTAACAGTGCATCAGTTATCTCCATTTTCTACCTGTAATCAACTGCTGGAAAACATGCGGTCTTTGCCATGGAAGTCATTCGTGGCCTATTTTTAACCATGGCTGGGTAATGGCGATATTTTGCCAAAATTGCCTGGTAACTCATGGTAACAGATGACGACTGTTATGTGCAGTGCAAGATTCAGTTTGGAGGGACTAGTAATATTTAGCATTCTGATTACACTCTGTTAAAAAAAAGTAGAAGCGTTTGGAGACAGAGGATGAATTTCTATGTCCCAGATTTAAAAAATAACGGTTAGTAAAATAGAGTCCAGTGAACGTGAGTTGTGATCAGAAATTGTACAGAACAAAGTCTTTTAACCCATCAAGCTACAATTTGAATTAAATGAACAAACACCCTCTGGCCAAAAAGCACACACTTTTCACTGCCTTGCGAAACAACACGGTGGTGCGCCTCCACAAGGCACTCATCCGCGTACCCTACCATATAGCGCAACGTCCTCAACTTTCAAGCTGTGCTATCACCCGGCCAACTTGAGATTGCGTATATCCAACGCTGTGCGACGCATGATTGACAGCCTGCGAAGATCTTGACCCAATCAGCACTTGTGAACAGTGTGTATCGGAGGGTTAACTGAAGAAGTGAAGAGTTCGCGTATAACAAACACTGCTGAAATTCGTAGGTGCCCATTCCTCATTCCGATCGTAATATGGGGAATTTTCCGAGGGCATGGTTGGGCACAGTTAAACGATGTTATGATGTTTGTGTTATCAGTCAATTCCATTTGTAGTAGGGAAAGTCTAATGTCAGCCTCGTGCACTCTGTTTCGGAAAGGTCAGTTACTGTTTCAACGTCTACAGTACGAAAAGATCTAAGCATTGTGCATGCTACAACCTAGTCTGGGTAAGTAAAAAGAACACGTGTAAACAGCAGACAACAAAAGTAATGACTTAAACCTAATCGTTACCTTGGCCAGAGAGACGAGCGCGTGTTGTGAGTGTATGTATTCGACACCTAGGCAGAGTTGATCGGGGCGCTAACCCTCAGGTGAATATTGACAAGTTTTGTCACAAGCCAGTTTAGAAACTATCAACTAATGTGTGTGTGTGTGTGTGCGTGCGTGCGTGCGTGCGTGCGTGCGTGCATGCGTGCGTGCGGCGTGCGTACGTGTGTGTGTTTGTGCGCCTGTGTGTGTGCATGTATGTGACATCCAGGCGGAGTGGATCGTTGTGTTGACTTTCGGATGAACATGCAGCATTCCACACCATCGCGGTTGTTGTCCCAATCTTGGTTGGAAACTGGCAACTTGTTCTGAAGTGTGGATCAATTAGACAGTTTCACTTACTCATCTACACTTTTCGCCATCACTGGCTTACTGTTTACCTGCTTGCGCTTTGATCTGTACATCCAAATATGCGTCCAGTCTTTAGAAACCTACATCTTTTGAATGCCAATGTCGATGCCGTTCGTAAGCTGGAGGTTGCAGGTGCTTACAGAAGAAACAGTTACTGGTACCGACCTTCACCGAGTTTGGTGCGATAACTGAATGTAGCTTATGACATTTCAGGAAATGGAACACCTCTTTCGACTCATACGAAGATGCTGGTTTTTGTTGCACGGGTATCCCGACGCGCGGTTTTGGCAACAGCAGATTTATCCACCTACAGAGGTTCCTGACAAATATCCGCTCTGTAAGAAACTTACCTATACTCCGAGTATGTGTGGAACGATAATCAAACAAGAAAACTTCCGGATATATTTGCAGGCTCCCTGCTCAATTTTTAAACGCTTTTCTCTCAATATCTGCACTACCCGCACCGCATGACAGCTTGACGCGAGGTGAGATGGTGTCGAGTTGAAATTACAAATGCCATTTTAAGCGACGGATCCATTGAGGTCAGTACCACCGAAATAGCAGCTATTATCCTCGCACACACTACCCTGAATACTAAACAAGACAAACGAAGAGTGTATTTATGTAATCGTATGTGATGATATCGCCTGCTTAGCTAGGTACACCACAGGCCCCTTAGAGTGCGGATCAATGCACGAGCGAGAATGGTTCATCTGATCAGATTGCAGTAGTCAGAGTTGATCGGTCGTTTGGCATGCGCAGTCAACTCAACGGGTGTAATGCACCAGGCATTTGCATCGCTTTCGTGTCCGACAGGCGCCGCGGTACTTCAACGTGTTATCCATTTCAAGTCAAACCACAGCCACCATTCAGTAGTACACCCTCACTAATACTTTAAAGCACGAGAGGCCTGAGTGAGCATCAATGCGCTCGTTAAAAATCTGTGAACGAGCGTTGCTAGAAATGAGCAACCGTGAACTTCAAAATGCACAGCCATCGAATAATCTTAGCCCGTTTCTATGTGCCATAAAGGACTATGAATCGGTGAATTCATTCATCCCTTGTCAAGAATATTTTGGCTGCTGAAGAAACTTAGTGTGAACCCGTCCACTGACTGGGTGCTGAGCTTCGTGCAGATATTATATCTATTGAAGCATGAGGCGGGCTATATCGCAGTCAACTGTCAGTCATGCAGGTTCGCGGCCGTCACACATGGCTTGGTGGCACAAGCTTCCGGGGTCGGAACCCGGCAGGCGCCAGAGGAAGGCGCACCGTTGACGAGACGTAAAAGTTTGAAACAGTTGGATGGTGCTTTTCCAGCTGTACTTAAGTCTGCTGACTGAAAGGGGACTGCGACGAACTACCGCTGACATTATATCTAGATTTTGAAGCTAGTGAATTAATTCACTAAGACGGTCTGGCTATCGTAACATCTCTACGACTTGTTGGCAGTCCGGGTCACCGGGAATGTAGCTGCTGATAACAGACATATAAGTAACTGTACAGCTGTATGCGTTCAATACTACAATCCATCTGTTGTACCAGAAACCGGAAGAAAATGTGAACGAATTCATCGCCACTCCGAACCGGATTGCAAATAAAAAGAAATCGATCCAATGACATTAGAAGATACCATGTTAGTATGGTAGCTGTTGGCATGCTGACCAAACCAGAGTACACAGAAGAAGCTTCCTTAACTGGATGATAGTGCAATTAATTTGAAGACACCATGTTCAAGTGCCTGCAGAGCTACGACCTGCTACACCAACTGTCCACGTTAATGCTACCAGTTTCATTCGGAATCATGCAACTGGTGAAGAAGACGCCACAGACAACAAGTGCGCTTTTGGGCATAATACAGTTAGTGACCCATCGAGGTGGCGTTGAACATGGCTTGCGTTCGGTTGCTGAGACGAGAAATCCGTGTGTATTGTGTGCTGACATGTATATCATCTGGCGATCGCATGAAGATTCCAAAAGAATGGCCTGGGGTTGCACAACTCAAGAGAAAGCACAATCAAGTCTGTGAACAATTGTGAGATAGAGACAAGTGCACACACAAGATGGTTGGGCGTTTTTCACTCAGCCTCGTGAACTGTCACTCTACACTCTGAGACGAGATGTGTGAATGGAGCCAGTCATAGTAATGTCTTTGAAGGCAAGCGCTGGAAAGTACTTATGGCCCTTATCATACCCACATCGTATTCGTTAGGAAATGTTTCGTCCAAGTACTACACGATGTGTGGACGCAAAATCTGCCTGGAGGGGCCGTTAAAGTAGTTACTAACTTCACAATATTTAAACAAAAGTGATGTTGGTAGGATTGAGGCAGGTTATGTTGTGCTAAGTCAGTTAAGCACGGTTACTGTCGAGCTCCGTGAAACCAAAAGACTAATAAACATTACTTCGCTTATAAACCGGAAATATTATCATACCCGTCAATGGCATTGCTTAGTTGGTGCAGTCACACATCTTATTATTTGTTTGCCTCGCGTTGACGAATCAACAGGTCTGCACGTCATGCCTTAAATCGTGTGTCATGTGATTAGTGTGCGCAGTATTTGGCCCGATACGCTGCTTCGTATTGCGTCTTATTCTGCCAGACTGTGGTCTGAGGGGTGTGCTTTGTTTGACTTCATTAATACGTAATAGAGTCACCGAATTCAAAGGTGATTTTGAAAGAACTGAAGAACTCAAACCACATACACTGAAGCAGGTTACTTTGCCAAAAAGCAGCAAAGCACGGTCGCTGCCGTACTCCGTGAAACCAAAAAATGAATAAACATTAGTTCACCTCCAAAACTGAAATATTATCATACCCTAAAGTTTTCTGACTGAGGGACCAAAATAATACCGGTGCCAAAACCGGATGGTTTTGTACCGACGCGGCGACCACTAGACGACTGCCAGTCAGTCTTCAACAATAGCCGTATGTATTGTCTGTCTTTGACAACATGCGTGCTATTCTTCCATACAGTGAAACTTCCACGAAAGTTGGCCCTGGTATTCAACAATGGGATCCAGTGAATCTTCTGGAGAGCTCACTAGTCTATACACACCCTTTGTATTCAATCCGATCCCCATTGCCAAATAACGGTACTTGTCCACCAGTCTGCAGCATGAAAATTCAGAAAAAATGATCGCGAATGGAAGATTTCCGCTTACATAAGCCTTTAATGTCCCGTTTGTTGCTGGTGTAAGCGCATACGGAGCTCATCTGGATATAACAAATGCACTCGACTGTCCGGAACATTGCAATCTACTGCACGAACTATAGAATTATGGAATCGGTGATCCCGTTCCGGGCTGTATAAGCGACTTTCTAGTTCAAAGTCACCTGAATGTAAGGGTTTGCAGCTTGCTATCCGAACCAATCGAAGTCTATCGCGGCTTACCTCAGGGCTCGTTACTCGAGACCCGCCTGTCCTTAGCCTTCATAAAATATCTCTCCCTTCATATTTCCTAAAATTTGCCGATGGGCTAAAGGTATGGCGTGCTATCACTACGGTGCGGGATCATACAACCCTGCAAAGGGATTTGGACAAGCGTACACATAGTCCACTGAGAACATGCTACATTGCAACGCCACCAAATGTCAAATTCCGAGCACATGCCATCAGAGTACTCACAACTACTGGCTAGAGCTACAGATTCTACAGCGGGCTTCTCATGATTGCGATGTCGTCCTCCTCGTGCAAGATGGCCTTGGTTATTTGAAGCAGCCTGTAAAGGTATCAAAGAAGGCAAATCAGCGCTTCAGCCTTCTTAGTTTTCGGGAACTTTGAAACCCCAGTCTTTATGAAAATATTTGGAGGGTACTTGAGACCGCACGCAGAATACGTTATTCAAGCGTGGTAACCGTGGCAGAAACGCCATCTCACCGCGCTCGATACTGCAAAGTGAAGGGTGACGAATAACGTCAACGGTTTGTCCCGTTTTCCAAACCCACTCAGGCTGAGAACTCTCAAAGTTACAGCTGACGTAATTTGCGTCAACGGGGAGACCTCTTAATTGTGTATCAGATCCTGACAAACTCAAACCACAAATGCCACTCTCTTTGAAACAGTAAAGGCATACCTCTGAGAAGTCACCAATTTAACTTGGCCACGCAGTATAGCCGACTGGAATGTGGACGAAGATTTGTCTCCCCTGAGTGTCACAGTCCTGCCACTTTCCCTGGCGTCTGTATTTATTGCCTAACCTTATCCATTTTTCAAAAATTCTTATTGCACTCATTAGCTGCAGGTGGAAAACGTCTCAGCTCTTGTGCCGCAACTTTTTCAAAAAAAGCCTTGACACGTTTACATTATGTGATATAGTCCATGACCATCAGATATGGCATTAGGGTAGAATCAACTGTGAATGGTGTCATACCTGTGCCAACTCAAACCCTTGCTGGGTCATGTATTTCATGAGTTCCTTTACTGATACTGCCTTTAAGTTGTAATTTGCACCCTATCCGTTCTACGGGACATATCAAACGTTTGCTTGATGTGTGAACGGTTGTTAACGTGATAGATGTGTGCACATTACTGCACATAACGTAAGGAGCACATATCTCGCGCTGCCACAATCGAAGGTTAGAGATTACGGTCGAAAACAGCAATGTATACTTTATACACGAACTTCACAAATTGTTCCTTATAACAAAAATGCAGTGTGCGCAGTACTTCTATAACAACCTAGTGCAATTAACCGTTGTTCTCTGCTCTAAATACCAATCAAATGTATTTTCACACCAGGGATTTTATTAAAAGCGTTACCTTGTGTCTATTTAAACTGCAGACTGGTGGAACGCTGCCCCCAATAAAGTGACTTATTCTGGGTAAGTGAGCGTATTGAGTGTATTTGTCTAAATAAATATACATATATGATTTATTCTCGACAGTGCTAGGCACGCCTTCAAACACATGATCATGGTTATGCAAATCAACCAGTACATACTGCATGTGCGTATGTATGTGCAGTATGTGTGTGCGTGTGTAAGTCATCATGTTGAGTAAATTTTTTACTGTTACTGTAAATTTGTGTTTGTTCGGTGTATTTGCCAATATAGGAAGGGATCAGACGTAATCCTTGAAGTGGTTAACGATCGTGATATGGGAAAGCTCCTCCGGTAAGTCAAATGGCGGTGACTATTTATTGGAGAGTCATATCCGCCACGTCACAGTGTTGTTAAGCAGACATCTGTGGCATTTTATAGAGAGTGCGCTTGCCAACCTGTAACCCACCACCTCCTGGAACACTGCCACCGAACTATTAGCTGGAGCGGGATTAAGCCAAACCACCATCTGACAACACGTGGAGGTTGTTCGGCTAGCAGCCCATTCGAATAACGTGTGTGAACAGGACATGATGAAATAAGCAACTTGTGGGATGAAGTCGTCCACCTTCAGGAGTGAGACGAGCGCGTTTGAATGTGCAAATGGCTAGAGTGGATCGGTGTGTTGACCTTCAGGTAAAAAGGTGATAACGCCAATTCCGTGACTCATGCATCAAAGGTCACGTTAACCAGTGTTTTGACGACATGAAGCGCAGAACAACAGGTGAGCTCATTCTTAACGTTGGCCAACAATGTCCGTGTAAGAGCAGAGTATGATGCCAAGAGATAAACCCTTCCTCACAACGTAGTTTGTATGCTGGTCAGCTGGACTAACTTTTATCTAATGCACAACAGGGAAGAGTAGATAAGATCTCAAAATCGTTACGACTAAATTTCATCAAATGCACTGCCGTGACCTACAAACGTTTTGCGGTCTAATGAGAATCAAATGCTGCGTATGTGTCCACTTGAACATGGATTACTTACCGAATAGTGCTCATAAAAGTAAGCATTTGGTAACACTTTAGGTTGACTCACAATCACTGTGAACATGTTAACCCCTCCCTTTGAACTCTGTATAAGAAACGGGCATACAGGCACTTTCACTGGCTTCACTGTTCAAATTGGTCTACTATTCCGTTGTGAGCTGATGAGACCAGGTTAGTTCACATCGCGTGACCATCATGCCATACACGAATGATGCTATGTTGTCTACAACGTGCACCTTACCCTAATCCAAATTTAGTTGCACATCAGATTTCTCTTTGTTCGGTACGTACACCAACATGTGGAATGTTTACCTCCATGCTGTTATTACACCTTTGACTTGATGTTTTGGGAAGTATATTGCATTGGGTACTGTTGTATCCAGAAAGCAATAGCGAAACTTAGATGTGTATCGGTACTCAATCAGACAGTAACTGGCTCAATACGTCGATCTATCGGTCTAGCTGCCCGGCATTTTACGCAACGAATGCGCAGAGTTACTTTGTCTCAACCAACCAATGAAAACTAAGTAGAGAACATCGTCACGACTCGGCAACAACAACCATTCCCCCGCTTAGAAGATCCGCGTCCCGCGGGCTGGTATCGATCAACAGGCCTCGAAGCACTTGTGGAACTGCGAAGCTGACTTCGCGGTAACGGTGGTTTGGCTTTGTGTGCACGAACATTTTGGTGAGATTGGGTAGTTGGCCTATGGGCGGAGTGCAACCGACGCGTTAGTGCTCGAATCATTCTCTGTTCGATAGTTGCCTGGACCAAGTCTCTGCGGAATCCCCAACAGTGTGGATAGCATTGAGATGCCTTTAGATGTAGCCCATTTCTATAACGCGAACGTATTATAGGGAGGCTGTGGGCAGTGATTATCTGGGGGACAGAAAAACCACCTGCGTGGGGCGGACAGGAACGGGAACAGGCGCAAGGATGGAAGGCAGATGGAACCACTGTGGCCTGACGCAAAAAGATGAGAACGGGTCACGAGCAGCGTCCGGTAGTGAGTCTGAGAAGAAGGGAGTGGGTATTCGTCGAGCACGCAATAAACCAGACAAAAGCACTGTTATTGAGGGTATACGGGTGTTCACTGAGCTGGCTGATTTGGCTGCAAACGATTCATCTTCAGGCTAGACGACATCATCAGTGCGATTTATGCGGGCCACTTACACTGTTATTGCAACCTCCCTGACAGACCCCAAACAGAGTGATGCACACACGGTCATGCAAATGCCAAGCTATAGAACGACTCGGTCCCCATCAGAATGGGACGCGTAGAATCGGTGATACGGGTAAAGTGGGCGGAGAGTATTCCACCACGACGTGCTGAAAGTGCATGGACTTGTCGCGAGCGGAAAACAAGAGAGATGGGGCGTCATGAGAAGTAAACGTGACTCATCAATGTACGTCTGCGTGAGTGGTGGTATCGCTTGTGATCGCGCTAGTAAACATTGTACATCATTGCCGCGTAGCTCTAACTCAGTATGCTCCGGGCTGCACAGGAGTTAACGATCTGGCTTGGAAAGTTTGGTAAAGTTGGATGTACCAATTGACGCCGCGGATTTTTAGATTCCCGTGCTGGATTCAACATTTTCTTCCGGAGTACTCTGTTAGTGATTTTTCTGTGTGAATTTTGTACCGATATTTTGCTTTTGGTGTATTCTTCAATCTATGCAAATTTGTAGGATTTTCTCTGGCTAATTTCAGGGCTTTCATTGATTAGCCAGACTGCTGTCTGTGTCCGCCATCTTGCATTTGTTCTACGATAACCGGC
This sequence comes from Dicrocoelium dendriticum, assembly GCA_944474145.2. NCBI lineage: Eukaryota > Metazoa > Platyhelminthes > Trematoda > Plagiorchiida > Dicrocoeliidae > Dicrocoelium > Dicrocoelium dendriticum. The sequence continues at coordinate 66,406,500 of OX104060.1, read as the reverse complement.
CATCATGACCAACATACCGGTAACCCGAAACGAAGCATTTTGTGCTACTCAAACTTATGTTAAGGTATTAAAAGGCGGGTTGCCTTGTACAAGTTCCCAGGACCGGTACCATTCGAAATGCGTCAACGTCTGTAGAAGTGACATAAAGAAATAAAATATGCCGGGTTCACTTTGGTTCTGTCCGAAGTGAACAACGATTCCAGTAGTAAAATGCATACTAGCATTAACGCAAAAGTACGACAGCCTAGTCGTCGAAACTGAACATCGTATGAATGCCAAAAATTGCGTCCCTCAAAGCGAAAACAGCGCATCCTGTACCTCATCTGCCTCCCGCAGTTGCTGCCTCGAAACCGAGGAAAATGGACAGGCGTTCGAACGGTCGCACAGTACTAGAAACCTTGGGAACCACGAAGCAAATCGTCATCGTGACCGATAGAGGCATACCTAGCCGCATCACCCATATCATTTTACCCATTGTATTGACCGCTGCAACATCGGTAACTGTTATGATTGATGGGCCGCCTCTCTTTTATGATTGCGTAGATGCCTGATAAGATTGTCGCTGGCACGGTTGGAGCACGCCTAAGATTACGGCTTGTGACGCTGTCCAATCGAACGGAGTTGCGCTGACCTGATGACGTTAGCTTAGCCGGTGAGACGGAAATTGAGCAAGCGTGAGAACGATCCTAGCCGCACGTATTCGGGTAGATGCTGAGCCCTCGGAACGGACGCACACGAGAGGGGGTTGTGGTAGACGCGCACTGGTGACTTAGACGCGAACGCTGGCAGGCTAACGACGCACACAAAATCACCTGACCCGATCGGCTCCTAACTGAGGCGAAGAAGAAAAAATGCCAGTGGTCCTCTGAAGGCTCTATTACGACCAACAGAGGGCGAAGCACAGTCAACGCTATGGGTCATTAAGTTAGGGAAAATTGCTACCACGACGAGGTGGTAGTTTATAAAAGACCGTTGTCAAAAGGTGCGCAGTTGGGCCGCGTCTCGGCGTGGCTTAACTCTGCTACGTTGTGAGGAGGAATTGAACCTCGCTTTCCACAGCCATTCTGCCGGGGTTTCTGGTGCGTTTTTGCGGGAATATTTAACGGGCCCGCAACACCTTCCTTTGAAGCGAAAGCGTACCGCTTCTGACTAGGATTGACCTGGAGGGATTTCGGCGACCTCCGGATTCTTCCTGTTCGTCGGCAAGGCGGGTTCTCCAGACGCGGCGACGATTGAGCGGCTTCGACCGTGGTCTCCCCTTTTGTAGCCATTCCAAATGTATCCAGCAGGATGTGCAGCGGTAGGCGCACGGAAAGGCTGGTTGGCGTGGAGGTTTCTCCGTGGCGCGGACGAAGTTGATTGCGATGGCGAACCCACGTGTCATCACCCACGGATACGTCATGCAGCACGTTACCTCGCCTGGCCGTGGCCGTTGCATTGATCCAACGTGGATGACCTATTCGATAATCGCAAGCGTAGGCCGGGGTTCCAACGGCGAATTCTTTGTGCTTGGTGCAGGCACCAGAGTGAGTAGGTGGCTTCTCAGTCGGAATGGGCGCTTCGTTGGTGATGCGTAGCTTACGGCCCAATGCTTCAGATGGCGACTGATATCTTGGCGTAGCTGGATTTGGTGTGGACCGGTACGAGAGCAGGAACACTTGAAGACACTCATCCACGGTCTCCCCCCTAGTTAGATTTCAAAGGTGTCGACAGATCGCTCCGCTTGACCATTGGACTTGGGATGGTAAGGCGGTGAGCGGAGGTGTTCGATGCGGTGTCGGCGACAAAATTCTTCGAAGATGGAAGAGGCAAACTGGGTACCATTGTCGGACATCAAAACCTCGGGAAGGCCATGTTGGCTGAAGATTCGTTGGAGACAACCCAGATTGGCGGATGCGGTTGGTGGCTTGACGGCTACGACTTCTGGCCATTTGGAATAGGCGTCGACCATGACCAGATAAGAAAGGTCATCGATGGGACCAGCGTAGTCGATGTGCACTCGAGACCACGGTTTTGCTGGCGGATGCCAAGGAACAAGTGATTGGTATGGTGGCATCTTTGAGGCTGGTTGACATTTCGAGAAGCGGCCGACCAAATCTTGAATGTCGTTGTCAATGCCAGGCCAGTATACATAACTGTGGGCAATTGCCTTCATTCGGTTCATACCCGGGATGAGCAGAATGGAGCTGGCGGAGTACAGCTTGCAGTTGGCATGAAGGAACGACAACTCGATCTGCAGTCATGAGACAGGAATCGACTACGGAAAGGAAGTCGCGGCGTTGATGTAGTTGTTTGAGTTCACCAGACAAGTTGTGTTTGGCCAGCACGTCTGAACGTAAGTGATGGCGTTCTGCAAGACAGGGTCTTGAACAGTTGCATGACGTACGCCGGTGGCAGTGATGGGGAGAATTCTGATAGCGTTGAATGGTTGATAACGATCGTGGTCCTCGACTGCAACAGCGGCAATCACTGTGTCTTCTATCGCGGCATTTTTGGAAATGAGGCGCGAGAGACCGTCGGCTTGACCAAAATCCTGAGTAGGGCAATAGCGAATTTCGAAGTCGCAACCAAGAAGGATGACCGCCCAAGGCTGAATTCGGCTAGCAGAGTATGCCGGAATGCCCTTCTTTGAACCGAACATGGAAAATAGGGGGCTTGTGATCGGTCAATAGCGCGAACCGCCGGCCATACAGCATCTTGTGGAACTTGGTAAGGGCAAAGATGATGACAAGGGCTTCCTTCTCGATCTGAGCATAGTTCTTCTCCACAGGCGTCAGGGTGCGGGAGACGTGCCCAACAGCTTTTTTGGAACCATCTGGGAAAAGATGGGAGAGAACTGCTCCGATCCCGTAGGTAGAAGCATCAGCAGCGACCAAAATCGGCAAGGTTGGGTTGTAATGAGTCAACAGCAGATCAGAAGTCAGCATGGGTTTCAGGCGAACGAAAGCTATTTCGCATGCGGAGGACTATCACAACTGGACTCTAACCGCAAGTACGTATTTCAACTCGTAGCGAACAAGTAAGAAGACGCTTCAGTCTGGCGCACAGTGTACTGAACACTTAACGGTTTACATGTAAGCACGGAATGTTAGGGTGTGTCCTTGAGTGCGTGTGTGCGTGCTTATCTACGTGTGTGTGTAGGGCCAATCAGGTTCAGGGTCATAGTGAGCGATCATTGGTTGAACACGTAACAGTCCTTTCTGTTTTGGCTGACGTTACAGTCATGGCTGAAAACGTTCGATTGGTTTGCGAATCCGGGTCGATCGGCGTAATTGAGTTTCCCCTGTTGTTCTGTGTTCGTCGTGCTCTGCAGCTTGCTCTGCGATCTCCGAGTGTGACTGACTCACGGCAGGTGTGTCAGTGCTCCTGGGGCGTACATGATCGGAGTTCCGGCGAACAACCCGGCCGTCCGGAAGCTGCAAATCGTTTTGACTTCCTGAAGAATCGAGCACAGTCGCCGGCTGCCAACATTGTTCATGCGGTAACCTGGTGTAAACAGGTTGATGGTCCTGAAATGTAACTTCCGGCTTTGATTCCTCTGAAGACACAAACTTTTTCTGACGCTGCTGTACTTCAACACGCGGGTTCGGGAACAACAAATGAAGCCTCGTTCTCAGATTTCTGCCGAACATCAATTCCGCCGGGGATTTCCCGGTAGCCTCAGTGGGTGTCGAACGGTAGGAGAATAAGAACCGATCCAGTTTTGTTCGCAATTTTCCCGTTCGCTGCTTTAGTAAGCCTTGTTTCACAGTTTGTACTGCACGCTACGCTAATCCGTTTGATGCTGGGTGATAAGGAGCTGATTTAACGTGTTGGATTCCGTTGTTGGCGACAAATTTACCAAATTCGGCACTGGTAAAAGGCGAACCATTGTCTGTACAAATGGTTTCCGGAATGCCAAACGTAGCGAAGGACGAGCGCATTTTAGTGATGGTGGACTCTGGTGTCGCCTGAGTAACTGGATGTACGTCAATCCACTTAGAATGTGCATCAATAAGTAGAAGAAACATGGTCCCGTCGATCGGTCCGAAGTAGTCGGCGTGGTTACGCTGCCAGGGCTTGTCGGGCCAACGCCAAGGGTGTATTGGACCTGGCGCCTTGCTGCGCTGATACGCCTGACAAATATCGCAATTCTTCAGTATGTTCTCTATGTCTGAGTCGATGTTGGGCCACCAGCAGTACCCTCTCGCTAGTGCCTTCATCCTCGCCACACCTGGATGAGCATCATGGAGCTCTTTAAGTATCTGTGAACGTGCCTTGGTGGGAGGGACTAGAGGAGAGCCCCAAAAAACACAGCCGTCGAATAGACTCAGTTCGTTCTTCCGAATCATAAACGGTTGTAATTCAACTGTCCCTTCAGGAGGCCAACCCATGTTCAAAAAGCGCTTCACCATTGATAGCACGGGGTCTCGATCCGTCCATTGACGGATTGTTGAACTCCGTATCGGTGTTGTGTCTAGATGTTGCATTATATTAACCATTTCAAACGGAGGGTCGTGTTCATGTGCAGTTTCCGTGATCGGCAGACGGCTGAGTGCATCAGCTGTGCAGTTGCTGACGCCGGTAATATAAACAATCTTGTAACTGTAAGCACTCAAGGTTTTAGCCCACCTTTGCATCCTCGGTGATGCCATTTGTTGTATACCTTTGGTTTCCCTAAACAAGGATATCAATGGTTTGTGGTCTGTATGAAGCTCGAAAAAGTTTCCCCATAAATACTGGTGAAACCTCTTAACTCCGAAGATAACGGCTAGCGCTTCCCTGTCCAGTTGTGAGTAGTTCTTCTCCGCCGTCTGTAAGGTGCGCGATGCATATGCTATGGGACGTAAAGAACCATCGTCCATGCGGTGGCACAGGACAGCCCCGACCCCCCAAGGGGACGCGTCGCACTGAAGTATGAGTGGCTTGCTAGAGTCATAATGGACTAACGTTGGTGGCGAAGCAAGAGCTTGTTTTGCTTTATTGAAGGCATTTTTTTGACGGGAACCCAAACACCACGATGCATTTTGGTGTAACAGCTCATTTAATGGCGATAGAACCGTCGATGCATTAGGCAGGAAACGGCGATAGTGAGATAGCATTCCTAAGAACGAACGGAGTTCATCACAACTCTTTGGCTCTGGGCTTTCTAAAATAGATTTAACCTTGTCATTTAAAACATGTAAACCGTGTTTATCAAGCCGGTATCCAAGGTAACAAACGGACGGTGAAAGGAACTCACATTTAGACCTTCTCAATCTGAATCCACTTCGCTCCAAACGCTCGAGCACGACCGCGAGTGTTCGAAGATGCTCTGTATCCGAGCGTCCAGAGATAAGAATATCATCCAGATAAGCACACGCAAAAGGAATGTCCTTCACTAGGCCGTCAATAATTCTCTGAAATATTCCGGGGGCGGAATTAATGCCAAAAGGTAAACGAGTATATTGAAATAGTCCCATGTGCGTGGTGATGGTAGTAAGTTTCCTCGAAGGTTCATCGAGCTCTATCTGCGAGTATGTATGACTCAGGTCGAGTTTGGTAAACTTTTCACCACCAGCTAGTGTTGCATACAAGTCATCAATATGTGGCAAGGGGTACCTGACCAGCATGGATGCTTGATTTATGGTTATCTTGTAGTCACCACAAATCCGTACGGAGCCGTCCGGTTTGGTTACTGGCACAATTGGAGTTCCCCAGTCAGAAAAGTGTACAGGAGTAATAATACCTTGAGTCTGTAGGCGGTTTAATTCCTCTTCAACTTTAGGCCTCATAGCGTATGGTAGTGTGCGCGCCTTAATGAATTTTGGTCGAGCGCCTTCCTTTAGTTTTATCGCAGCCTGAAATGCTTTCAACTTCCCAAGCTCCTCGGAAAAAGCAGCTGAATGTTGTTTAAGCAATGTTTCAAGTCCCGAGATCTCGGTGACTAATTTTACCACATTCATTGTATCCGGGAAAGCACGTATCCAGTCTCTTCCAAGCAGATTTGGACGATCTCCGGGGATCACATATACAGGAAGTGTGCGTATTTTGTCGCCATACTGTGCCTTCACGAAGCATTTACCAAGGACACGTATAGGTTCACCGGTGTATGTGCGAAGAACAGAATTGCAAGCGGATAAGTTCGGGAGCGTTTTTACAGCGTTTTCCCGGATTATCGTCACGGATGTTCCTGTATCGATTTCCATCTGTACCTTTTGGCCTTCAATGTAAAGCTCTAGAGTGCATGGCGCCGGCTGCATGCTAGAAACGGAATTAAGCCAAATGGAATGTAATTCAGGGTCGCTACCAGCAGATTCGTCCACAGTGTTGATGGGGTTTGCTCCTCGATAATCCCCACCTGAACGCCGCTTGACCGATCTACACACTCGCGCCAGGTGGCCCACCTTCCCGCAGCTTCGACATACTGTCTTCTGATGCTGGCAGTCGGATGGACAACTGTGCTGCTCACCACAACAATAGCACACAAACAAATTGACGCCAGTGGGTGGCTTTGGTTTTGGTGTAGTGTTAATCAATCGCAGCTCATCTGACGAGTCCTTCAGCGTAAATGTTGCGAGTTGTTGTGTAAGGTGTTCCCTCTGCCGGGCAATCGAGCAGGTCGTCTCCCAGGTCAGTGAACAGTCATCTTGTGAAAGGAGCTTCTCCCGCGTGCTCTGGTCTGAGATTCCGGCTATCAAACATTGGAGTAACATGGTCTCTTCAAATCTCGTTGGATCGACTTCATTGTATTTACAATCAGGTGCTGCTTGTAGTACACGAGCGATGAACTCGTTCACACTCTCATCTGGTTTCTGGCAGAGTTTCGAGAAGTAGTATCTAGCCGTAAAAACATTCTGACGAGCACCCCAAAGAGCACTGAAGGTTTCCAAAGCGCCGGTTATCGTAGAAGAGATTTGATCAATACGATGTGCATCGAAATACCTTTGACCCTCATCTCCAAGAAACTGTCTCAAGAGCTGCACTTTGTTTTTCTCAGTAAGAGATACTGCTGGATTCAAGATTGGAAGCAATTCCAAGTAATCCGTTAAGGTTTTCCGCCATCTATGCCACGAGTCCAGGGAAGGTTTGTCGGTAGAGCACGACCAGAAGACCGGTGGAGTATTTGTCATGGACATGTTGACCTCCGTCGCCAGATATCACAACTGGACTCTAACCACAAGTACGTATTTCAACTCGTAGAGAATAAGTAAGAAGATGCTTCAGTCTGGCGCACAGTGTACTGAACACTTAACGGTTTACATGTAAGCACGGAATGTTAGGGTGTGTCCTTGAGTGCGTGTGTGCGTGCTTATCTACGTGTGTGTTCAGGGTCATAGTGAGCGATCATTGGTTGAACACGTAACAAGGACCAGTGCCAATTCACGTTCTTCCATAACAACCGATTGAGCGGGGCTCGAACATCGTGTAGTGATGGCAGGAAGGCGCTGTGGTAGCTGATAAGACTCAGGAAGGACCGCAGTTGTGACACATCCGCTGAAGCTGGCATATGCTGGATGGCTTTGACGTTCTCAGGATCAGGATGAGGACCATTGGCATCGAAAAAGAAACCAAAGTATTTAATCGACGGAAGGAAGAATTGGCATTTCTCAGGTTTCAGGTGGAAACCGTACTCCTGCACCCGTTGGAGGGCTGCAGCCAGCCGCATTCTACGCTCTTCTGGGGTGCGACCAACAATGAGTAGATTGTCCAGGTACGCGACCGTACCCGGAATACCGGAGATCATAGCGTCCGTCGTCTGTTGGAAAATGGCTGGAGCAGTTTTGACACAAACCGGGAGCTCGGTGTAGTGGAGAAGACCACGATGCGCATTGATCGTCAGGAGGGCTTGTGACTCAGAGGCGACCTCGAGCTGCTGGTAGGCGTCTGCCAGGTCGATTTTAGTGAAACACATGCCACCGTTGAGTATGGTGAAGACGTCGGCTGGGATCGGTAGCGGGTAGCAAATTGACTCTAGTGCTGTGTTGAAATCGGTGGAGAAATAGGCACAGAGGCGGACGGATCCATTCGGTTTCTTGACCAAGACGATCGGCGCTGCCCAGGCGGAATAGGACACAGGCACCAGGACACCCATGTCTTCCAAACGTGGGAGTTCGGCACCGACCAAGGATGAGGCTGCGTATGGGACACGCTTTTTGGGAGGGAATACCGGTTGAGCACCAGGTACGAGTTGTAAGGCGACGCGAATGCGTGTACAGCGGCCAAGACCATCCTGGAATAACGGGGCGAACTGTCTGATGATGTCGGTGGTCCGATCTTTTGGTACTGCCGGAGAATGTACTTCATTGCAGATGGCCCGAAGAGAAAGATCAGCCAAGCCAAGGGTTTCGAGACAGTCGAGACAAAGCTATTTGAGCTTCGCCTTTGTAATGTAGCAGATCGCGTTGAACGTGGCGCCCCGGAAGGAGACGGAGCAGTGCAACTGCCCAGTTAGCTGCAAGCGACCACCACAGGCGCTGAAGGCAGATTGGGTGGTCGGTTCGAATGGTGGCTTACCAAGGGATCGCCAGAGATCCTCGGAGATGATCCTGATGTCCGACGCATTGTCCAACTGCAATCGGACCGACTGACCGTTGATCAAGACGTTGACGAACTTTCTCCGATCCGCAGCTTTGAGTTGGAATGTGGCCAGCATGCTCAGGGAGCTGCCAACCGGACCAGGTTTGGGTGTGCGTCTGGGTCGGGACCTTTTCTTTGGATCGCGGGTGGGGGCTAGCCCAGTTTTGGTGCCCGTGGGAGATGGAGGATGGCAGTAACCATCCCGATGCCCCACCATACCACAACGTTGACAATGATGCTGGCGGAAATCGCAGTCCCGGTGGAAATGCCAAGCACCCAGAATCGACACGCGTTGGGTGGGGACTTCGCTCGGTCGGATTGGGTGGGGCGCGCGGACGATTGCGCCCTCGGTGCTGTGACTGCCTGAATCATACCAGGTGCGGCGGCGTTCTGGATCATTGCAGAATCGTGCGTCAGGTTTAGCAGCGTTTGACATTCCTCGGCCAGGTTCTGGAGTGTGACTGAGCTATCCTGTTGTAGCTTGGACAGGAGGCGCATCCGGATATCGGCATAGTGGGGAGCCTGGAGGCCAGAGACGAAAATTAGGCCTTTGAATTGGTCCTCGGTGAGCGAGCCAAGTTGAAACCGTTGGCACTCACGGTTGACCACGCCCGCGTACGTGATGAAGTCGTCGGCATCACGTTTGGCCAGCTGCAGACACTGGTTACGAGCACTAAACAGAGAGAACTGCTCGCCAAAAATCTGTGACAACATTCGGACCGTCTCGTCAAGTGCAACGTCGCGTGGGTTCCTCGGTAAGATGAAGTTGGTGTAGCTCTGGTGTTCGAGCGTATCAAGTTTGCGAAGAAGCAGCTGGAGCTTCCACGCGTCGTCCTGGCAATCCAAGTCAACGGTGCACTGGTCCTCGTACCGCTTGTACCAATATCCGAAGGTTACCCCGGCCTTGGCGTCGTACAGGAATCCGCTGATGCTGCTCACCACATGGTCCATTGACTGAGAATTGGCTCTCGGACCTGCATGAAGGATTGGAGAGCTTTTTCGGTTAAGACGGACATCAACTTATGTTGCTGCTGCAGCATCAGTTTTAAATCGGCGTATTCGTCAGTCATGGTTCCTCAACTCTGTCGCCACTGTTATAGTTAAGGAGCCGCCTCTCTTTTATGATTGCGTAGATGCCTGATAAGATTGTCGCTGGCACGGTTGGAGCACGCCTAAGATTACGGCTTGTGACGCTGTCCAATCGAACGGAGTTGCGCTGACCTGATGACGTTAGCTTAGCCGGTGAGACGGAAATTGAGCAAGCGTGAGAACGATCCTAGCCGCACGTATTCGGGTAGATGCTGAGCCCTCGGAACGGACGCACACGAGAGGGGGTTGTGGTAGACGCGCACTGGTGACTTAGACGCGAACGCTGGCAGGCTAACGACGCACACAAAATCACCTGACCCGATCGGCTCCTAACTGAGGCGAAGAAGAAAAAATGCCAGTGGTCCTCTGAAGGCTCTATTACGACCAACAGAGGGCGAAGCACAGTCAACGCTATGGGTCATTAAGTTAGGGAAAATTGCTACCACGACGAGGTGGTAGTTTATAAAAGACCGTTGTCAAAAGGTGCGCAGTTGGGCCGCGTCTCGGCGTGGCTTAACTCTGCTACGTTGTGAGGAGGAATTGAACCTCGCTTTCCACAGCCATTCTGCCGGGGTTTCTGGTGCGTTTTTGCGGGAATATTTAACGGGCCCGCAACATTGACGCCCACGCTTCGATTGCTCAGCAAAATCCGAAGCAATATTAAGACCGGTCCACCTATGCAACCGTTGCTGCTCAGTGTGATGGAAGTGCCACCTCAGTAGCCTCACCGAGTACAGCCGCAAAACAAGTCCATGCTCAGGTGCAACTTGCACAGACATCACTAACTCCATAATGCCCGTGCTTCCCACATCACCGAAGACTAGGCGGAACTACGGGGCCTTGACACTTATATTCACCAACGATCCTGAGTCCAAGTCACACTCTTTAAGGGGTAAACAGCTAGATGACTTAAATCAATGCAATTTCCATTGTGAGAAAATCGGAGTTCAAGCCAGACAGACTAAACTAAAGCGCATCATTTGACATCCAACCTCGAATTATTATGGGAAGTCCAGTTTACTGCGAGTAACCTTGGGATCAACAGATGGTGCCGAGATGGTGCTTTTGCCGGCATACGGCTTACGCACTGAAAACATTGGAATACGCATATTTCCGGATGATCCATGGAGAGAATGCCAGCGGGACAAAATAATTCAACGGACCACAACACGAAGAGTAGCGAAAAAATTATTTTTGCTCATGGTGTGCCCAAGCTACCGACAACCAGCCACGAGGAAGCCCATGCACATAAGCTGGAAGAATGGTTTTAGATCCGTGAAGTTCTCTGTTCAGGCGACCTCATACTTCAGTCGACTACACGGTTACCCGTGTCACCAAATTACGGAGGCAGTGGCCCGAGGATAAGGAAACTTATGGTGCAATCACAACAAATCTCCGTAACTTTAATCCGTAGCTGGCAGTTACTACCCAACGCACATCCTTCGGAACTACGACTGAAGACAGCAGTTAGAGAGCCGCAGCCACCCGTTGTGCTTGCGGCAACGGCACCACCCGCGACTCAATATAACAACCACAGCGATTCAGAAAACTGTGCGCTAAGACCCGTAGTTATGGAGAAGACTGCCGGTGGACTGCATACAGCAGGTGCAAGTGCGGCAAAATACCGGTTGCATTCCTATCGAAATCTGGCAATTTACCCCAAAACCATTCGGTGCCGGCCTCTCATCGGTCGGCATAAATCCAAAACATTCATATGCTCCTAGTCAACAGCTTTTGACATCCGAGAAGCTTTCCTGTATGTACAGTTAGTCTGGCGGCAGAAGGCCGATGACAGCGTTCATGTACCTACCGTGGCTCACTTATGGTGAACACCGGTCATTTACGGTTGTTGTCCCACTATCCAATAACCATTCTAGTAGGAGATTAGCTATTAGACATTCATTTTTGTGAACGAGCTAAATAGCCAAACTTTATTCTTCCTATTTTCTAATTCTTGAATGTTGTTTAAACGCTCCACTGTGTTATCCCGAGTGGTAAACAGACGTCATTGTTAATGGAGGCTCATCGCCGTGCCCGCTTCAGCAGGGCCATTTGCAACGACACGTTCCATTGGTTTATATGCATCGCTTTCCTAATTCGTTACGCTGTCACACAATTTTTGTACTAGGCTTGTTAATTTTTGGTCTGCACTTCTTATTCTCGTTTGGTTCGTGACATTTGTTTGAACGCTACATTTCGTCATTCTGCTTGGCCAGTGCCGGTCACTGTAAATGAAGGTTCGCTTCACGCTTGGGGTCCTACGATGATATTTTTAAGGACATTTGCGATTTGCTCTTGAGTACACGGTTGCTTATCCGCAGTTGCATTCGTGGTTTTCCTTCTGTAAGTTGTCTCAAGTGTAATTTAGTAGATTCCTTCATTTTGCCTTCAAAACTATATAAAAAGGTGATTTCATATTTACAAGCCTCTTGACGGCTCGTGGTTGGACTTCTTCTTGCGCTCGTGGGGAGAAGGCGTCAGTGATGATACCACAAATTCCATGTCTAGTGAAATGCACAAAAGACTACTGAGTGTGCAGAAACCTGAAGTTCTCTCTCACATTAGTGGTAAGGACGAATACAATGCTCGGCAGACGAGTGATTTAGTGCAAAGCCCAGCTGACTGTATGCAAAAGCTGGTGAAGGACAGGCTATATGAGCCTTTTTTGGTCATCGAGCGCGATGAGTACAGAGAGCCACAATGTGTTTCTGGCGGTCGTTAGCTGTCAGCTACCTACGCGCTAAGTGCCGAAGCTCATGGCTAACAGTAGGCGTTGGAGCGATCGATGGTTATCTGAGTGTGTCTCGGGGGTTACGCAGTGAGGTCGGCGTAGGCAACCAAAAATGCGGCGTGAATGTGTGCACGTGATGGCAGCTCAGCCGAGGACGAGATTAGGCAATGAAACTCCTGTCAGTGTTATTGAATCACAGGTAATGGACCACGAGCAGACAATGCAGTCAGGACCACGTAAGGTGCCTATTACTCAGCGCGCGCTGATTATTTGGCTGTACGGTGAATGCGGTTTAAACGCCGCATCAGCTTCAAGAAAATACAAAGCAATGAACGCAGGAATGCGTCCCATCACCGCCCGGTACGTGCTTAAACTAGTGAAGAAGTTCGAGCAAACTGGGACTGTGTGCGACATTAAGAGAACCGGACCAACTCGCATCACCACGGACGACTGTTCAGCTTGCGCTGTAGTCAGTGAAGTGTCAAAAAGTCCCGATCTCAGCATTCGTCGGATCGCACAGCACTGTGACATGGCCCGATCTGCGGTACACCGGATATTACTGGAACGAAACTTTCGGAGGTTTCATGCACATCAAGTGCAGGTTTTGGATGCATGCGATCCGGAGAAGCGCCATGAATTTTGCCGCTGGTTTCTGGATCACGGGGATATCCGTTCTGTCATATTTACAGGTGAGGGATTGTTTCATCTGCATGGAACAAGGAAACATTACTGTTGGGCTATCAGCAACCCACGAAAATTTACCGCATCACCTATACGCCACTGTGTGAAACTGATGGTTTGGACTGGATTAACAAGCCAGAAAATCTTGGGCCCATATTTCTTTTCCGGGAATGTGACCGGTAGGTTGTGTTTTTTAAGTACTAAAGCCTTATCTTTTCCTAGCATCGTCGTACTTGGAAATGCTGCAGACATTTTTGCTTCCCCAGTTGGAGGCCGAATGGGCATGCAATACCACCTGGTGGCAGCAGAATGGTGCACCTACACATTCTGCTAAAATGGTGGTGTTTACCTCAACGACAAACTTGGCCACAATTGGATCGGACGCGGTGGACCAATGGAGTGGTCAGCTCGCTCACCAGATTTGAACCCTCTGGACTTTTTCTATGGCGCTATCTGAAGCGGCGAGTGTACAAAACAAGGCCGGGTACATTGGATCAAATGAAATAAAATATTGCGAACGAATGTCGCGCGATCACGAGGGATACATTGGAGAAAATGCTCGTCAAATACATCAAGCGGTTTCTGCACTGCAAGCAGAATACCGGCGGACATTTTGAACATATCCTTCACTAGCATAGATGGTCGTTCCAATACATTTCTGTCAATATACTTATGCTCTTTCACAAATGTGTTAACGACTAACCTGGCAAATGGTGCTACTGATGCGTCCGGTCGGATAGAATTCTTATCGTTCAGGCTGTCGTTGAGCACATAAACAGCGTAGGCAACGAAACCTTCGATGGCTACATATAGCGGAATCACTGGGTCGCTATGAGCTGAGATTCGTCCAGCCTTAGTGAAAAGCCGGCTGTGTTGTTGACTCAGTTTCAGGCTATTTCCTCTGAACTTGGTGTTCGGGATGATTTGCAGTAGGTGACAACATGTGTAAGTGTGGTCGTTCCGTATCTGGTAGACTAATATGAGGTCTCCAAGTAGACACCTGTAGCGTGTACTGAACACCCCGGGTGTTTTAGTCGCTGCTGGTACGTAAGCTCGCACAATCTCTTGACTCATTTTGTTGCTTGATCACGGTGAGTTCCGAGCGCGGCAAGGTCACGGTTTAGCCAAGCGTGCCAAGCCTGGATTACGTATTCGACGTGTTAACACACGTATGCATGGAGCACCTTAGAGAAGATGAATGAATCCAAACTTTTGGATGCCATCCGCAAGCTAACAACATGCTGGTTACCACTTTTGGATTCCGACTGTCTGGAATAACCGAAGTCGTCCTGCACCGGCACACCGGGGTCAAGTTCTGGAGGGCTTGTCTGCAGGTCATATTTCCCAGTTTTGTAGCGATAGGCGTGTCTATGGCGGATGTGATCAGCGTGTAACTTGTACACGTTGAATGGCAGTGAATTCCTCACCGGTCAATGCCAGGTCCAATCTAGGTCGCCCATGGAGGATCTTGTGTTCGTCCAATTTCTTGATTGCCGGCCAAAGTTTAACGTCATCCGGAAAATTAGAATTTTGAGGTAATGGCTCTCGCAATATCGTCGCACTCCACTCGATAAGGGTCGGCAGAGATGTTCGAAGTCTTACCTCTAACTGCTGTTCACGGAGAAAATTACCAACCCATCCCAACACTGCATCGCCGACGCTTTCCAGGTAGCCCATCATTACTTCATCGATGATCGCTTCTATGACTGGTAAGCGCACATTCACGCCGCAGTTTTGGTTGCGCGCTTTATCTTGCCTACGCCGACCTCGCTGCGTAGCCCCCGAGACACACTCAGATAACCATCGATCGCTCCAACGCCTACTGTTAGCCATGAGCTTCGGCACTTAGCGCGTAGGTAGCTGACAGCTAACGACCGCCAGAAACACATTGTGGCTGTCTGTACTCATCGCGCTCGATGACCAAAAAAGGCTCATATAGCCTGTCCTTCACCAGCTTTTGCATACAGTCAGCTGGGCCCTGCACTAAATCACTCGTCTGCCGAGCATTGCATCCCTCCTTACCACTAATGTGAGAGAGAACTTCAGGTTTCTGCACACTCAGTAGTCTTTCGCGAATTTCACAAAAAATTGAGTGACTATTGTATGGTAGGGACAACAACCGTAAATGGTCAGCTTTCGCCATAACTGAGCCACAATAGGTACAGGAACGCGGTCATCGGACTAACTGTATACCAACGCTCAAGGCTTAGTGAGAGAACTTTCCGATATGCGGCTGCTTCAAGGAGCAAAAGCCTACGACTTCATCGCTATAACCGAGACATGGTTACCTTTTGACGTAAGTGACATAAAGATCGCACTGCTTGCCATGTCAATTTTTCTGCACGACAGACCTAGCAAAGGTGGAGGGGTTTCTCTGTGCTTCCACAATGACCTCCAATGTGCACTTAAAATGATCCAGTCAGCATGATGCACGATTTCCTTTGGTGCCGTCTACGTTTAAAAAGCGACGACAGTTACTTAGTGGCGGTCATTTGCCGTCCTCCTTTCTCCACGCCAGAGATGGGCTCCCATCTGGCATGCGCAATAGGGATGATGATAAATGCAACTTACTGTCACATCCTCATTATTGGCGACTTCATGATCCCCGCTCGGGAAT
Source organism: Dicrocoelium dendriticum (assembly GCA_944474145.2). Classification (NCBI taxonomy): domain Eukaryota; kingdom Metazoa; phylum Platyhelminthes; class Trematoda; order Plagiorchiida; family Dicrocoeliidae; genus Dicrocoelium; species Dicrocoelium dendriticum. The sequence continues at coordinate 66,390,844 of OX104060.1, read as the reverse complement.
CCCAAGAAGCTCCCGCAGAACAGTTTAATGCCCATCTACAAGAGTTCATCTTCAGTTACCCGCTGTATGGCCACCTTAACACTCCTACCCGATTCCGAGAAAAAGATATGCCTTCCATACTGGATCGGATGTTCCCCAAAGAAGAACTAATGGGCGAGATATTCGACATCCCATTGGGGCGCAACGATCATACAGTACTACTCTTCGAACACATTTAACATGCAAAATCTCCGGTGGAATTTGCAGACGCAACGACAGTGTATGCACGCTACGACATATTAGCTCGATTAGGTGAGAGCTTACTGGACATTTCTCGCAGCAGCTAGTTCATGACAACATTTCGGCAGCCAGTTTAACTCTCTAGTTGCCGGAGCGTCAGCAACTAAGACCTTCCTCCTTAGAAAAGTGGGCTCGTTTCTGCGAAGCAGGATACGCAAGTGTTTAGTGGTGCGAAACGCAGCCTAGCATACCTACAAACTCTCCCCGAGCACCGATAACTGCATGGCCTATACCACACAACGTAACCACTGTACTCAGCTTGTTTGCGGGGACAAGGTGGCGTACCAGCAGAAGTTGGTATTGCGCATGGCTTCAAACCACAGGCTACTGTATCAACACGTCAACAGTCTAGGTATGGTGAAACGGGGAAATCCTCCTCTGTAAACAGCGGACCAACCCACACGGACACCGAAGGAGGCGGCGAATACCTTGCGCGTACAATTTGCTGCAACGTTTCAGTGTGATCGGCGGCCACTTAACCCTCTGAAGATGGTTGTTTTGTCCCCACAACTCACTCACATATCCATCACAGCAGAAGCTGTACTAAAAGCTCTTGAGTATACGCAAGCATAGCTCCCTGCGATTCCTTTTAATAATGATTTCTGAAATTCGCCCAGATTTTGTTTTTGATTCCCCAAGAGCTACTCAACACCGAAGTTCAATCGTTTAATCCATGGACGCATAAGTGTAGGGTATCGAGATCCAGCCTCACAGCGGATAGGTGAAAGACGCATAGTGGACACTACCAGTAAGGATGAGAGTAGTTAGGTTCAAAACTACAGCTACTGACATTAGCACAATAAGAATACGCACACCCTGGAAGTGCATCCGCGCTATCAGTGGCATCCGTCAGACTGTGCGCGTTTGGCCATCGCACATCACATGACCGGAAGGCTGACACCAATTCAAACTTGGGACCATCAGCACTTCAGCGAAACTGCGAGAAAAGACGTTGTGATTAGATGTATCATATAATTGGTGTTTATTTCCGTGATAAATACTTTTGATAGAAAACAAGCTTGACTTTTCGCGTCCTCGGCGTGTGTTGCTGCATCAAATTTTGTGTGAAGCGTGACAATTGTCTGACGGAAGTCATCAGCAAGATTATATAGGGTTCCGCCGTCAAGGATGGTCACCACGCGGATACAAGAATGGTAAATCGTTTCAAAGAAAGCCGTATATCAGCGAAGAGTGAAGCATGGTCTGATAGGCCATCAACAGCCAAAAATGAGATCATCATTGACAAAGTGAAAGGTTTTGTGACGGAGGATCGCAGATCCATGATCCCAGAATTTGCGGAAGCGGTCACCATCAGCGTTGGATCCGTTCTATGTTCCCTTCGTGACGCCGTGAGACGCAAACGCCCTGGTCTGTATGCAACGGTCAGTTGGCAGCCCCATCTCGATAATGCACCGGCACATTCTTCAAACTTGATAAGGAGTTCCCTGGCCAGACACAACAAATTAGTGCTTCGACAGACTATCTACTCCCAGTACCCGACACGGTGCCTTTCGGCTATTCCCACAACCGAAAATGTCTCTCAAAGGGTTCAACTTTCATTCCAGGGAAGATATCACGCATAGTGCAGTGGACCATCTATAAACCATCTCCAAAAGTATGCCGGTGCTGTTTCTTGCAGTGGCGGAAATGTCGAGAGGAATGTGTGTCAACCCAGGGGGAGCATTTTAAAGGAGACTAAGGTGAGATTTTTTCTGATTACTTCTTATTAAGAAAAGTTCAATACTTTTTGAACACCCCTCGTATATTGACTCATCACACACAACTCCATGTCAGAGGTTAGGCCGCGCTGTTAAGACCAGCTGACGGAGCAGTTGGACGCTACTATACCCTTGATACTTTATTCGGTTACGGAAGTCAGAGTCCCTTAATGTTTGGACAGACACAGCCAAATGTTTCCGCTATAGAAACGAATTTTCATACAGCTTTCTTAAGAAGAAATTTGATTGACACGCACACATTTTGTGCTGCAGCACACGCCATTAAGTATCCGAATATGTGTGGATGGCTGTGTGTGCTGTTTATCCACGAAGCCCAATCACGGTCACACATTTTGTCGAATCTCTGGCCAATGGATACTTCGGCTGCCTGGGGTGCAGCGCGTGTGCACAGTGCGGACACGTCTGGGACCGATGGTATGTTCCCATAGGTCATTTCGATCCTATTGACCTCGTGGCTTCTAGTGCTAAATAGGAACTATCAAAAAGCCTGACTGTTTGGCTTTGAAGCTACCGCTCTTTTGCTGGATACTTCATTTGGTATGAGCGCTGAACAGAGTGAACGTTCTGAAGATGACTCAGAAACCGACGAAAATGCAGCGCAGGGAGATGAACATAAAGATGAAATGGTAGAACCTGTAGTGAAGGCAGGAGAATCGAAAGTAGTACGAGAACCCTGTATTCCAGATTGCTCTGAAGAAGCGCAATCTGAAACAGTTAAGAATGAGGATGCTCAGGCAGTGGCTAGATTGCAATCCATCTCTGAGCCTAAGGAAACTGAAGCCAAAGTGACGAATAAACGCAATTCGGAAATAAAGATGATGGAGGCAGGTAAATTGGATAGTGAGACATCTGACGCAACTTCAGCAGTACTGCCCCCCTCACTGAAAAACTTTGACTCACAGCAGCGATCCGAAGAGACAGAGGTTAAAAGTGGATGGCCATCCACCACAAAAGAAGCTGATGGCGATACGATAAACTCTGGAGTACCACAAAAAGACCGTGTTCAAAAGCCGCTTAGGTCTTCGGAAGCAACACACACAGTCACTGAACATTTCGGTAGTGCCCAGGGTAGAGTGGTTTCAAACGCTGTGCCAGCAATGAACTCTCAGTCACATGACCGAATGGGTAGTATGACGAGTGACTTCATGGACCTAAGTGTTCAGGACGGCGTGACCCACGAACCACCACAATTGCAGTTCCAGCGGCGGACCAGTCAACCCCAGAGCTCCATTTACCACAGAAGCTTACCAGTGAAGAAGACCAACGCACCTAGTTGGTACGTACCGCCAAACAGGCCAATCATTAATCCGAACGCGTTGCCATTAAGTGACTTCCCAGATTCCTCGGTTCCTTCGGCTTATATTGATCCCCCGTTCACACACCCAGCAAACGTCGCCTCTGCTCGCAAACGTTCAATCAGCACACCATATATAGGGTCCCATGTGATTGCCGCAGAGACCGGCCCATCATTGACCATATCGCTTCGACGACCCACATCAGAGCGTCCGTGGGGTTTCACATTCTACGGCGGAGCGGAATATGGATGTCCCCCTTTTGTCAATAAAGTGAGTGATTGACTATGGTGTAATTATTTAATATCAATGAATGGTAGCCACACCAATCAGGAAGCGTGGTATTGCGTTGTAGGCTATAAAAGGAGTAACATGTGGGTGCCACTTATTCCTAGCCCCAAATGAGGTTAAAATGTACTCATTCAGCCAGCCTACGTATTCTGGGGCAGAAGGCTACACTAACACAATATTCTCAGCAGAACCAATTTCATGCTGCCTTGGTTCCTTGAGCGTTTTGTAAACGATAGGTGAGCGGTTGCGTTTAATGGGATAGCAGTTTCACTGCCTAAGACCAATAGTCATCTAGTTGGTGTGTACCTCGCTTTCGATAGAGAGGTTTTTGGACCTCATCTGCTTTTAATGGGTCTGATAAGTACGCACAAGTGTGATGGTAAAGCATGTAGATTCATGTTGTCAAGATCTGTGCAAGGTGACTTTCCGCTCTGACAGAGGTTGCATCAACGGTATTTGCGTAACTCGTCAGGATTTTGAGATAATCCATTCGATCAAACTGTTTAGCACGAGAGTTTACCTTAGCTCTAAGGCTTTGTTCGATTCGACCGATCTAGTGCACTTGAGGTTGACCGTAGTTTTGTGAGTGCCAGGGAAGTTTTGCCAGTGGTAGCATTCTGGTATGGGAGGAGAACTTCTTTGAGTTCAACGGAACACGTGGAATGTCCTACTCTAAATCTACTACTGGCTCAGAAGATGAACATCTCTGTTCTTTCTGTCCTTTATGCAGTACGGTCCCGTTTGCTCACAGAGTGACAAATCACAATGAGGTCAAGGGGCTGGAGCCAGCCACCTGTCTGTCGATGAACTGACACACAGCGCTGCCAAGTTCAACGCACACCTCACAAAACTAAGTTACAAATACAATTAGTACGCTACTAGTCCAGTGTGCCCATTTCCAACGCACACTCAGAGTCAGTAAGCGATCGATTAATTTGTCCCGATAATTTTATCGGGTGCCTTCGCAGTTTGACTCATATCTGGTGGGAACACCGCGTGAGTAACGAGCGTGTTCGACGCATTGTTTACGGGACAGGAAAAGGATCTGAACCGCTCAGCACCGTTATTTCCTGCACCAGGCTCCGATGGCTCTGCCACGTGTTACGCATGCCAGCTCACCGACTCCCTCGACATGCGTTGTTTGCTCACCGGGGATGTGGGTGGAAGAAGAGGAGAGGTGGCCAAGCGATGTCTTGCTCCAGGGGAATGAAGTCCCTCACTTCGGACCTAGCCTCGGTTGGAGCGTCACTGCTCCCCGGTTGGGGTCCAAAAGACGGTGAACACGTTTGGCTGGATACACTTGCTGACATGGCAAGGAGCCGACCTCAGTGGCGTTCGTGCTGTGAGTTTCTTTGTCCCTTCCCATTCCTTTTAGCCTCCCCCTCCATCTACGATCTCATTTCGTAGGGTAAAACATAGTAAAATTCTTCCTTTTTGCCTAGTAGCTGGCTGGTAGCTTACCGGAACGATGCCTATCCGTTGCTGGTAACTCAGTTGGCATGAAACTGTTGTATCTACTTTTCCTTTGTGTATTGTATTATTTGTATGTATGTATTTCCTTCATTTATTGCGGCACAAAAGCGGAAGTGTTTTCCCACCTCTGTCTGACGTGTGTAATGATGATGATGATGATGTGCAGGTAAATCCCCAAAGGTATTGCTGTGTGGCTCAGTAAGACCTGTGATTTTTCGGTTTAATTCACCTAAGGGCTAAGATGACAACACGGAGCAAAACTTTGAATTCAAATCATTTCCACTTTGCAAGGATGGTATCAAGAGCTCGGCTGTCTTCACCCAATGGCTCAATACTGCTGGTAACTGACGGGACCACTTAATGCGCATCATTAAGTCAAACAACTGGTGGCTGGCGACGAACATTCTGGTGCAGCGTTCGCCTGTTATTCGCACTTGGACAGTTCACATACGACGAAATCCTGTAGATTAGGCTCCTCGGAGTTCATGCGTCGCCAACTTTACGCTTATTTGACCGAAACCTCAAGGTGATCGATAGTTGGTGTGGTAAAACAACACCAAGAAACTGACTATGTGTGTCAGTCAAGTTGATACAGGCGGTTCACCGCAATATAACCCAAAGAACAAGTCCACTTTACGCAGGCAGGAGAATTTTCCAGACGCACTGCAGTCGCGGAATCAATGGAACTGCTGCATTTGATCTAGAACCTTTTTACCTCGAACATCTGTTCTTGACTGGCTGTGTTCCCACTATCTTTTCGTCCTCCTAATTCGTAGTACTCTTTTGTCCTATAAGTTTATTTCATTGTCATAGCAAGTTGATTCATGGTCGTTGAATCCAACCTGCGTGACAGTAGAGGATGAGCCGGGCTATACGTAGTGAGCTTTCCATCCGTAATGGTCGGACTATCGTCTCCCATAGCTCAGTGGTTTAAGTTGCTGGCTAGTGATGCAAGCCACTAGCCGTCATCGGTTCGATCCCCAGCAGGGGACCAAGGAAACACACACCACTGACCAGCCCCAATGGTACGAAACGATCGTCTGCTGATTCTCCGGATTGGTAGTCGACTTTGTGGGTTGTAACCTAATTGAGTTAGCCAAACAAATAAAAAGTGCGAGACAATACTCCGGATTCAGCTTCGCAGATCTTTTTGCCGATATAAACCTCTTGACAATGGATGTTCACTTTTAGAACTGTACCGCAGCAATTTAGTTGCTTTTAGAGCCTCCTTTGAAGCATTGGCTAGTATGGCCCAATTTTCTGCATACAACAATGAGCAAATCACAGAGCTCCAGAATAGTTCAGGTAGTTGCTGAAAAGCTCGATCCACGTATACATGTACGCCAAACATGCCAACACTTCAGTTAGGTCTATGTAATAAATTTGTAGAAAGTAAAGTCACGACTAAAATGAATGTAATAAATGTTCCCTTGGACACAGTATGCAGACTTTTGCTATGGGTTAAAACGTGTTGTTTAAGTTTATGATTCCTTTATTTTGCATCACTTTCGCTTGAGGGTCAAAAATAATTTGATCTTGACAATGCTATAATGATTAATAATGCATGGGAATGCTTACTGGAGCTTATGTTTGGTCGTTTTACAACCAACTTAGTATCGCATGACAGTATGTGAGTTACTGACAGCGTTTAGCTCACCATGCCCCATGCTGAGGCTGATGTTGCGTTCTTGATGCTTCTTCACCGCAGTTGGGCTAAACCAACTTACACTTAAACTAGGTCACTTTTAGCTGGATAAATTTAATTCCACTTTATTTCGTTTGTTCTGCCTACATGAATAATCTTCTATTAACTGGCCAAGTTGCTTACGCTAATTGCGCTTATCTTCGGAAACTTGGTTGCGTTTTTGGCATTTTTAACTAACTTGTGGACATTGCTTAATTATCACGAATTCGTTGATAACCAACTTACTTCATATGGTAATTTAGCGCAGATTTATACCACCGTACCTGTATGCATTATTCGATTTATTTTATTTCATCTTGTTGTTTCAAGTGAATGGCTGTTGCTTGATATCCACAGTGTGGCTGCGCTGGATGTGCATGTTGACAAGGTGCCTGCCTGTCTATTACCCACTACATCGTTCATACTGGCTCCAGGAGATAGTTGGTCGTTGCTGGAGGGGACGGGGTGCACGGTTCTTGTGGCCGTGTTAGGCTCGAAGAGTGGTTCCATGCACTCAGTGTGGAGCGGACTACGGTCCAGCCACCGCCTTGTGTGCACTTGATTTCCCAAATACAGCGTGCTTGTGTTTGCCTGTGAAGGAATGTGGGCCGGCTCCGTTGATGAAACGTGGCTCCCATCCACTAGCCTACGGGTCTTATTCCTTCGGGTTTGCACTAGATATGGGGTGTGTGGTTGGAGCTGCGTGTGGTGCAGCGCAAGCCACCCATGGTCCCTCTGTAGGCGCAGGCGTCCTGTGGGTGGACACAGTGACAGGCAAATCCGAAACCGGATGCTGCCAACCATATCTTACCATACCTTTAAACATCAGCTCTAGTACCTACGTGGTTTATTCCGTCTTGCTCGTTCACTCTATGCCCTGCCTTCTAATATATTTTGGGAGGGATCTTAAGCCTTTTGTTAACCAGTTTAAGGTTTTCAGCAAATCGAGAATTAGTTCGCGACCTAGATATTTTAGAAGGAATGCATCACGGCCCTAGCTAGCCTACGACCATGAACATCCGGCTAACCTTGATTAACAGCTTCTTCCTCTGGTTACTTACCGTCAGCGAACATGCAACAACGCTGTTTGTCGTCACCCAACGTGTGCGTCATTATTTAACACACGACAATGTGCCTCTGCCGGACATCGGATCCCATATGTTGGTGACCGGTTGACTTATTCTCGTTGTGATGCACTTTGAATAATTCGTACCCCAAAACTACTGTCGGTGGTGGCCGTTTGCCAATTTGCGTAGCTATTCTGAGCTGCCACAAGAGGCCGGAATCTACGCAAGGACCACAAGAAGCTTGAACTGCACCATCCACAAGTCCATCTACGACAAATTCATATCCATTACATGTCCGAGAGATTAAAGCCAGAACTAGTGTGATTTGATGTCAAATCTCACTCAAGGTCTGCTCATACTCGTACAGATGACGTCTCAGCGAAGTGTAGGAACCCGCGTACCGAGCCTGCACAGGGCACTGCGCAGTTTCCGTTTCTGTATGGTCCCATCCTTGGGCTGTTTGCCATCACGAATGCTGTGCATCCGTCTCGTACACCAACGGGTAACAACCTTCTGAGCCGGCAATCGAAAGGCCGCAGCAGACAAGCGCGCACCCTGTCAACTCTTCCTTCAGGCTCAGCAAGTACAAACACAATATTCAACAACCAACGTCATCGGCTCTTCAGGTATGGGAAGAGCGATTTTGAGCACGAGACACGACACAAGCTTCGTCAGCACCATTGTGGGTATTCGCACAATGATGGTGCCGTTCCTGTTCTCTGACCAATGTTGATGAAAGTAGGGATACCGGCGCTATTCATTCGACTCAAAATTGATGAAACGTTATTAGCTCGATGCTGAAAGCCAACAAGATATACAGGGGGGTACAGGACCCGCACAATTAATTAGTGCGTCGAATCAGGTTAGCCAAATCACATATTTAGTGACTACCAATCTATTGCTACATGAAATCTACCCAAATCGCCTTAATGCTTGTGGCTTAAGTCTGACGAGCAGCTAGTCAGCGGAAGCTACTCTAACTGTTATGCCTTTCATTGACCAATGGATAACGAAGTGTATTAGATAGCAGCCAACTTCTTAGTCATGTCGGCAGATGCCAACCCCGTGATCAAGTGGTCTTAGACACTGACTTGTGAGACTAAGGTTGCTGGTTTCATTCCCGCAGTCTGATGGATTAGTCAGCATTTGTTTCAGTCTACCCCGCTGATTCATTGGTAAAGTGACCATCGGATGCCATCCAGAGAATGTTTGCTAACTTATGCCAGTTGCTTATGAACGACCGAGTACTGTCAGTTCCATTCTAACAGGCGGACTAACTCACTGGCATTTCATGAATTCATTGTTACACAGATACAAGTGACTCATCATGTTAATCGTCATCCCATTAAGGGCGTATTTATCTGACCATCATGACCCAATGCAAGTTTCGATAGCCCAAGTTACTTAAATTTAATTGAGCAAACACAACAAAATCTGGCTGTTACATGCACCTTATCCCATACATGTCTGCCATTCAATTCATCTCAAGTGCGTACCCAGTTTCATGCTAGTTTTACTCTTTGGCATTCAATAGCTCAATAACAACCAGAACAAATCTTGACAATCCCTTCAATCTCGTGTTCTTTTCCGGCATTCTTAGGAGACTATTCGTAACCCACAGTTAGACAACTGGTACCCTGTGGGATGTGTTTGCTATAGTGTACCCTCCCTAATCGATTGGGTGTAGTGTGAAACGTTCTGACCATTGCGTGCCCTCTCGTGATTCACTGGTTGACCGAATCGATAGATAGTGCAGTTGGCTATTCCGATTGCTTCCTGAAACCAGCAAGTGTTAGGAATTAATTGAGGTCGGTACTACACCATTCCCCAGAAAGCGCTCCTCTCCGCACTCAGGATGGATGTCGACGTTGCAGGGTACAAAGAGATGAATCATTTGTCCAAAAGCGCTACTAAACTGAATCCCCGTGGCTGGACAGATGAAACCACCTAATTGTAGCAGAACAAATGGAAAGCATGCTTTAACTGCTGCCCGGTTCTAGTGAATGTGGCTGAATACTGCTGTTATCCAGGACAAACCTACACATCTCAATGTGCACTTTACATTTGGTTGGCCTACTCTGTATCGCTAGCGTCTGGTGTAATGAAATAAAAACAATGTACCTTACACGGTTTCCCCAGTGCCCAGCCTGTAACAGGCGTAACCTATCAAGTCTCTGTATTCTTGACTAATTTACATTTAGCGAAGCAGTTCTCTAAGCAACCACTTGTCTGGATGTCACGTGATTTGAGTAAGCAACTACGTGCACCGTTCGAAAAGTTTTATGAAATAAGTACTGTATGTTCTGACGTCATGGCCCACATAGTATTCACAATATGCGATAAAACGGCTGGGAGGAACTTGTGGGTATTATCGACGCTCTCCAAGACACTGCGTCAGTCTCAGGGTACCATTCAAAGCCCTGTTATTGGTTTGTCTGAGAAATTTTCGACGTCCAAGTTGTGCTAACGGTCAGCCTTGAATTTAGAGAGTTAGCGCTGACTCCTAAGCGTATACACCGATGGTAATGACCCAGCTGCGGTTCCTCTGTTCGCCAGCCAATCAGGCCGCCTAGATACGAAAAATCACAACTCATCCGATGAAATTTAGGTGTTGTCGGCCGAGAACACTGCACTGTATGCTGCGTTTCGAACTTGTTCGACCCATCAAGTGGAGATAGCAAGCATTAAATCCCTGACCGTTAAGATGTTTCTAGTACGTGTATCCTTTTAGCCACAGGGTCACGACAGGCAACACTTGACACACGGTCCATGTTGAGATTACGCGTCTCAGTCCAATCAAACGACTTTCAATTCGAAATGATCATACGCGTAGCGTATATTTCATCATTTGGATCTCACCCATAGCACACACACTCCCACCAGCATCACGGAAGTAGGAAAATGTGCCAGTCTCATACAAACACAGGGACGTATAAGACAAGAAGGTAAAACGCTGTTCACTTGTTCCATTCTACTACCCCGTACTTAGAATATACCCGAGCAAGTCTATGATGAATACAAAGGGATGGACGCCTTAGAATGGAAAGTCGTGTCTGCCTTGTTAAGCCCAGTTCTTCGCCGGATGGTGGTACTTGGATAACTCGGCATTGTATTCCCAAACATCTGATCGACCAACGCAGTCCTAGCGGCTTATTTATGGCAGGTTCACTTTGCTAGTGGGTAGCCCCACAGTGTTGCAATTGTGTTGAATGTTTTCGAAATTCGTAATGACAAACCGTTTATCCTATAACTATCCGGAAGTCTGGAGACTGTGACACTGGTTGTAGAGGACCACAGCAAAAAGTTCATAAATTTGCCTATTCGGTTAATGTATTTCAATAACATTAGGCTCACGCTATCCAAAGGATCTTCAATGAGTGACCCTGCAACCTAAAGCCGGCGGTAGCAACATTTCTATGCACTAAACCATGAGTACCCATATATCTCGCTAATTCCTGTTTGAAAATGCTGCATGAGCCGATTTCCCAGCCTTAATGTTGATAATGAGTTACGTAGTGAGGACACTGCTGAGCATTAAGTTTGACCAGGTCGATAGTTGCTGCTTGTACCCCGGTTCGCTGAGCAGGCATACTGTATGCGTTTACACAGTTCGAACAAGCGCAAGGCCCATTATGAAGTGTAATTTTGAGGGTAGTGAAACTTGAACATGTTTAAAATGGACGGCTTTTTAGATAAAATTAGCTCCTTCCACAGACGTAATAAACTACGTTCTAAACTACCCGGTATAGATGGGTAACTCATCAGTAGTGGGGATTTCGGTGTAATTTAGATGCAATTCATCGCAGTCACTTCTCTGTCAGACAGGCTCCCACAAGTCCAGAAATACCCCGGACAGCCGTTTCGAGCTGCTCGGTCTCGTCACTGGTACACGTTCCTCGAACTCCTTCCGGGTTCCGACTCGATGACTCCTGGATACCGTCAGCTTGTACCACTAAGCCATGGGTGACGGAGATAGAGCACCATGAATGACAAGTGAATAGATATAGCGCGGTTCGTCTTCAAATGTCATACCAGTTACAAAATGTGTCGAGTACAAGTTTGACCTCAGACTTACGGCTTTCCGTATAGCGTCTGCGTACAAGATAGCAGTTAGAATTACGTCCAAAAATCATTGAGGTACTACAGCTAAGATATGCGTCTTTCTAATCGATAGTCAAACCAAGATGCTTAATACCAAAGCTGAATGAACGTCAGCAGTTGTTCAGAAGCTAGATACTCTAAAATTTCAGGGATATAATCAAGGATACACTACTTTTCAAGCGAAAACCAAACAGATGCTGGGCTATCTGATCAGATAGTCTCACTGCCTCGAGGAATGTTTCTATAAGCCAATAGCCTCAGTTATTTTCACACATTATCTTGGGATATCTTACTTGCAGCATACCCGGAATCTGCTACAAACTCTGGTTGCGGAGGATAAAAGTTGTAATTTGCCTTAGTCGACAAACTGGCATTTCAAATCGACATAACAGATGTAAGCGTTTCGTCTTATACATCGTTTCAGTGAAAGCAAAGCTTTTCTTCAGGATACGGGACCGATTGTCCAAGCCCGCAAACTGAACGGATCTCTAAGACCAACAGTCCTATGCTATGGTATATATCCTACAAACTTTATACTAAGGCAACCCTGAAAACCTGGGTTGTATTGTCCAAAATACTGAACTTTCATTTCAACTTGTTTAAATGAGAGTATAGGTAGACATTCCTCCCATCTACACTCAGTCAAATAGCGCACACGTTGTTTGGTGATGAAACTACTCTGTCCTCTGCAAGTTGTTAACGGACAAGTCGGTAGATGCTGAGCGGCATTAGCTGAGAACTAGTAACTTTGTCACGATGGCCGTTAACCTCCCCGTAGCTCAGTGGTCTCAACCACAGACTGGTAACAGTCGGGTTGCGGGTTCTAACCCCACAGGGATCGGATGGAATACGCACTACTGACGATTCCTGCAAGGATGAAACAGCCGTACAACGCTTTTCGGGTGTGTGATGGCTGTCTGACTGAACCTAGGTGTGCTGAATTTATACATATCCCATTCAAACACCTACTACTCCGTTGTAATAAGTTGCTACTGAGCAACCAAGAGCGAAGGATACCTCGATGTCACAGTTGAAGGGAAGTGGCAGAACGTTTGGTTTGGTGTTCAACTTAGTATAATTCCACTTTGTATGCTCGACAGTCAGCACTTTCCTGTTTTAATCAGTCCTAAGTTACTAAAATGAACTTACTGGGAACCACAGGACAGCATTTTTTCTCTGTACATTGACCCCGTCTCAGTTACTGCAGCCTATGCGTTGCGTGCGTTGTACAGTCGATCACTGTTTATTGCATAAAGTATGTCCCACACATCCGGTTTGATGAGAGATGTCTCGAAACATCGGTCTGGCTTGCTCGCACTGTTTGGAATGGTACCATACAAAATGTGCAAATATGTCCCAACTACAGGTATGAGAGTGAAATAGCTCCTAAGATGCACTTTGGTTCTGTACTGCGTGCTCCACTATCCCACTCGTTAAGTGCTTGCTTATCCTAGCTCAGAAGTAAGACCGGTTAACCGCAGAAGCGGAGCAGAGGATAAGCGATAAGGTTACTTTAATGGAAGCATGTACCACCGAAGCGTGGGGGTTTCTAAGCCACGGAATGATGCACACTCCGCTTCTCCTGAACTTCAATCAGCTACGTCCCTATATCCACTGTCTTCTCCAAATTCGGTAGAAGGCCGGGAGAAAACTGACCGTACATAAGGCAGTCAAACAGTACTCATGGCAACGGGAAGCAGGCACTATTCAAAACGTCTGGTTAAGCTAATTCCACTAGACCTGACATCTAACATTTATAAGGATGAAGCAGCCGAACACCAACCCACGGAACCTGTAGCTCAAATGTCTCTCATCAAGAGAAAGCCGCCCGAAATATCAGTTACATATGCAGAGATCGCTGCAAACGTCCACCGGGACGCCGCCGTTGAGGCCTCTTCTTTTGCAAACACCGTTAACGCGAGAAGAGGAACAAACAGCAAACAAACAACACTTATCAGCAGGTCAGGAAAAAGGAGTACCGTACCTTGTAGATCAACGAAACAGGGTTCCAACAATAGTGCCTGGACTGTTGTATGCTCAAATGTCCCTGAATCTACCGCCATCACATTACGGGATAAGTTATCAGACGACCAAGACCAGTGGAACTCATTGTGTGTGCGGATGAGTGCCAAAGCCAAGCCCATAAACTTATTACGAAATACTCGTCATCCGAACTCGCCCAGCTATGGAGAACCCAGACTCATTCGAGTAATACTAGAATCCTCCGCCGACGTAGAAAACGTTTTGCTCTCCGCAACCGCGCTAAAACAGGGATCCTGTGAGATACGCATTTATTCTGATGTCCCTTAGAGCTCGCGACTCTCAAAAAGAAACACCGAAGTGGGACACAGCAAGCAAGACATAATCTTATTACATGGCGTGCCAGAACATCCTTCTAACGGTGTTTAAGAGACCGGAAAGCACAATTTACAACAGTGGCGGTTCATTCGTGAAACACTTTCTTTGGATAATATTGTGCCGCTATCGCTCACCAGGATACCTCTCTTACCAAATTATAGAGGATGCAGCCCTAGCATCCTAAGATCTGTGGTTCAGTCAGAGCAACAAGCAACAGATGTTTTGAATCGATGGCGGAGAAATCGGAAATAGCTTCCTTCCGAAATTCGGTTAAAGGTCGCAAACGCTTTGCACAGCTCAAATATTAAACCAACTGCAGCAGCAAGCATACCGACGAATGTACGGAAGCGTAACTTGACTGCTGCTTTAATTGACTCTGATGTAGGTATAAAAGAAGGTTGTGACACACCATGGCCGAATCAAGTTGCAAACTAGGTATCATTATCCCAGCCAAAAGAACCAGTAACTGCCGATCTCCCATCGGTTGGCACTCCCCCACACTTGACCCATTCACCCCGCGGTGGGCTGCTAAAGACCGAGAAAATGGGCTGCTTGTATACGAATGCTCAGAGTCTTTTTAACAAACTGACCGAACTAAAAGCTCGCCAAGCTTCTGAGTCATAGGATATCATTGGTATCACCGAGACGTGTTTGCACACGAGAATGACGGACGTCGAGTTTTCACTACCGAGCATGTCGCTGATACGGAATCACAGGCTCACAAAAGGAGGAGGGTAATCATGTATTACCGAAGCGACTTAAAGTGTGAAGCCGTGGCGGATACAGACTCGCAGTTCCCCGACTCTCTTTGGTGCCGGTGGCAGTTAAAATGCAGGGACGCTTGCCTTCTTGTCTAGGTGTACCGCCCCCTAACTCTATACCCGAAACCGACTGCCACCTAGTGGATGCTTTAAGATACAGTCTACAACAAAAGTACACTCACATACTTGTCATGGGTGCTTTCAACGTACATTGGGTAGAAACTCCCTGCACGATCGGAGAATACTTCAAAGCCGATCTACAAGATCTCGTACTCAAGGTTCCTCTTTACAATCACATCACTTTTCCTACTCGATTCAGAACAGATAACAGGACATCTGTGCTGGAGCTTGTGCTTACCAACGAAGAGCATATGATTGATGTGTTGGTTTTAGACTGCCCGTTGGGTCGCAGTGATCAGTATCAACTTCGTCTGCTATGCGAAATATCGGAATGAGAACGATGAGACTGTGCGAACCACCACAAGCTTCGATCGATTATCCCACCTCGTCAGCGCCACAACATGGTCTTTCCTTGACAAAGAACCCCTGGAAGTCGCCTGGCTCGAGTTCGTCAACAACTGCAGTCTGCTGATTGCAGAGGCTTCAGAGATAAAAGTTCTCAATAAGTGTACATCGGTTTCTTTTGGTTGGAGAATAACTCGTAAATGGATGACAGTACGCAACGCAGCATGGCAAGTGTGCATAGAAGCACCAGCACCAGAAAATTGAGACAACTACGTAGCCCAACATAACCACTGCACTCAACTCTTAAGAGAAGACAAAGCCGCCTATCAGCAGAACATCGCAACAACCTTCAGTGCTAACCACAAACTGCTGTACAAGTACGTTAATAGCCTACGAAAGGTGAAGCAAGGATTTCCTCCACTTAAGACGGCTGATGGCCCAACAAGAACGGCTGTGGAAGCAGCAAACGCGCTGCAGATGCAAAATGCTCCCACGTTTCAAAGGGTCTTGCCACCAGGCGATCTCCCAACCTTTGTCGCCTCCTCGCCATGACTAACCCACATTACTTTTACCGCGGAGGTTGAATTCAAAAGCTGACGTCCCTACACAAACACAGTTCACCGGGTGTCAACACCATCCGTCCAGAGGCATTGGAAGCAGCAGCAAGCCAACTGGCAGGACCTTTAGCTCAGTTTTCCAGCGCTGCTTAGACCAGAACCAAGTTCCCGCCATGTGGAAGCTTGAAATAATAACCAAGGCTCACAAAGGTGGAAGCAGAACTGATCCCTCAGACTACCGCCCAGTATCCCTTCTTCCTATACTCTCCAAGGTCATGGAATCCATAGTTGCCGATGCACTGGTGTGCTATCTGGAAAACTGCAACCTCATCACTCCTGAACAGCACGGTTTCCGTCGACAGCGGTCATGTACAACTAATTTACTCATTGCACGCAGTAGTTGGACCGAGGCAGCCGACGCTGGAGAAGGTGTTGATGTGATATACCTGGATTTTTCCAAGGTTTTCGATCGTCTAAACCATCGGATACTACTATCCAAGCTGCAGCATTACGGGATCGGAGACCCTCTTTTAAGCTGGATCTCCAACTTTCTACTTCAACGGCAATTAGTGGTCAGAGTTCGGAGCTCTTTATCGATCCCAGTACAAGTCGAGTGCGATGTGCCACAAGGATCAGTTCTAGGTCCACATTTGTTTTTGGTGTTTATTGATGTCCTTGCACAGGGAAGCGCTTCAAACTTCCTAATGTGTTTCGACGAAATGAAGAGCTGGCGCAAGATGCAGGCGAACGCCGACCAGCATTTGCTTCAGAGTGCCCTAGCTACGACGTATCTATGGTCAACGCAAAACTTACTGTTCTTCAACGTCAGTAACTACAAGTTACTTTCCATCCGACATCAAAGAAGCTAATCATACCAGCTCGGAACGAATATACTGCAACAATCAGCTGTCGAACGTGACTTCAGTGTCTTGGTTCAAAATGACTTGGGTTGCTCCAGGCAATCAGAAAAAGATTCCAAGTCTGGGAACCAACAAGTCGGGCTGTTGCGACGGGTTTGGACAAATAAACATCTACATATTTCGACAAATGCTCAATGTGGATGTTCGCCCCCATGTCGAATGCGCAATTCAAGCCTGGCATCCATGGCTTAAACACGACCTTAATGCACTGGAGCAGCCACAACATCGGACATCTAAGAATGTAATTGGAATGCGCAATCTTTCATACTAAGAGAGGCTGAAACGATTGGGGGTATACAGTAGAAGCTGTCGCAGACTACGAGGTGACCTGATTATGGCATACTTGATTCTGCGAGACCCACATCATGTGTGCCGCCCTGTACTGCAACTCAGCACCAATACAACCCTGAGGGGCCACTCATTGAAACTCGCTGAACAGTATAGCCGCCTGGAGTGCAGCAGAAATTTCTTTTTCATTCGTGTCTGTTACCTGTGGAATGCTGTCCGAGTATCGGTCGTCTCTACACCGACACTAACAGTATTTAAAAGACGGTTGGATGATGTACTCATCTAATTACACTTCGTCACTTAACACTATGTCCCATCCTACACCTGGAGTTTACCATGGAATTATTTGATGTTAACTGGAGGTGATGTGAATCGAAGCGGATTGCAGGACTACGGCAGAGCAAACTATAAGTCCTTAGTTTCATATTTAAAATACTAACTGTTTTACCATTATTACCATCATCATTGTTATGTCGATATCCTCGCCAACGGTCCAACGGGACTTGTAAAACAACACTTCGTAACCCGTATAAATTCATTGTTTCTTGTTCATTGTTCATCATTCTATATTTTGTAATGTCTACAAACGCCACATAACAAGCATTTATAATTAAGAAAACTGAAAAGTCTGACACTTGCGTTCGGCCTATTAGAGAGGAAATCTTGTCACCTAACACAATAAGATATTAACTTACAGGAAGAGGTATTCTGCAAGGTGCTAAAGTTCGACACTTATAGCATTTACGCATGGTACTCCTACACTGTAAACCCATTTAGATAAAACAATAAATTGCTGTTCCTTGTTACCAGGGGGATGAGCTCGTATCCTTAATAGAGCTCATTCTAAGAACGTTAACCGGTCACGAATTACAAATAGACTATACCTAAACAGGAGTAGTCAGGTTGACATAAGGCAATCCCACTGGACCAACAATGCACATCTGGCTCATAAGTAACGATTGTCACTTGAATGTAGGGCTGAGAATTTTGCACATTTCTGCTACCAAATAGGTGCCTGCATTCCAAGCCATAAACAGCAGCCTTGAAAATGAAGCAGCCAGTCTTCTTTGCTATGAAATGATTGTGAACTAAAAGCAGGGAGCAAATATTTTCCTCTGTCATTTTTATAGAGTTATTAATTATGCTTTGGGTTGTTTGCAGCTTAACGCAGGTGAATTGAAAGTGTAGCACTGTTTACCGGAGCAAAGAAGCAACCGCATATATCACCTAAACACCTTGATAAACGCCCATCCAAAGGTTTTCCATGTGCTTAGCATCATAGGGCGTCATTATTTTAAACCCTTCAAATGACACTCGTTTTCTATGTAGTGAGTGTGCTGGTTTGGAAACATTGTTTATCATTGAGATCCATGGCATCAAATGATGATGATTAGATGCGTTACGTTTTGATGTTTGCATTGTCTGCTAACTGCTCTACTAGCATTGATAGTCAACCTAAGATTCATTGGAACAAAAAGACATCTATATCAAGGGGATTGTCAGTTTATCGATTCAAGTTTCCAATAATATTGCTACTATAATAATAATACTAATACTGCTAGTACTAATAATGAGTGTATTTCTAGTGAAACCCATGTACGGTGCTCACAAATGGGCGGATGGTATTTATATGCGCAATATTGTCACGCACACAGGGCTGTCAATGTTTGGGGTTCACGCAAGGATACGGCGGATACGTTTTGTGAATGTATTCCACTATTTAATCGTCCGCTACCCGTTATTAAATCCGTAGTGCACACGTTAACCCTGATGCTTTCCGTCAGTCAACTGCATCCATTTGCACAGCGGTTAAGCCATTGATGTCGAGCAATTGAACGGATTTTGGGGTCTTGTTCATATTCTTCTTGACCCAGTAGCCAAAGGGGTAGTAGTGTGGGCTGCTATTCCCATGGTCGTGGGTTCAAATCCTGCTGTCCCCACCTGATGAGATGAAATTACATCGAAACGCGTCGGGGCTGTGCAGTGTTTTCGGGTGGGCAATACCCAATTTCCATCTACTAATTTCGTACTTTGTTATTTTCCGTCTGTATTCATTCCCTAAACATCTTATGCCTAAAAGGTGCTCTTTGTGATGCTTGATGCCAGTGCTGGTAAGCTTCCTACTCGATCCGTACTTATGGAGGATGAAAGCGCAGATGTTCTGGCAGTGCCAGACCCCAAGATAATTTCTGCCTTCAGGTAGTACGTAGCCCAGTAGACGCCTAGTTTCCTTTAACAATCCATTCTCTTCTCAACCTGAAACCGCAAAGTCCCAATAGCGTCTAGCCCACAGTATTCGGACCTCCACAAAATTCGCCCTTGTTCTCAGATGAAATCTTAATTCAAATCCCCTTGACCGCATCTCCTTTGGATTTATTCAAATTTGGGTGATAAGCAAGATGGTCTTACGTTCTATCCACGAAGGTGATGGTCCAAGTGAATAAGTGTTACATTAGTGGCTCAGCGCAGACTATCCTTGCCAGACGGGGCGATTGAGAAAGCGACTATCACCAGCCACTATCCTGCCACAGTAGAGATTCTTCTTGATTTAATGTGCACTACATGCACACGCAATGGAATTTGACCAAATGAACTGTATAGCAAACATTCCGCGAAGGCTCCGACTTTATTGCAGAAGGCGTATTTTCTACTTTGCAAATGGAACGACAACTGGCACTCAACATCAGCTTACGAAACCTACTATTTATTCCATTCCTGTTCTTCACTCAGCAACGATAAAGGTATCTTCACTGGATGCTCATAAGTGATTTTCCGAGACTTCAGTTAGAATGGCCCAGTACTATTTGGCCCCATCTGCAATGTATAAAATACTGTGCTACTGACCGGCATGGTACCGTTTCTTACTCTAGCATCATTAGTCCTCACTCGTGAAAACAGTAACCAGATGAGCTGATCGAAAATATAAACACAAACAAATTATTTGGCTCCTCGCAATTGGTGTACAAGCGGCAAGGGTGGGCAACCAATCCGGGAATGCACCAGACGAACTTTTCACCCTATAGGGAGCACCAGTGGTCCTCCTTCTCTCAATCCCATGCTGGGATCGAAACCATGGCCGCTAGTGGCTTCTCCTCCTAGCCAACAGCTTATTTCATTGAGCCATAGGGGACGTTAGCGGATCATCATGGATTGAAATCTGTGATAAAACCCGACCCATCCTCCACTGCTACGCAGGTTGCTGCCCCTGCAGGGGACAATGGTTGGCCGTTGGCGTCAGAACTTTCCTTGTCAGGATCGTGAACTCACACAGCATTTTGAGGAGTGGTACGGTTTGGTTTTCGTTTACTGATGGCTAGTTAGTTATCGCGGCTTGCAATTTTGTTGCAACTAGATCATGGGTAGAACTAAAACAGCAAAATAACCTTTATTTGTAAGAAGCTGACAATGGGATACTTGGCGGTAAAACGGATCCAAAATTTGTGAGTCCTGAAAGGGCTAAGAAAGTGAAAAGCATTTCAAGCTCTCTGGTGGAATAGCTGAGATAATCATTGTAATCCCAAAAAACAACTCAAACCAAACTACACGTGGACACGAAGTCCAGTTATTACTCTGCCTATAAATGTGTGCGGGATACATCAACGAAAGAGCAACACTGGGTGAACCTTTCTGTTCACCAACTAACAACTTTCGCTGTCTTCTGGTTGAAACAATTTGTCACAGGAAGTGCAATCTTCGCACCCATGTAAGCGCCTTGGAGCGACATTGACCAAGGGTTACGGTTAAAAGCTTAGCCTGATATCGTCAATTTAGATCAAAAATAAAGTATATTCACCTATATGGGAGCATTTGCAACCTTTGCACGAACGCTGCAAAATAATGCAACAAATTTACATGGGAAAATAATGTGTTTTCACTCAATCACTCATCCCCAGTTCACGGGGTATTTCGCACGAGGACCGATGTAGAAGACTAGGGCTTTGTCTTCAGCTTCGAGTTGATCTCATTATGACGCACCGGATACTGTCCCTGGGCCACTTCCCTATGTTGAAGCCGCTGCTGCATGTTCGCGCACCAATCAGAACACGCGCACACCGGTACAAACTAGCGGTACCGGATTTAAAGCGCATCGTTCACCCTCTATGTTTCGAGCGTCGAGTGATGAAACATTTGAACAGATTACCGGAGACGGTGGTCGGGGCGAAATCGGTGTCGGCATTTAAGAGATTCCTTGACGCCCACTTCGCGGACTACAAGTGCATGGAGCGCGTTACACCCGGATAAGACGTAGTGCATCTGCCACATGCTGCCAATGCGTAGGAATCAGCGATGTGATTCCGCGCATGTGCCCTATCCACGTACGAGGGAACAACACAGATTTTTATCTTCTCACTCTGTTCTCAGTATTCAGTATACATGCAAACGGTCTAGCAACTGGTGAAGCATTGTAGTTTAGATCGACTGCAAGGCTTATTAGATATGGCAAATTGCAGTTGTGGTACGAGGAGCAACAAGAAAATTGACCATTAAATTTCAGCTGCGTGGAAGCAATAGATGCCGTACTGGCTAGTAGAAGACGGTGTATGGGTTTCGAAGTGTCGACTGGAATCTCGGATGAAAAGTTGGAAGAAGCATCAAAATGTTTAGCAACAATAAAACCAGTGAGGGATTCTTGTCTTATTCCAGTACATTAGAAAATAACTTCAGTGATCACACAATATAAGTATAATACTTTCGAAAAATTCCGGGGCAAATAACATGGAAAAACCACAACCGATGGAAGAGTATAGATACAGTTACAAACCATAAATATAGTACATTGGGTTTGGAAGACATTTTGAGTCAGAGAGAGAAAATTATAGTCTTCTGAATCTCCGAAATCTTAAAGAATAATTGTCATCATCTTAATCGTTACAGGTTTGCTGGAGGTTCAAAGCACACTTCAAATATTGTGCCACAACTCAAAATGATGAGCTGGATGAAGAAAGAAATACGAAGTAGTACATTATACAATACAAACAGCCAACTGGCAATATATTGTTTAGTAACATGCTTTAATATTTAGCATGTACTTGGAGGAGAAAGATAAGCACCATTAAGGCCGACTCGTTACCATGTCAACTAGTGTATCCAACCAGACGTGCTCCTCATCCTTCGGGTCCCAACCAGGCATCAAGGACATGCTAACAGACGCCAAATCCGAAGTGAGGGACTTGATTCCTCTTGACCAAGTCATCGCTTAGCCTCACCTCCTTTCCATCCACACCCGCGGCGCCCAAACAGCGCACTTCGCGGGAGTCGGTGGGCTGGCCTCTGCAACACTTGGCCCAGCCATCTGAGCCCGGTGAGTGAAAGGACGGGGCTGAGCGGCTCACTCGCTCTACCTGCATCAAACACGCGAAATCAAACACGCTCATTACTCACGCGGTCTTCCCACCACACATGTCTGTCGACATGCGTGGCAAGGTTTCAGAACGGTACAGGAGGGTTTAATGGACGGCACTTCACAGTAATCTCTTCCGGCTCCACAGCTGGCGGAGATTTGCAAATGATCTTTAATCCTTCGATGTACGGTACTTGATCCCATCCTCTAGTCCACTGGGGCTTAAAATAAGCGCCCAGGTACTTGAATTTCTCAACGACTTCCAGCTGATCCTCACTAAGGGTTAGCGCAGGAGTGGGTCACTGTCAAACCTGGAGAAGGACTTTACATTTTGAGGGTTCAAAGCAAAACTCAAAATGACTGATACCCAATGTTAATTTACCCAGTGCTACTCGACATGTTTGGGACCCGTCACAAATAAGGGCAATGTCGTCATGTTCTAAGTTAGGAAGTCCACCTCCTGGGAACAGCCCTACGTTTTCCAACCCGTGCCCAGTAAAGGCAGTTTCCATGACTTCGTTGACACAGCAGTTACAGAGTACAGGTGACAACGAGCATCTTTGCCTAACACTGCTGGAGATATTGAAGGGCAGCGATGCATTGCCGTAAGCCCCCTCTCTACCCTAACTGCGTGCAAAGCGCTCTGATAACGTTGACGTAATTTTCAGGCACACCATTCCTGAGTCGACGGTCCCAAAGAGCACATCGACCAACCGAATCGAAGGCACTCTGATGTCGAGCAACACGACTACGGTGGGTAGTCAACAAATATGACAGTGCTCGGAGTGGCTTAACTCTGCTACGTTATGAGGAGGAATTGAACCTCGCTTTCCACAGCCGTTCCGCCGGGGTTTCTGGTGTGTTTTTGCGGAAATATTTGACGTGCCCGCAACATAAAGTATTAACTATTTTACTATCTTTGTCATCATAATTGTTATGTTGATATCCTCACCAACTATCTAACGGGACTTGTAAAGCAACGCTTCTTAACCCGTATAAATTCATTGTTCATTGTTCATTGTGATGAGACTGATTCCTCCATGACTACCGCATTCCGAACGTGAAAATCAGGGCTATAATGGAGCGGCTGCGGTCCGTTTGTACAGTTTTTGCCCTGACAGTTTCACTAGTAAACTGTGCCAGTCCTCTGCAAGATCAGATTTCCGCGAATTTGAACAGGGCTGGGGGAAGTTTGCCTGTTCCGGCCTGCTTATTCAGTCTCAACTGTCTGATCTCATGTTCGACTTCTACGCGTGTCAGTGGATTCAGAGTGACGGCCAGAGAGGAGGACGATCAATGGCCGATGGATAAGCTGGCAACTGTGACAGACTAAACTGCTTTTCAAGTTGTTCGACTCGACATTGCAAGCTTTTTGACAAGTCGTATACGCTTGCTGCACTAAGGTAGTACTGGAAACCAGCCTGTCAGAAGAATCTAATTATGCTGTCCTACTTAATGCCAACAGAATGCAGCATGCTGGTTTCGGTTGTAATTCAAATCAAGATAAATGATCTTATAAACTTTGCATGGTGAGCGGTCAAATTTAAGAAAGGCTGTACCCCACTCAATAACACTGCTTTCTGATTTATCGACGGAGTAGCCACGGCATGTTCATTCAACCCAGATGTTGTCACAAGGATACCAGGATATCTAGCATGCGCTTGTGAACTTCCATTTGTGAACGTCATTCAGAATATCTCACTACGTGCGTGACAGGCGCATTTTCCCCAGAAATGTTCTTGTTTTGAAGGCCACCTAATATATGTGACATGTTATTAAGTTGGGGATAACAAATTTCTCAACTTCCTCTACGAGGTATTATGACTCCATAACGCCAGCAATGTTATGATGTTGTACATCTACTTCGGCATTCATTTCAACTACAATGTTCGGACTTGCCGACGGTGGAAAAAGCATGTACTAGCCCCATTAGTGGTCATAGTAGGCTTGTTGATCCATAAAATTATCACAATGCGTTATCGCCCCCACACTGACTTACGGAATTCGGAGTTTTGGGAAATCCGTCAGTCTCCGACCGATGGACATGCATGGCCAACCAGATAATGAGCGCTTTCAGATCTCTGTTCCATGGCTTCATGAAACCCCGTCAAGATGATGACTCTAAAGATCAGTGAAGAACTAATGATGATTATAAGCCAACGGTGTAAACTGGATTGGATAAAACAACAGTAAGAACGATATTATGATGTCGTCGTTTGTGATTTCACGCTGCAATCCACTAACAAGCAGCTGAGTTACACCCCGGACCAGAGGAAAACGACTGTGCACTAGGGAGGTTCGACATCACAGTTGCACACACCCAGAGCCATCCACAGATATTTCAATCATCGGCTTGCAATATACTTTACCAAAGGCCACTGAACCACGGTATGTTCACCATGGGATACACTCGGGTACCGTCTTGAAATCGATAGCTTGATGTACCTACGGTACTAAGCCATGTAACTCGACAAACGTTGTACATAATTCGCTTCCACATACGCAGCAAACTAGCTTCTATGTCACCATCGGAGTGGTGAATTTAATATCAAACTGTGACACAATATCCACACGTGTACAGTGAAGCAAATTCTTCTCAATCTGGGGTCATTTTTTAAGTGGCATGCTCCTGCTTCTGCGCACACAACAGCAGTTTTAGTTGGCTGTTACACTATATAGTTATTGTGCGCTATCTTCTTGTACAGGTACAACTGTCTGGTCGTATCCAGTCGTACTACTCGGAAGTATACCAATTTTCCCCCTTAGAGGCTGAAGCACGTTAGGATGGTGCGAGCAATGGTACACTTCCATGCTTCATTCCTGTCACCTGATTGCCTCCGTCACGTGACCATCATTACTTCACTGGCAAAGTGTACGACGTTGATCAAGGAAAACAACGTACCATCAGTCCGGTTTAGGTGGCTATTCTGAAACGCTTTTTATTACGCTTACGAAGGTAAACTTGCGGCTTTAGCATAGTGCTGTGAAAGAATGACCAAACGCATTTTTCTCAATCATTTGTCACGTGCAATGCGGGCACCCTCCACTACATTTAGTGCCATTATTCGAATTAGGGTCATTTGCACTCGTTTGAACTTATAGCCGTAGGGAAGTGTCTCATCGCAGCAGGTTGGATACAACAGACGGCTGGATGGATGGCTTAATCGCTCATTGACATTTTAGTTGTCCCCTGGTTTACTGTTCCGATAGATCCGTACAGCTTTTACTAGTGAATAAAGCAAGAAAACCAGCTAGTTCGCAAAACAGCTTCCCAACTCTGTTTCGTCAACTTTTGAGAAGAGGATGTGCTGGGCATGACAGGAGTAGTTAGGCCTCCTTGCTGGTAGACAATTCGCTTGAATAAATTAACTAGGATGTTAACCAAACTACCTGATGCTTTCCATCACACCTTTGAGGAACGCTGTTTTCCCGGGGATGTGTAAACAAGAGCTATTCGTGCGTTTTATTTTTTTAAGCGTGCCCAACAATACTTCTGTTGGATTTTTTCTTTTTTCTTAAAATTGACCATCCAGTAAGATTTTCAGTGCTTTTGCAGTTTTAGAGCACCCGTGGTGTGGCTTGGATTGCGACACTCAATCACGATGATTTGTTCTCAGTAACTTATCTATGTCAAAGCAAACTCACTTGTGATTGTGTGTACCAGATCAGACGTCCGTTTTTATGGTTGGTGGTTGAAAACATAATTTCCATGATGGTGGCGTACACAGAAGTTTTGCCAGAGATGATGTGCAGGTGTGCAGCTAACGCTACAACCGGATTTCAGATTTGCGCGGGGATGCATGGTTTCCTATAACAGATTGTACTCACAAGACTACCGAGGAATTTGTGCATGCATATTTGAAGTAACAATTTTTTCAAGATAATCAGTAGCAAAGGTAGACCTAGAGCCACATCGAACTACTTTTGCCGTCTCCGGGCAAATTCATGACTGATACGGTTTACACCGCGCTACAGGTAAGAGATAATCCACTGTGGGCTGCCTTAGACGCGGCATTGATGCCGTTGTTGTCGAGGAATTTGCTCTAGTCACTATGCGCTGTGGGGGGTGGATAACATGTAAACTGGCGCATACTTTCCTTTGTTTGCTTCACTTACCCGACTGTAAAATTCTACGATCCCGTTCGACTATACTCGACAACGAATTCTAAGTTATTCTCTGCCGTAGTTATTCATAAAGCGTGAGCGTGCTATCGGACCGTTATGTTCCCTGATTTCATGTAAGTGCTGGTTTTCTTCGTTCGTATGGTGTAGTTATGCTAGATTGCGAGGTATGGCGTTCGCTCTCCCCTAGCTTGAAAGCGCATAGGTATCTTACCTGTGGTGTGATATTGTCTTCGTGGTGGGCAAACTATAGCCTCACTCGCGCTTTTTTAATGAGTTTTGAGTGTGGCATCTTGCAAAACAAGTTGCCTCCCACGGAACGTTCGTTTACGCTCGGTTCTTCAACTTCACACTTCAACATTTACGCTGAATTCGGCGCCAGGCAAACACGGGATGGTTGTGTTGTACTTTTATGATTGACTTTACATATTGCGCAACTCAGGCATATTCTAAATCTGTGCCTCTACCCTGAAGATAAGTTACACATTTGAACAGTAATGTATCTCCATATTGCAAAATGATCTAAGGACTATACCAGTTCCTTTACGAACGG
The DNA here is from genome assembly GCA_944474145.2 of Dicrocoelium dendriticum. Lineage (NCBI taxonomy): Eukaryota > Metazoa > Platyhelminthes > Trematoda > Plagiorchiida > Dicrocoeliidae > Dicrocoelium > Dicrocoelium dendriticum. Next base: position 66,363,553 of record OX104060.1, on the reverse strand, counting down.
CGATTGAGTATGCGGGGAGTTTGCTTTGGACGTTGTTGGCGTTTGCGTGGTCACTTATGTTGGTATACTTGGATCTAGGCAACTTTAATCAGTCCTGTTACCATTCGCTGGAGTTCAACCATAGCAGCAGACAGCGAGCCTACCGTCTTAAACTGCCAGAAAAATACAGCCGGCTGGGTTGTAAAGGGAATTTCTTTGTCTTCTGGAATGCGTTCTCCGAATTTCTCATTTCAACCCCCTATACTAGCTGTTTTCAAAGATCGTCTCCACAGTATGCTGGCTGCATTATATTACATCATCAAACACGCCTGAACCATACGCACAATCAGAAAACCAAAATTGCATCAACCCACATCCTTTTTTCGGGGACTACTAGAGGCGTTGCCATCTCAAATTGCATAAAATTATGCGTGAACAAATCGCATCGACAACGTTTGCTCGGTAAGTTCGCTCTTTCGGTTTTGCTGTTTATAGCTGTTTTTCTTTTTCTCCTGAAACTCCTCACCAGCCTTCCTGTGGGACATGTTAAGCTTCAGTTTTTCTCCTTAATATACTTTTGCCCAACTCCGATAGCGCTGTGTGCTTGCGCCACTGCAGTATTCGATCTATGCAGGTCTCATTAACCCTATCGTGTGACATGATTGGCAGCATCCGGTTCCGGATTTGCCTGTCGCTCTGACCACTATTGGATAGCCACAGAACGCCTGAGCCTGGAGAAAGACCATGGGTGGTTTGCGCTGCACCACCCACAGCTCCATCCACACCCTCATATCCAGTGTAAACTTGAAGGAATAAAACCAGAAGGCATGTGGATTGGAGCTGTGTTACATCAACGGAGCCGGCCCACAGTCCCTCAAGATGGACAGCAGCGGATTCCTGTCTACCTAGGTAGGGAATCATGTGTACTAGAGGTACACAATGCGGTGATAGGACCGTACTCTGCTCCACACTGAATGGAACCATTCTTTGAGCCTAGCAGGGCCACGAGGACCGTGCATCCTGCCCCCCATCATCTATTCACAGTATCTTGGATCCAGTAATCGAAGTGGGGTGTGTTAGACACACACCGAAGATTTCAAATAACCAACAAAGAATTTAAGAGAAAGCAAACGTTCAAACTTGACACAGAATATGAAGCAGAGTAGCAGAATTGAACAAACCAAATAGTGGAATGACATTTATCCGGATTAAAAAGACCTGGATTAAGTGTAAATTGGTTTAGCCCAACTGCGGTGAAGAAGCACCATGAATGCAACATCAACCTCAGCACGAGCATGGGACGTACAACAACCTATACGCCATGCGCATTACCCTTGAAAGCACGTCAATTTATCACACCGATGTCAATGGTGGTCAACACTTTTGAATTCAACTAAGGTTCCGTGCAGTGTTTTATATGAGCAATGAACAATGATATATAACAGGTAAAAAAGCGATTGCTTTACAAGTCCCGTAGGATGGTTGAAGTGAAAGCAAACATAAGTGTAAACCGTCAATTTAAGCGTCTAGTGAATTCAAGTGCTCCTTATTCATAGAAACGTTATAGAATGTGTACTGAATTGTTAATGTAGAGTAATATGGGTAAGGCATGTCTTAAGAACAAGAGAAATGACCAAAGCTTACTCGTGTGCCGCTTTCTTGGACTTGGCTAAACTGATGAATGCAGTTGTAATATATCCGAAACTATATTCCACAACAGCAGTGTGTAAATAGTGAAGCACAAAAGCTGCGAATGAGCACCGTTTTTTCGCGTTTGTATGACGTGGACATCTCTGATTACATAGCGTAATGTAGGTGGATAAGCGAATCGTCCAGACTTCTTTTGAATACCGTTAGTGTGGGGGAAGAAACAACGTGTGTGGGAAGAGCGTTCCAATGTTCGCAAACACGAAGGGAAAAGAAACTCCGGCGGCATTCCTAACCGGCTGTATTGTGTGGCTAGCTTTAGCTGGTGTCCTCTGAGTGTTGTATTGTTATTCAGCTTTAGTAGGTGACGACAACAATGGTTTGGATTCCTCAGAATCATATAAGTCATTATCAAGTCGCCATGCAGGCGTCGATATTGTCCACTGTAGACCCCGAGGGTTTTCAGCCTCAATCGGTAAGGGAGATGAAACAGGCCCTTTACGTTCTTGGTCGCCCTTCGTTGTGGCAGTTCAAGAGCGGTAAGGTCTTGCTTTTGCCATGGCTGCCAGGCATGGATGACGTACTCAGAATGAGGCCGAATGTAGGCGTTGAGCATCTGAGAAAAGATGGAAGGATCGAAGCGCCCGAATGCCATCCGCAAAATGCCAAGGTTTTGGTTAGCGTTTTTGGAGGCTTTCTCGGCCTGATGGGAACTACCCAGATCTTCCTGAACTATCACGTCTAGATCGCATTCCGTTGTGGTGCGCTGCAATATTTGATCCCCCAGTCTGTATTTGCAAGTGACTTTATGGCGTATGCTCAGCACCTTGCACTTTGTAGCGTTGAACTGAAGCAGGTTCTGAGTCGACCATTTGTAGACCCTGTCCAGATCATCCTGAAGTGCTGCATTGTCTCTGGTTGTTCTAATGGCCTGCCAAATCTTGAGATCATCAGCGAAGAATAAGGAGTTGGAGTTGATTGCTGTTGCGAGATCGTTTATGTAAATCAGGAATAGTCGTGGACCAAGTACTGAGCCCTGGGGCACTCCGCACTTAACGTCGATTGGGTCAGAGATGACGCCGCGAACTCTTACATTCAGATGTCGCTGAAGCAAGAAGTTAGCTATCCAACCGAGGATTGGGTCACAAATTCCACAACACTGCAGCTTGTGAAAGAGGATACGGTGGTTTAGACGGTCGAAAGCCTTTGAGAAGTCCAGCTATACTGCGTCAACACCTACGCCGATGTCAACGGTCTCAGTCCAACTGGAACTGGCAAGCAGCAAGTTTGAAGTACAACATCGGTTCTTGCGAAACCCATGTTGTTCTTGTGCTATGATATTGCGTTCTTCCAAGAAGTTCATCAGCGCTTCGGCAATAATCGCTTCCATGATTTTGGACAGTACCGGAAGTAGTGTTATCGGGCGATAGTTGACCGGATTTGTACGACTTCCTCCCTTATGGTGGGAGTGACGATGCCTTGCCTCCACATTGTTGGCACGCGCATCTCATCGAGACATCGTTGGAAGAACTTGCAGAGGGGGTTCGCCAGGTTTACTGCAGCCATTTTCAACGCTTTTGGACGAATATTATCAACACCGGGAGAGGTATGCTCGCGCATGGCAATTAGCCTTTTCATAACATCCGCAGTCGTAAACGTGATGTGGCTAAGTCCTGATGGTGGTACAACGATTGGGAACAGTGAATGCTGCGATGTCGTGCTCTGGAAGTTCGAGGTGAATTGTTGACATAGGGCGTTGGCCGCCTCAGTTGCGTTTTGTGCGTGTTCACACACTGTGTTCAAAGCAGGAACTCCTCGCTGCACTTTGCGGAGCTTGTTAATGTGTCTGTACAGGAGCTTGGGGTTTGAAAGGAATTTCTCGGCTAGATTCTGTTGGTGCTGTCTTTTATCCTCGCGTACCAGGTTTACGCAGTCATTCCTTTGGATAGTGTAGGCTTCCCATGTTTCGACACTCGATGACTTCTTGTATCTTCGCCAGAGTAAATTCCTCGTAACGATACACTTGCGTGTCCTGCTGCGTATGAATGATTTTACTGTCTTCGCTCGCAAAGGTTTTTTCCTAGAAGCACTAGTTACTAACGTGTTGAATTGGTGAGCAAATTCAGACCAGGCGTCATCTGGGGATCGTTCTGCTAGAAATGCCCAGTTTGTAGCATTTATAAGTTTGAGTAGAGCGCCGTAATCCGTAATGAGCTGACATTCCTCGGTGTTTTCGGTGGAGTACTCTGCATAACAGATGTACTTGAACATGAGGGTTGCATGGTCGCTACGGCCTAAAGGACTCTCTATCGACACCGTTTCGATCATAAGCTCTTCATTGGTGAATACGAGATCCAGAACACCCGGTTTGTTTCCTGTCCTGAATCTTGTGGGAGATGTGATGTAATTGTAGAGTGGTAGCCCACTGATTATTTCCTGTACTTCCATTTTGCAATGTTCGTTGATACAGGCTGGGGTTTCCATGGTATGAATATGGAAGTCGCCAACCAGGAGAATGTGGCTGTACGACTGCAAGAGAATGGTCTTCATTGTGGAGGCTAGGCGGTTGTCCATTTCCAAGGTAGCCGACGGAGGGCGATACACCATACCCAACAAACATGCGTCCCCACGACTAAGTTGAAGACGACACCAAAGTGCATCGACAATCTGAACCTCTGGGTTATCGATGAGATCAATAGGTAGTTCGCTGCGATGATAAAGTACTACTCCACCTCCTCTACTTGGTAGATCGTTGCGTAGAATAGACATCCCAGGTAGTGCGATTTCTGCATCAGTGATCGCTTCATTCAACCAGGTCTCGGTCATCATAACGAGGTCGCTTGACACTGAAGTCTGACTTAGGCGAAGCTCCGTCAGTTTGCTTAAAAGACCTTGTGCGTTGGTATAAAAACAGGAGAGTGACTCATAGGTTAGAAGGTTATTTGTGGATATAGACAACAGATTTGAGACTTTGCCAACCCTCTTGAGCTCGGCTGCTACTAGTTTTTTGGAATTGTCTTAGGCTCGCGAGAATGACTTGGAATAACTCTCTGCGCCGTGTGATCAGGTTCATGATGATCCTGATGGTCACTCTCCTCCTGCAGTGTCTCGCCGGATGCTATTACGGCAGTCAGATCAGTCTCTGTGGTGGACTCTGCAACAACGGTTGTTCCCACTGAGTTGGTTCTCTCCATAGAGTAACCAGTAGCCTCTGGTCGTAAACCTGCTGCTTTAATTCGAAGTTCTGTTGGTCGCATGTTCCGGAATTTACCCCAGTTCTCTAGAACTGTCAGTAAAGTTAGCTTAGACGGTAAGACCAACTTCAGCAACCTAGGACCACACCCTTTGTAATTTGGTGATACGGGAATCCTGGTCAGGGAGGTAGCAATGACATTTTCTAAAGACAACGCCTCACGGATATATCGCCATTGCTCCAGGTCATGTGCCTGAACTTCTTCAGGGGGTGAAGCTTGAGACTCAGGGACGCCATGAATAATGACGGTTTTCAGCCCTTGTTTTCTACTTCCCTGTTGATTGTTCATATCCTTTGAAAGTTCTTTCCACGGAATATCCGGTAAGATACATACACCGTTCGATGCTCTGTGATGTCGAGTTGCAGCGAGCAGAATGGATTCCGTTTCTTCCACGGAATGTAGTGTTACTCGAAGTAGTCGAGGTTCACCGTAGTGTAAGTTGTTTGGGTGTCTTGCGATGCGGCTCAGCGTAGTGGGTTCAGCGCGCATGCTGATGGCACTACAGATGGAATCCCACTGACTACGATCGTCTATCAGTTTGCCCTTTATTGTGTTGGATTTGGATTCAGGAACGTTAGTGCACACAAGACTTAAAGCACCATGATTTCGCCTTGTGGTTTGCGACTTAACAGCACTAGGTTCTTTTGCTTTTTGTGGATTTGTGAACCGCACTGGCGATAGCGATCCATGTTGAGGCACAGTTTTGACCTCTCCGATAAGTGGAGTCATAGGTGTCTTTGACGGCGTTTTCCTAGATGCAACCGCTGCGTGGGATGTCCAGTTATTCTTTACTGTGGGCTTGCTGGAGTTTTGTGTGTCGAGTATGTCAACTGAATTAATAGTTATTACACCGCTGGAGGACGTAGTAGCAAGTGGGTTGTAAACGACTCATCTTTTTCAACATACATTAAGCATGTGCTCAGAATTTGAAAATGCGACAAATATCGACTAGATGGTGCACATGAGAGTCGTATGTGTGGGCATTTGGTAAGCCGAGTCGTGTCACTTGATAATCAAGTGACCAGAATCGTGTTGCTATTTTGTTACTTAAACCTCGCAGAACAATTCCAGCCAACTGGATGCTACGCCTGCCGGAGGTCATTGGAAGTTATACTTCACTTGGTACTTCAGCGTCACAATTGTACAAATGTATGATTATACCAATGTCATGATTCAGTCCATCATTTAGTGGCCCAACGGTGTTTCAGGATAAGGTTAGGTTCAACAAATTAGTGTTTATGCGTCCATATGATTCCAACTGAAAGGACATGTCTTTTCTTAAATAGACAGCGTTTATCTGAGGCAGATCTTTTGGATATAGAAGCTCTCGGATGCTTCTATAAGCTATAGAAGCGCCTGCTTACACTGACTAAGGGAGCTTATAATTAAGATTAGCTCACCAAAATAAACTTGCTGAAAGGGAAGATAAACTGTAGCGGGCTTCAAACTAATTTGCAGTGAGGAGAAAAAGGTGTGACCACTCTCGTAGTTTTAGATGACACTCATACCAGCCAGATGAAGTGCGATGGCTAACAGGTTGAGGAGGAAACCTGCGCAAACGCTTCAGTAATACGGACTTCCGTCGAACCGAATGGTCGCCCAAAGATCAAAAATCCGAGTTTCTCTTAGGAATACCTATTATGAGGAAAGGGGGGCCCGCTTTTCCTGATATGTGATAACCACCTCCATGCACCCACTGGAACCAAGTACTTAACAACTTCGGCATTTTCTATAATAGAAGATATGTAGGTGAATTTTCCATGGGTGGAGGTGGTTGAATTTCAGAGGCATATTATCCAAGATCGGGTGCATGCGAATGATGATAAAAACCAAATTTGCCGCTTTTATGGTTGGTCACTAAGCTGTGTGCATAGGACTCGCCAAGGGTGAGTAATGGTTATTTCAAACTACCGGAACAGAATGAAAGCGTGCAGTAAGTGTTAACGAGAGCTCTCAAGTTTCCTTCTATTAATGAACTCCTATGTGTGTCAATGTAAGAGTTTTTATCATTGCCACTAGCCCATAGCTGTCGAGAGCAGGAATGAGCAGACCGGAGGCTTGCAACCAAGAGGCAAGCAAACGCGATTTGCACTACCTATGTCTCGATGGTTAAACATAGTTTCAGCATCTTTCGACAGTAGCTTGCTCACTAAGTGATAGGGTCGATTTGCAAACTTTTCTGACCTAACTTTTCCTTCCATTGTATCAAATGTTGCTTTGTAGACCAGGACACATATCCTTCAGCGGCCAATTACATGACGCCCATTTGCTGAGGTACAGGAGTTAAAAACTTCCCTGACCCGTGGAAACAGCAGTACCTGTGGATTCGATAATGCACTCTGAGTAAAACACTGGTTCATCTTCCTACAGGTTATTTCGTATAGAAATTCGTCAAACCGACATTCTGCTGTCTGTGCTTTTGTCGGTCTCCTATAAACTGCTGCTGCAAGAGAGTCTCGAAGATCATACATAGACCGGTAAAGGCAATGGCATATTGCTCGTAAAGTAGGTAACCGACAACAAACGCATTCATTTTTAACGTAGGATTAAGTGCGTTTTTGTCCATGTAAAGAGTTGCAATCCAGAAATTATTGGTAGCAATTTGTAAACAGTGAAACAATGGGACCATTGTATACTGCGGATCAAACAGCCAGAGCTTGACAGGTCCCGTGGGATGGTTACTGTAAATTTCACAGGTTCCTGAAAGAAGTTACACCAAACTGAATCGTACATTTGTGGATTCATCATTGCATCCACGTGAACACAAAAGTAAATTCGTGTACTCTGACTTCGGGGGGTTTGTGAGCCCCATGGTTGTCTGCATCTTACCGGCACTCAATGAACTGAAATCAAATCAAGTAATGCAGATGGTGTGATGCATCGCGCAGTCGTTTTAAAAATGGATAGCGTGGTTGCAGAAGTGACAAAGGTCGAAAGAGCGTTCCACGGCTGACAAATTCCAATGGAGAGATAATTTGCTCGATATTCCAGCCAAGTTTATTGAATGACTACTTTCCTCTAGTGATCCCTTAACTTTGTGTTGCTACTGCTTTTCTGGAGGTCGGGGCAGGCCCGACCGTGGTTTTCCAAGATCTGGTATGCTAGAAGGAGTTCGCCCCGTAGACGGCGATAACTTCGCTGTACACTCCCAAAGTATTTAGTCACGGACGGTATAGCAGGTGGGACATGCCTCTCACAATTTTGGTTGCCCTTCACATTGCAGTGGTCAGTGCAACCAGATCGCGTTTTAACCAGGGTTGGCAGGCCTGAATCTCTGCTCCTTATAGAGCCTCTCCTGCATGTTGAACATTTTGGGAAAGATAGAGGGGTCGAACCAGCCGAACGCCCTCCGTAAGAAAGCAACACATTGGTTAACGGGGTTGGACATCTTCAAAGACTGCACAGAACAGCCAAAATCGTCTTACATTAGCACTCGAAGGTCGGGCTCCTGGGAGGATGTTTTACAGGCGGTCTCCTAGTTTATATGCTTTACTAGGCTTGTGGCGTACATGTACAGTCTTGCGTTTGTCTGCGTTAAACGGAAGTAGATTTGCCTTTAACCATTCAAAGGCGCGGTCTAAGTCTTGTTGCAGTATGTCGTGATCTTTATGATAACCGATAGCCCGACATATCTGACTTCATGGGCAAAAAGCAGGAAATTCGACTCGAATACACATGCTAGCTCATTACAGAAGACCAAGAATAAACGTGCTCCTATCATTGATCCATGTGCAACACTGCAGTCCACATTAATAGAATCAAAAACGAGCCCCGAATCAGAATTTGAAGAGAAGTTTAAAGCAGGAAATTTTTGTTATATCCATGAACGTGGTTTCCAATTCCGTACGTGCGGGGATCTAATTGGTCGAAGACCTTAGAACATTCGAGGTGGATGACATTAGTGTGGGTCCCACTGTTGGTTATCCCGGTCCATCTCCCAGATACAACCAGTATATGACCGATGCTGACGGAATCCTTGTTGCTCCGGTGCTATGACCTTCAACGTAGCTCGTTAGAGCCTCAGCTATGATCGATTCAATCACCTTTGAAAGCACCGAGGAAGAATCAATGGGCGATAATTGGCGGCAGCTGAAAGGCTACCACCCTTGAAAATCGGGGTGATGATACCTTGCTTCCACATGTTGGGGACATGCTGTTCATCCAGGCTTCTTCGGAAAATTTGAGTTAATGGCTCAACTATCCTTCGAGCTATCAAGTACAGTGGTTTCTGAGGCATGTTGTCAATACCGGGGAAATGTCGGTGAGCAACGACAGCAACTTCCTCAAAACGGCCGTTGAATTAAAATGGACATATGTAAATCCCTGCCGGTGGGGGAATGGGACAGGTTTGTGACACAAACTTGTGCGCCTCGGAATATTGGAGCATACTGGAGCCGTAGTACTTTGGCTGCATCCCCGGCCGTTTGAGCACATGCAGTTGCTAAGATGAGTGGGAGAACACCACGCTTTACAGTAAGTAGGCAGTTCACATATCTCTACAGAAGTTCGTTAGTACAAAATCTTTCCTCCAGTCTGTACTGGTGTACTAATTTGTCCTCACAGACAAGTGTTCTACAGTGGTTATGATGCACAATATAGTTGTTTCAGTTGTCAGAGCTACGGTTCGCCCGGTACACTTGCCTCGCTGCGTCTCTTAACACCATGCGCTTTCGGGTTCTGCTCTTATCGAATGATGATGCTCTTGCAGTACGAAGGGAGCTGTTTATCTATGCGGATTTAATCAAATCAGTAAACTTGTCTGCAAACTCCGTCCATGCACTAGCAATGAAACAGGCGTCCGAAACTTTCAGATGGTATCTCCAACAACCTGCTGGCATATTGTAGTGTGTGATGATTCTAAGCAAGTCAATATATTCTCCTGCATAAAGTAGCGCAGTTAAGGCAAGTAACTCTTGACCCTGTCTAAATCTAGTAAATATTATGTTGGTCATTTGAATAAATCGAGTCTGATTAATGGTGGATGTTTGTGAGTAGTGTGAAGTTCGAAGAAAGTAGAAGCCAAGATTAAAATTCACGCACAATAATATGCCTCGACGGGGAGTCGAACCCCGGTCCACGAATTTCCGGTTCGCTGCTCCACCACCTGAGCTACCGAGGGCTGACGATTAGGTGCGCAAATTTTAACACATGTCTTCTGCTTGGTGCGCGACGTGTTGCCAGTAAGCTCACAGTACCTGTCCTGATGTAAAGTCGATTTTCATCGTGGATTCATAGAATCAACACATATGATGTAATTCTAATAGAATGAGTCTAATGAAGCGAGATGCCATGTGTTATTACATGTCTCGAGTAGCTAACAGCAAACGAATACACAAATTAAGTTGTGTTTTGTTCAACGATACGAGAAGCTGTTCGCTGGAAGGGACAGATCAGAATGTTACAACCATTTCACATTGCTGTATGCTTGATTAAAATATAGGCAGTTATTTTCTGGTTTTGGGAGTAACCCAACATAATCCGAATTATTTGCTGGTTTTTCGACCTTTTGATTAACCGGTGATCCTCACAACACGACAAACCTAAGTACCGAGAAGAAAATATTACGAATGGCGCTGTGGGCCAAAATGTAAGAAGCAGGCGGTAGTTTAGCTTGGATATATGTGTTGCTCCTAATTTTGTTATACACCATCGATACCGTTCTTGAAGGTGTTTAGAGGGTCGCCTGTACCGGGAGCCCAGAGAGCGATTCGAGAAGACGGATCGAGTTGCAGGGAAAGTTTTATCGGTACAGTAAAAGATTCCCTGTTATCTAGCTATAAAAGAACGACACCGTGGATGCTGTAGCTAGGGAACGGAGCAAGCACAGCACACAGCACGGTTGCGAGTTGCAACCGAAACGAACGCCAAGCAAAAGTGGCGATGAGCAAATCAAGCATTCAAACTCAGCAATCAGTTCAACAAACCACACCGGTTGCCTAGGTGTACAATGAAAGAATTTTAGTTAGAATTTTACACAGGCAAACCGGGGAATATCCAGCCTGCTACAGGTGTAGTCCAGGGATAGTCAATTCCCATCCATAGCTACCGCGTTTTGTAGGTTCAACTGCACAGTAATCGCAAGCATGGATTTATGTTCTGCCATCTTTTGGAAGTTCCTCCCAAAACTTTGAGTAACGTATGTTAAAGAAGTAGCTGCTTTTTTAGTGAAATTTAAAATCAGAACCTTTGTCTGGTGTTGCGTATTGGGTACCTAATGTCAAAGACTTGTGAACCCGTTATCAGAATGAAGCTTAACCCTTTCAACCTGATTCTCCGAAACCAGACTTGTCCTACTCAAAGCTAACTCAACCGTCTCTGTATGTCATCTCTGAGGACTATTCACATAGCCCATTTGTAAAGCCTCCCTGGAACCTCCCAAGAACATGCTGGTCAAACTTTGGCAGAATCGATTGAACTAATGGACAAGATTCCACCACACAATATTCCATACACCACTTCATTTTAGAGCTGGATGTGAGACTGGGTGACACCAAATGAAGACGTTTGTGTTCGACAGTCCTAATTGTCTTTGAAGTTCGTGTTTTACGACAAAGTCAAACGAGCATTTAAGAGCCTAATTTAACACACTAATCAGAGGCTAGATTGAGTAGACAAATATATCTACAAAGCTGCCGAATTAAAATAGGTAAGGGAGCGTCAAAACATTGCAGTCGCACATAGCCAGGTAGACCAATCTGTAAGTAAAGCCTGTATTCAAGCAACCGATTGCTATTTTTCCTCATTCTTTATTCTTTTGAACTTTGTGGGCTATTCAGTAACATCCAGAAACAGTGGTATTCACTGAATAGCAAGCTTAAGGCAGAGTAATCAACCCTATTGGTACCCGTTGATTTGCTTCAAATCTTCCTTTGATGTTGCTCCGTGTAGCGACCCACAGATTTCCATATTTGTCTGGATAGGATGGGTAAAATATCATAAAACTACGGTTTCACCTTGCATTTAAGTATAAGGTGACAAGCTATCATTTCACCAGAAGCATCTGATAGCTGAAGAAAGTAACCATGGATGGAGAATATCTCGCAAATATCAGA
>OX104060.1:66324386-66351522 GCA_944474145.2 Dicrocoelium dendriticum | reverse complement strand
TACTGTGCCGCAATAAAAAGAAAAAAAGGAGAGAAAAGTACAACTGGTGCACACTGGCTGAGCTACCTTTAACGGTTGGGCATCGTTCCGGTAAGCTACCAGCCGGCTGCTGTGCACCCAAAAAAATTATTATGCATAATTATATAACGCTAAGCAATGAGATCATGGTTGGAGGGGGAGGCTAAGAGGGATGGGGTGTGACAAAGAAGCTCACAGCACGAACGCGACTGAGGTCGGCTCCTAGCCATATCAGCTAGTGTGTCCAGCCAAACGTGTTCGTCGTCTTTCGGACCCCAACCAGGGAGCCGAGACGGTCCAACCGAGGCCAACACAGAGGTGACGGCCTTCATTCCTCTTGACCAAGTCATCGCTTGATCACGCGTCCTCTTCTTCTATCCACACCCCCGGCCCACAAACAACGCACGTCGCGGGAGTCGGTGGGCTGGCATGCGTAACACGTGGCCGAGCCATCGGAGCCTTGTGCGTGAAATAACGGTGCTGAGCCGTGCAGTTCCTTTTCATGTGCCATAAGCAAGGAGTAGAGCACGCTCGTTGCTCACGCGGTGTTCCCACCAGATGCGACCTAAATTGCGAAGGCACCGGTGGTCGAACGTAACTAGCCTTTTCAGGTCCGCTGCTTTAAGCGGCTAAGTTTCACAACCGTACTGCAGGGTCGAACGTACCGCTGCATTGTACACTCTACCCTTCAGGGCAAGAGTGATGTCGCGCCGGCGACATAAGTGGCGAAGGTTAGCAAAAGCGCCTCGAGCTTTTGCTATACGATTCGTGATCTCATCTTCAATCCCACGGGCGCTGACACAACTTCCCAGGTAGTTGAATTTTCGAACGACTTCTAGCTGATCCCCACCAAGGGTCAGCGTAGGAGGCGGTCCATACCAATCTTGGAGGAACGCTTTGCACTTCGAGGGTGCGAAGCAAAGCCCGAAGTGACGGACAGCTAGTGCTAATCTGTCCAGTGCCACTTGGCACGTCTGGGAGCTGTCAGAGATTAGGGCAATACCATCAGCATACTCTAAATCAAGAAGTCGTTCTCCTGGGAGTAGCTCCACACCTTCTAAGTCGTGTCCTGTGAACTCGATTTCCATGACTTCGTCAACAGCGAAGTTGAAGAGGAAAGGTGACAGCGGGCATCCTTGTCTCACGCCGCTGGAGATATTAAAGAGCGACGACAACTTGCCGTAAGCCCTCACTCTGCCCGAGCTACGCGCATATAATGCTCGGATAATATTCACATATTTCTCAGGTACACCTCTCCTGAGTAGACAGTCCCAAAGTGCACGTCTATCCACCGAATCGAATGCACCTTTGATATCGAGGAACATAACAACGGTGGGCCGTCAATATATATGACGGTGCTCCAACGACTGACGCAAAGTGAAGACGTGGTCAATGCAGCCACGACCTCGACGAAATCCAGCTTGCTCTTCACGAATCTGGCTTACACGAATGTCAGTCAGTCTGTGAAGGATGACAGAAGCAAGCAATTTGGAGGCGATGGAGATCAGACTGATTCCTCTATGGCTGCCGCATTCCGATCGTGAGCCTCCTTTGAAAATTGGGACTACGATGGAGCGGCTCCAATCGGTTGGGACAGTCTCCTGCTCCCACAGTTTCACTAGTAATTCATGTAAAGCATCAACAAGAGCATAGCCACCGAATTTGAAGAGGGCTGGAGGAAGGTCATCAGGTCCCGCGGCTTTATGTAACTTCAACAGTTCGATCTCATGTTCGACTTCTGAGCGAGAGAGTGGATTCAAAATAACAGCCCACTGAGCACGGCGATCACTGGTCGGCGAGAAATCTAACAATTCTGACCGATTAAATTGCCTTTCAAAATGCTCAGCCCAACGTTCCAGGCATTTTGATAAGTTGTGGATAGGCTGTCCACTCTCGTCACTTATAGTTTCACTAACACCAGGTCTCCTGCTGCCCGTTTCCCGTATAAGACGGAATAACTCACGATGGTTACCAAGGGCAGCGGTCATTTCCATCTCTGTTGCACGACGAGACCACCAGGATTCGCGGTCTCTCTTCAGGCTAGCACGGAGTTTTGCCCGGAGCTCTTTGCGAGTTTCATTGTGTTCGCTTCCAGCCGGAATATGCCGGCTAGCGTCGATAAGTTCCAGAGACTGTGAAGAGACCCAATGTCCATGTTGGTGATTAGACATACCACATGAGGATTTGCCTGCTGCTAGTAAGGTTTGGTGAATATGAGACCAGTGAGCTTCAATTGCATCCAATGAGCGTTTATCCAACTCGCATGACAGCGTACTTTGATAGGCATACAGAACAGCTGGCTTTGCCAGTTGGCCGGTGTCAATGCGCTCACAGCGTCGCCGTGGGTGTCCGCCAAAGCGCATCCGCAGGTCAGCACATACAAGTGCATGGTCGGTGTCCACACCTGTGCTCCAAATCGAGCGACAGTTCTGGATGCAGCCTCTCCAGCGGTAACTTATCACAATGTGATCAATCTGCGTCCATAGCTGGTTCGAGGCTGGTGGGCGCCAAGTCACCCTCCGGCGGGTGATGTGTCGGAAATTAGTGCTTGCAAGAAATAAGCGAGCATCCTCACACAAATGAAGTGACCGCTCACCGTTATAATTACGGGAGCCTATACCATGTTGGCCGCCCAGATGCAACTTATCTGTGGATAGTTTTCCAAGTTGCGCGTTCAGATCCCCAGCCAGCACTACAGTGTCCGAGCTTCTTCTGTGATTAAGGAGCTCGTTCAGTTGACTATAGAAGTCGTCTTTTACCGAGTCATCGCTACAGTTTGTCGGTGCATAGGCAGCGATAACGAATAGACACCTGGTAGTCCCACGCGACTTCGGAGTTTTGAACGAGCCAGCCAATCGGACCGCAAACATCCGGCTACTGATTGGAATCCAATCAACCAGAGCAGCTTCAGCCAGGGGACTCAGGGCAATACCAACACTGGCACGGCCGGTGCTCGCAGCTGCATCGTCGCCGGATAGGCGCAATGAGAAATTGCTGCAAGTGTCACCTGAAGGGGATCGCAGCGTGAGTACAAAGCTCGAGTCTTGCAGGCGGGTCTCCGATAAGCAGCAGATATCGATCGAGAGGGTCTCTAATGTTCGAGCAAGTGCTGCCTGTTGACCGATCTGAAGCAATGTGCGAACATTGAGGCGTGCCAATCTGAAGGATGATCGAGGGCTCCAAATGGAAGTCGATGAACTGGAATGGGCCGCATGCTTGGACATGGGCCTGTTGACAGTGCAGGAATGACGCTCCACATTCACCTGTGAGTTGGAACTAAAAGACAAGCGACTATTGAAGCAAGGTGCGGGAGGGCCGAGAATAGGGGGGTTGAAAACAGGGGGGGATAAAAGTGAAGCTGGAACGGGACGATAAGGGTGAAAAAGCGCAAGAAGGGGAATAAGAAGATGGGAAGGCCTGAGCAGTAGCATCCAAACCCTATCCACCCTGCTGGATGCAGCAGATAGGGCACCGTTGATTATCCTCTGCGGTGGCCAGAGCATCAGAAATTTGTTTGAAGTGCGTTTCATAGTATTGCGTGGACAGGATACTATCAGGTTGCCCAGGCCTAGACAGGAGAACGATTAGGGTTCTCAACCAAAGCCTTTAGTTCAAAAACCTCTCCGCAAGGCAGCGGGTTTGGTATTAGGCTACAAGTAGTCCGTTTTAAGGAATAAAGCGCCACCCTCATTTCAATCCTCAACCTGGAGGACCAGGAGGCTGAGTTTGTCTGGCCTCTAACCACTGACCAATCTGGTATGAGTGGCTCTGAAGGTGCAAGAATGCACCACCCAGTAGAGCTCAATGGATCACTGAGGCACACAAACATCGCACCACCATGGCCGGAGATTAACTGCGTTAACGCTGTTGCCATTTCTGTTGTCCTGATCTAGTAGGACTTTGCTCTGATTATCTGCTGACGGTTCTATTAGACTATAATGAGAAATGAAAAGGCCAAAGGAACACGAGCTTTTCCAGTGCACCACTAATGAAGCTTTATGTCGTTGGGTTTAGAAGTGCCTGTCATTCAACGCAGATAAGTGCCAAATTTCGCAGGTATGCCACTGAAAATCCTACAGCACGCCAACCAATTACCGGAAGCGTAACCTCGGTGTTCTGGTACAGAATTTAATCAGTTATTCCAAGTAGTTTGGCACATTGGTCTAACGCGGAATGCACTCGAAATTTTGACCCGACTGTCTACCCACTAATGGATGATTCTTACGCGCATGTTGAAAGCGAATATGTCATCTGTACTTAGTAACTCTGGCTGAAGCGCAACGTCTCGGTGATATACATTCCACAAAGCTGGGCAACGGCGAATCTCAAAGTTCTGTGTAGCTTTCCTAGCTAACAAAGGCTAGAGTCACTCATAGCTTTCACTTGGAGTTAAGCGTGGTTACGTGGCGGCGTGATGTTAATGTATCATAGAATTGGTGATTACAATTACTTGCTGAGAGTCGGGAATAACGTCCAAAACCTGTGTGAGCAATACAATCATGTTTCGGGTTCACTAGCCCTTTAAATCCCTAAAATAAGTATTCAGTTTTTATTCCAACTTCCCCATCGTCATACATCGTTGGATAGTGCTCTTTACCTCAACTACTGCGCTACTCAAACTGTGATAGTGAGGAATATCTTTGCGGCTGAGTCATATTAGATGCATACGGATACCTCTTAAACCCTACCGGGAGTGAAAGCGATTATTTTTCCTACATGAAACGTTTTCCTTAAACCCATATGTTCATACGATCGCCATATATCAGTAAATTTAAAGCATTCACTACCTTACCTCATATATATCATTGTTTACTCGGTAGACTTTCAATTGATGCTGGGTACGTATCTGAAGTTTCTATTCCTACCTCAACATCCTGGACTTGTTTGGTAGTCAGTTTTACCAGTGATAAACCATGATTCCCTACTCATAGTTTCGTAGATTTTCGATAATCAGTGTTTCGTGATTTTCAGTAAAGAAAGCATAGAAAGACACGTGGTACGCAAATAATGTATTCTACACACCCTCTCAAGTAACATAATGTAACCTTCGCTATGCCAACAATAGTGTTACCATCTATCTGGTTTACCGCAATATCTGTGACGGATATCACGTACTCTCTGACGCATAAGGTTCACAGAGGATGATAAGGCTCTATAATCTTCATTTTGTAAAAGTAGTTAATCTGGTACACTGAAGGAAGATGGAAGACATGAACGAATTTGACTAAAGTGAAAAGGAATGACATCGCGAGTGCTTCGAGTTAGCGCAAGAAATTTGGACATGGCTTGCACTTGTACGGCGAGCCTTGAAGCTAGCATCTTGATTGTATTCGGAAGAGAGGAGATTCTATGCGTTTCTAGGGCATGCGAAGAAAGTTTTTGTACACGCGCTCTCACTAGCAGATTGTCATGGTGAAAACAGAAGGTAGGTTAGTATGTGCATTTATGCTGTGGTCATATATGTTCTTGGTTGAGCCGCGTGTTTGTGCTCACATTACATTTGGACGAAGGTAACTTGATCCAGCCCAGTCGGTTCTCGGTTGACTGCGTTGAATGGGCACTGTGATCGCAGTTGTTGCCATCTGAGGATCTCCTTTGAGGAGTAGATTAAAAGGGAAATAGTATTCATTAAATGCTCACGTCGATCGAGGTAGACCTTTAGAATACTGTATAGTAGGGCACAACCAGTCAAATGACATATGAACGAGAAGAGGTTGACAAATATTACAGAAGTAGGTCAGCATGGTTCGTTGGCCGGTGGCCGTGAGCTTTGGAGTCACAGGTCACGGGGTCTGAGCAACGTAGGCGTGACCGACTGTGCGGTGTATCCGACTCGCTCATAGCGGTGATCGGGTGGGCACCGAAGAGTTGGAAAGGCGCATTGGTCTTCCGAGACGGTTTTATTCCCCTTATTAAACTAAATACAGTGGTATCCAAATATAAGTCAATGACTTCGGATTGCTGAAGACATGGTGCGGTTACATTACTTAGATATCATTCGGAAACCTTTGGAACTACAGACTTATTAAGGGCACGTTGAAGAAGTATCCGGGTTTCTTTGAGCGCCATTAAAATCCAGCCTTATAATCACCAGGGGCTGATCGATATCAGTGAAAGTTAGTGTCGATGACAACGTGCTTATCATACTAAAGAGAAACCCCAGTCATTTCGTTCAAAAAGTTGAAAACTGATCCGAAAAACTAAGCGTCAAATTTCTCTGTTGGCTAGTGTAAACTACAGTTGGTATCCGTGAATCGTCAGTCCAGATACTGAGTGATGGCTACCATCTACTTTAGTCAAAACAACATGAGGTTTGGATGTTGCTATGAGGACGGGACGGCGTTTTGCGCAAAAGCTAACAATCGTGCCCACCCACTTTCTCGGTGTTGTGGTCAACCCGGGGATTGGTTACTCCGGTTGTGTAGAAAATATATCTTGTTCAAATGTTTATTAAACGGGCTTGATCCCAGGTCCATTGGCATTGATGAACTGTTGTTATCAAACCGCACAGCGCATTGTCAGCCAAAACTCATAGGCTTTATTTAAGTGTCATTGTTTAATGAACCTAATGCTTGATGTACAAAGAAAGGATTCATTAGACTTACAAAGAAAAATTTGTGTACCATGAAGAAAAATCGGTCATTCGGTTTGGCTGGCGAGCCACAATTGTATAACAGGTTAAATGGCAATGTCACAAAATGAGCTACTTCATCAATAGATTTTCCTCTTCTAGGATTAACTTAGATTTAAGGACTGACGACATTCCAATCGCAGTTAATTGTCATCTTCAAACTTTAGTATACGGTTTTCACGTGAAAACGTAAGCATCATTCGGAATTTGATTCTTAAATAATTTCCGGGCGACTAAAAAGTGAATATCAGTGTGTTTTGTAATGGAAGCTAAAGTGAGAGAATGTCAGAGGTGTATCTGACTTATTATCAGTAAAATCGTATTCCCACGCCACTGAACCACATAACGTCAGCGAGATTTGCTTAAACTCTCTGCAGTAGCATAAGCAAGGTTTATCGCTATCATCGACTTCGCCTACATTCGTGACGCTATCATTAGTATCACGCTTCTTTAGGATCCACTATTAGAGAGCGCCGTCGCCTACTTACTTTAAATGTTGCACACTTCAATTCACTTTAAACCCTGAGTAATAAAACAAAAACCATTTGGTGCATCTAAACCAATCTACATCACTAACACGCGTTGAAGTGAAACGGTAACAGTCATGTTTTATGTCATCTGAGCAAATTACTGCCCCGATTAGGATGAAGCAAGCTATAAACTGGAGTTGAACGAATCCGAAGGGATTGACTCCTTTGAACCGCATAACTCGGTGCAGGACTCATAGGCGGAAGTGAAACAAGATGGGCGACCTTTACCTATGTACTCGCGTCTTATTCTTAAAAAGATCCCAGTAATCGCTGTTGCAGAGCACCGAAAAACATTATCTTAGTAAGCAGTAACTATTACAGTACTGTAGGATACTAACTCCGACACCATTCCAGTAATCAGTTTGTAAGTGACAATCTGTATGTTTTAATCTATGTAAAGGTTACCTCGAAGTGAAATATTTTGTTTTTCAGTGTGGACAAACTTACTCTGGGAAGGGCTGATGTGCACCACGCCACTAGTCTGCATTCCGGAACCGGCTGAGTTTGAGCGTTGGTACGTTCGATAAGAGCTCTGATCAGATTGAGTGTCCCAATTGGCCACACTTGGGTAAGCAGGGCGATCGCAGCTAGTCCCGAAGCGGGACAACACTTGACTAGATTGGTATGCCGCATAATTTGTTGGAGAAAGTGGGGGCGCGATATTGACTGACGTTGAATTTGGCTGAAAACCCAAAGTGCTCGTAGGTTGAACATTTACCATCCGACCTCTGTAGCCTTGATCGGAGGTCTGTCCATATGCAGTTGTGAAAGTGGTATTCGCCCCACTTGCTGGTAAGCCCCGAGCTCCTTGAAAGTGTTGCTTAGTACGCAAAACGGAACTCGGTTGGCCTGCGGCTAGTTGCTCCTCGAGAATGCGCAACGATTTGGTTTTGACATTTCGAAATGAGCGACCCCTGATTGGGGACTGGTAGGAGAGAAAGGCTTCCGGTGACGAAACGTTCGAATTCACTGGAGAGGTAGACTGTGTCGGACTACGAACGGATGACGTCAAAACCTGTGGGACGCATTGGCTCACTTTGTCAAGGTCGATCCCTCTACTATATGAAAACAAAGCCAAATGAAGAAGGGAGTGCGTATATGAAGTGCCCAATGTGTTAGCAATGTTTAAAAGCCTGTCATGATGGGAGGTTCTGCTGCTAAAACTCTAGCACAGTACGTCGCAAGCATAGTACCTCTATTAGGAATGGTGGAAAATGGAATCGTTGCCTGCGCATTAACCAAACGTCTTATTTGATAATACTTTTTCTTGGTTCGTTTATGTAACGTGTGACGTCATGTGTCCCATCAGCTTACTGCGTCAAGGAAACTATTGAAAAGAACATGTAAAACATACCATGATTAAAAATGCGCCTGTTCAACTTTCGGTGCTAGGAGTTTGAAATCTCTTTTGTATTAACTTATTTACGACGGTATTTGCAAGTACTGGAACGTGGGGAATGGAAATAGCTTGAGTGTCGCACTGTGCTGATAGATATTAGGTGTGTTCATGTATTGCGCAAGTGTGTACCGCTTGCCGTATGTGCGCTAAGGCAAGTCAATACCAATCTACGGTGCATTCGACATGTGGCCTGTCGGTATTTCAAGTTTATAACCTTTTCCAGTCCATGGGCATGTTTTGTGAGCCCGATTTTCGCACTCCTGGGATGATCGTCACCATGTGTGTCGCTCGTGTGTTGGATGCCGTGATCACGTGAGCGCCCGTGCCAGTCGATTTGTGCGTCTGTCTACAACTCAAAAACGGGTAAAAAAATCAACCATGCTTTCAATTCGTGTCTTCATCGCTCGCGTAGGTCACACTGACTCCCGCCCGGTGGATACGCAGACGCACATGGCCACATGGCCTGATGCCAATAGTTTATCGACCAGACTACAGTTCACCAAGCGCACGGGAGCTGAAGGTGAAGGCAATGTTTTTCGGTGCGAATTCCATCTGACTTGTCAGTCTGTGATAGAGAACACTGAGCTACGGGAGACGGTAATGACCATCGTGACGAAGTTACTAAATGTGATATAGGGCCCCTCACTATCCACTGACTTACACGTTACGGCTGTGTAGAGGACAGGGTAACCCCCTCACTAATCGACATGTGGGCTGATTGTGTGTACCATAAAGAAGGATGTCATCTACTTCATGCAATCTAGCCGCTTAGTTTCTTCAGACACGCGTCCACAGAAACATAGTCTCACCAAGCAATTTCTTTTGGCGTATATCCAGGGGTTACGAAGGGAACTAGCGTTGCCCGTATGTCTTGAGGAGCGGAATGTCCCCAACTATCCATGTTGCGCTAGCAGATGGTATCTGCTAAAAATAGTGAGGGGATTTAAATGGTGCAAATAAAATCACTGACACCTAGACTTAGACAGCTATTGAAAGTCAGAAAAAGTATTGCGCGGCCGTTTCAACCCTACTAGAATCGTCCTGCTTGTACATTCAATCCTACACTTGTGGGGCTCGAACCCGTAATTCGACTGCTACCAGTCCGTGACTGAGAACACTGAGTTACCGGAGACGCTCACGACAGCCTTAACTAGTAAGTATAGCACCACTCACGATTATTTTATTCTCAGTAAGCAGACTAAACTACTTAGAATGCCTTAAGTTAATTTCGGCTTGGGTTTGATAACTTCGATTATCTGTGGGCCGGATACCTTATACTCTGCACGGTAGTAGCGTACAAAGCACTGGATAGTGTGTGGCACCATAGCATATACGGTAGCTTAATCAGGTCGGTCATCACCGTCCCCCGTAGCTCAAGCTTCATAACCATAAACTAGTAAAGATAACTTTGCTGGTTGGGGCCCAAAGGGATCAAATGGAATGTGCACTGTTGCTGATTACCGACATTATAAAGCGATCGAACACTGCTTTCCTGGGCATGTGATGAGAGTCTGACTGGGTCCGTGTACTGAATACTGAAAATAATGAGCTAGTAGACATGCGTCTGTGTTGCTCTATGGTACTTAGTTCTGAATAGTGCGCAGATCCACGTCAGCGATTTTTGAGCGTCTGCTGCATATTACAGCTGCGCCATAGGCTATTCGGGTGTGATGAGCTCCCTGTATCTGAAATCCGCAAAGTGGTGTCTAGAAATTATCTGAATTCCGACACCACTTTTGCCCCAACAATTTTTGCAGGTAAACTTTGCCAAGTTTGCACCACTCGGCGCTTGAAACATAGGGGTTGAGCTATTCTCTTTAGGTCCATTATCACTAGCTTGTACCGGTACCCGCGAGTACTGCTTGGTAGACTCAGGTGAAACAGTAGCCTCTGCATGGGTAAGTGACCGAGATGGAACAGCCGATGCGCACTACTGAGTTCAACTCTAAAGCGACGATACGATGGGGTGCACCGCCCTTATCGTCTGCATCGGTCTTCGTAAGGCATACCCCGTAAACTGGGGATGAGCCTGGTAACCACATGCTGAACATATTCCATTCTTTGCACCTCTCCACAGGTGATCGGACAATAGGCGGGCGATCCGTACTCGAGCCTCGGTCTTATGATGGAAAAGAAAAGGCGCGTGGCAACCTCTTCAGACCAAGTGCAGAAGCTGCGTTTGAGCGTCCAAAGCATGCGTAGTCCGTTTCCATGTGACTTGTTCGTGTCGTCTACGGGCTTCAAATCGCAGCGTGAGAGTACGCCGAGATCCTTCAAGGAAGGTGTGAATGCAGTGGTTGGTAGGCCAGTTTGTACGTACGCCCATCAACAACCTACCGCAGACTCATATATAACAATTTGACCGGGTTAACGGGCAGATAGATATCTTCAGACCGCCTAGACAGGCACAATGAACAATGATTTATAACGGGTAAAAAAGCTGGCGCTTGACATGTCCCGTAGCAGGCAGTGATCATGCTGAAGTACGTGACAGTCGTCGTGAGCATCAATTATTCTCCAAATCTGCAGATAACCCGTGAGCAAAGCGACCGAAGAAGCTGAGGAATCTTGTTGTTGTGGCTCACGAATAAAATGGGTCCCAGTACTGTCCCTTGGGGTAAGCCACTGGTGGAGTGACCCCACTCGGTTTGGTAGCCATCCACCTGTAGTCTCCATTTCTGTCCAATGAGCAATTCACTGATCCACTTGTGCAGTGGGTCACCAACAGCGCATAACCTCAGTTTGTCTAGGAGGATCTCCTGATTTACTTTGTCGAACGCTTTATTGAGATCGATGTAGCTCGCATCCACCGGTTCAACGTTTGCAAATATTAATGCTGAGTTAACAGCAAATTGGTGACCATGAAACCTGGCTGTGTGGTGGTCTGGAGATTTTTCGTCTCCAGCAACTGCAGTGCACCTCTTTTCACTACTTTCTCGAGTACTTGGGTCAGAATCGAGGTCAGACAAATCGGCCGGTAATTGTCCAACTTGATTGGGTCACCACCCTTCGCAATCGGCTTTACTTCGACGGTTTCCAATCGCGCGGCAATGCAACTTCAGACAGCGATTTGTTGAACAGATCAATCACGGTGGGCGAGATGATGGTCGACAATGAGTTGTGTAGTAGCGGTTGGAACCCGTCTGGACCGGCAGGATTCGTGCTGTCAAGAATGGAAAGTCGATTGCGTACATCTTCCACATCGCAATCCAGGCTCTCGCGTTCCCTGGGGGCGCACACGTGCAATAGGGTGTAGATGCACGCCCACTTGCACATACAGAAGTGCAGTTCATCGCCAACGCGAATGCACGTTCAGCGTTAGAAATCACAGACTCCGTCAGAGCCCTCTAACAATGTCACGTCGCCTGCCGGACTCAGACGCCGTTTCACATAAGTGGAAATACGCTTGGGGGGTCATTTTTGCTTCGGATGCAAGCTCCTCGTCGAAGTGTCGACCATTCTGTACTTTCACACTGTTGCATAAATTCAGTCGCCTTTTGTACAGCTGGTAATTGTCGACAGAGTCAGACTGAAGGAACCTGTTCCACAATATGCGTCTCCGTAGAGCCAACTGGCCATGTTCTTTGTCGAACCAACTGGTCCATCTCTCTGGTACTTGAGGGGTACAAATCTAGCGCATAGCAATGTAGCTCCCACTTTTATAACAGACCAATAGGTTTAAACTGATGACTCCTGCGATAGCGACCAGTCCAATTGACTAGCGGTTCAAGTGAGACCATCGAAGTCCATCGTCCAGTAGTTGTAGGATACCTCCAGCGGATGCGAGTTTGGCAGCGAAACCTCAAGGCTAGCCACCATCATCGAGTGATCACTCACTGCTATAGGCTCTAGGACTGAAACATCACGCACAGGCTGTTCGTAGTTAGGCAACATTAAAACCAGGTACGACGGACTTGAGTACGGTGTAATGCCCGTCGGCTGTCAGAAGGGTTGTGCTGCCCCGGTTTCAAATATCATCCCAGCAAACTCTGCCTTGACTTCACAATACCCGGGGAGAAATTAACCATCAGACCAAGTTATTCGAGGGAGGTTAACATCACCCATGAGTAGGAAGTGCGGACGAATCATGCGGCTTCGTACATGTTGCGACCAACCCAAATAGCAAGTGCCCGCACTGCGAGAGGCTACACCCACGAGCAGTACACTGCGCCTGAGGTGGATTGAGCACCACCGTTACTCGCATAGGCCATCCTCACTTCGGTAGGTGCTCACCAGTCTCTTGCACCATGAAGGCCGGATGTACAGAAGTACACCACCGCGGCCGTTTGATAGTCTGTCGCACCGAAACACGAGCAGCCCTCGATTTGAACTTCCTGTGAAGTTATCTCTGGATTCAATCAAGTCTCAGCTGGTCCTAGTAAGTCCGACTGACGAGAGGCAACGAAGTGACACAGATCGTCAAGTTTGTTTATTAAACTGCAGAAATTAGTGAAGGCTACGCGCAGCCCGCGATTGGAATCGCTGACCACGAATGGAGCGTAATCCGTCTGTTGATCCGCGTTCAGTGAACCTGGGGAACTGCCCAAAAATTTACAATGTGGAAATTAGTTTCCGAACTATCAGCACGCCGCTTAAGCTCAATGATAGCGGAATTGATTTTTTCCCGGTCTCACGGCTCAATATCTTGGCTCATTTGGATCTCCAGACCGCTTAGTCAACCGAGGCCGGATAGTATCAGCCTCAACCGCAGATGTGGTACACTTCTACTTATTTTGCTCAAATCCTCTTTCAAAAACAACCTACTCCGTTTTCCAGAGCATGAGTCAATGCGTGCGTAAAGCAGGAAAATCGGGGTCGCCAGAACACCGGAGCACTAGCTGTACACAAGCAAAAATTAAACTTACAGTGACGCTCTCAGCGCAGGTCAGAGGAAAGTTACGCCCTATTAGTCGAACGCTGTCCCTGCATAATGTTTTCACATTACCTAGCAAGTTGACTATAAGCAAGCCGCTTTTATACTTCCCTTAGCAAAGTCGCAGGTGACGCTTGTTGCTTGGTTCCTAATCAACGCACGGATTCGGCTAAAACACTGTGCCAGAGAAACCAAACCAATCGATGGTCGCTTCCCTCGAAACTATAGTCGCGTTTAGGAAGCACGCAAATCACGCTCACGTGACCCACCCAAGTCCCTATACTAAACGCACAAGATCGAACGTCAAGGCGCGTGCATGGGAGATCATTTACGACCCACAAAGGCCGAACAAAGTTGACACATCGGTCCATGTTGTGGGAGAAGTGAATCAACACGCCGAGCGTGTGGTTCACACGAGACCATCATACACTTTGTCACGGCTGCGCACTGACTTGGAGTGGATCGGAGGCTGCTGTGTTGTGGCTTGGAGATGGACGCCTGGTGGCGTAGCCCGTGTTTGAAGCCCGAGGCGCATTTGCATACTTGGCGGGATCACTCGTTGTTCCCGCAACAGGTGTGGCTCGAGTACTAGTCGGTAGCGGTTACACATAGGAAACGTGGTAAATACATACATGAAGCAGATTTAGGCAGATAGACCGAATGTATATTGCAAATGCCACAGAAAATGGATAGTGAATCAGCAAGAGTAGGAAGTAGCGTAGCACGCAACTCCCCGGGAAGAAATAAGTGACGGAAATTCACCCTCAGCAAAACAAATGGTGGGTCGGAAGGTACAGAGAACAATAGACTTCATTGTTACGAAATTCTGTAAGAGTAACTGTTTTCGGTACACCACAATCTTCACGAATCATTTAGAGATTCCGTAAAGTTGATCAGCCATTGTCTGGGCACATGCCCGAACTTGGTTAACCAGTATAAAAAATCGTTCGATCAACAGAAATTTTATACCTGCCTTTGTCATACTTGAAGTGTTTCCGTAGGATTCTAAACGCATGGACGAATTACCTGTAAGTCTATGAGTAAGAAGCCAACTAGATACAATCGTAGGCTCAGAATTGGTTTTCTAGGGTGTTGTGTCTGCCGGAGTAAGTGGAATAAAGCACCTGGATGGGGAAACCTAGAGTGCATAGTAAAGGCATTCATGTCCCTGCTGAACTTTTACCAGTAGGTGAACCGCTGCCACCAGTACAGTTTTTGTGTATCCTACCTACCAACAAAACGAGTTTCAAAGACGGTCAGTGCCTTCGATTAGTGTCACTTCTGTGTTAATCAAAGCAGAAAGGAGACATAGATTGCGATATGCAACATTTCAATTGTTCTCCTCAGTCGCATACACAACACGCGCAGAAACACATACACACGTATCTACATGGGAGAAAATCAACACACCAATCAAAACGTCAAAAGTAAGACAAGGCAATCAAATTGATTGCATCAAGGGAGACCATATGGCGAAGGATATCAGACACAAGCTCAGGTCCGCCCTAACGCACACCTACACGGGTGCCCAGTTGCGCCTCATACACACCACTCGGAAACTTATTCTTCATGACCGTCAGAGCTACTCTGCGGCTAGTTCGACCTCTCATGTTGTTTGACAGTTTACTTGCAGTTTCAGTGACGTTCATCTAGGCAGGACTAACCGTTGGTTGGCTCAGAGGGTGTGATGGGGGCTGGAAATGCTGGTGATTGGAAATGCTGTAATGCCGATCGAAGGTTACAGGCCAGACCGATAGGGAGTGAACATGTTGCCGGAAGCAGATTGGTAAGCCCATCAGGAAATATTTGCCCAGGAAATAGTTGCCTGCAACCATCCACTGAACGTGCAAGTGACCAATCAGGCGCCAGCAGGCGAAGGAGCGCATGCTCGTGCACCCTTGAGCCAAGGGTTGTGGCACTGTACCGAGAGAAGAAGCGCGTGGGCCCAATCCCGCCAATCGTACATGCACTAAGTAAGTCAAGGTGATTTTAGACTTAGTGAAGGTGGCGACCAAGCCTAAACCAATGGAAAAGAAGCCATCGGCACAATGCAAATAACAGAGATGAGCCATTGAAACGGACTGTTGTAAATAGTGTATATACGCTCTAAATATTCGAGCGTAATCTTAATAGACGACTTCGTGATCGAGGCCCAGTCTTTTTGCTTCCCGGAGGGAAACACGACAGAGGGTGGCTGAAGACTTGCCAAAGTGGAGGGAACAAATTGTGACGCAACAAACCGGAGCGCCCCTAGAATGTACCGTATTCCGTTATCACCTATCGCCAAGCACCTCTTGACAACTGGTCACAATGTGGACCCGAAGACTGCGTTCAAAGTACTATTACGCAACCGGAACCACATAAGGTTAGCAAGCAGTGAAGCGTTGCTAATTAAGACCTATCAACCTGGGCTAGGTGCACGGAAACTCTGGAGGCGATCAATTAGATTACCTTAGTCTTGCTTTTGACGTTTTGATTGGTGTGCCGATTTTCTCCCATTAATATATTTGTGTATGTCTTTCTGCTTGTATTGTGTATGAGACTGGGGAGAACAATCGAAATGTTGACATATCGCAATATATGTCTTCTTTCTGCTTTGATCAAGTGGCTGAAGGGGACCCAATGGTTCACCAGTATGTCACTCGGGTGACCACATGAACACTAACGCTTCAAATGATTCCATGAAGAAACTGTCGAAAATAGCATGCAAGCTTACTTTTTATCCTAACAACCCCCAACTTTGCCTTGGCAATGCAGTTCGGATTTTTCCGACCGAATCACAAAAGCTGAGCTCGCCAAACCCAACCATTCTACACAGCCGCGAACAACATACCAGTCGAAAAGGAGTGACATACATTCACTTAATTTTCAGTAATCGTTGACCACTTACCGAATCAATACCAAATCCAATTCGTTCCCAGCTCGCAAAATCTCAGCCTTCAACTGCTCCTGTGTCTTTCCCACTGTGAGCAACCGACAAATGCTCACTATCACATCGCCCACTTCAATGCCATAACGAGATGCGAGGCTGTTTTTGCTCACCTTGTGAAATAAAGAAAACATCAGCTATGGCTGACAATGTAGATTTCATGGTACGAAATTTGTCAAGTGTGTAAAGATTTGCTGCTCTACCATGAAATACCACGCGAGTCACGCTGTGCAGCTAGTTCTACCATTGAGCTATCAATCGAATTCAAGTCAAAAATGTGCTAGCTGCACCCATGAAAGGTGAATATGCAACTATAACACAAGGGATAAATAATGAAGTGTAATATCACATGAGGATACGTATGCAACCACAATTGTTGAAATAATCTGACAGAGCTGATATCACCGAACTTATTTACTAACCAACTCTTGGTTGACTTAATTTCAATCCGTCAAAAAGGTGACAGGGAAGGGGCTACTAATGTTTTATATGCCCTTGTGCGGGTGTACATAATTTATTGCTATCTAGTTGAGGATGCTGATACGCATTTGGCAACACCACGTTGAGGGGGTATTTCGATTTTGAAACAAGCTCTTTACAGGAGTTTACATGGCTGGATACAGTGGTTTTAGCAAGTAACTGAATTGAAATGCCACTCCTCTGAGATAGATGTTTCACAAACCTGGCAATTACTTTAAGGTTCTTACTCAGGCGAATAGAAAACATTACGAAGAATAGTAGGTCCAGTAAGGTAACACACGCAGCGACAAACCGCTGGATCAGAAAACGGTATGCGGAAGAAGACCTCAGACGCACAATAAAAATGAGAATCTCCTAACTTCAAGGAATGTTTAGTGCACGTGGTGGTACCAAATAAGTAAAGAACGGTTAAATTACTTATTTAAATAACTAAGTAGTGATCCTTCCAGCCAGATGAATAATGTGGATTTCGAGTAAGCACCTTTAAGTTATCTGAGAATGACAACAAGGTAAACTGTATCTCCTACTGTAGTTGTTTCTATCGTTCTATGGCCAAAGGTACAACCTTCTGAAAAGGCGTACCATCAAGGTGTTAAACTCACAAGCCATCACGAAAACTGTAGAATTTATGCACCGGTCCATTTAGAATAGGAAGCAGCCAACAATTGACCGGTAGTTTCACCATGTTATTCGTGCTGCTCGGATTAAGCCGACAGCTAACACCATAACTGCCCGAAAAGTTTACACTAAGTTTATAGATTTGCAGGTTCATTCTACTGCTTTAAATTCAACTGAACCTTTCTAAGTGCAAACAAGTCCTTTGATTGCATTCAGCTAAGATGGTTTCTGTGCAACCCTGTGCCCAGCACAATCGCGTGTGGGTGCTAGTAAACATTAATCAACACAAGCATGTGTCTACTGGACGCAGCAAGTAAGCTGTTGCTTTGGCATTAGCCTGAGTTTCCATCAGTATCAAAGATGTAAAATCAAGAAACTGCAGTGTACTGTTCCGGCCCAAGGTGCAAATTCGCTACTTCGGTCGTTTTCCTAATTTCTTCTTTCGTCATACATCAGCTAATGTCATTTCTGATTGCCAAGTTCCAGTGACTGAAAACTTATCCACTTAGGCGTTGTATTCTAAACTCGGCACTATTCCAGGCACGCAAGTCTATTCCCGAATCTTTCATAACTGAATGCGGTTCCGTATATAAACCAAAACTAGCACCACTTTGCTCCAACGGAGTTGCGAGTAATGTTCCAGTTGATGGAGTTGATAGCAGACGCGTTTGTGTAGTTTTTCGCGCGTTACGTGAAATCAAAGTACTGAACACACTGCCATCCTATTACATTTCAGAGGACACTTACATGGAGGAAGTTTATGGTAAGACAAGCGCGCAAGTAACGATTGGTTCATAGATACAAATTGCTCCAAGGTTTTTCAACAACCTTTGTTCATCCTTCGCTTTTTCACGGATGCGGCTTGTCAACCCAGACACTAACCTCTGCACAATATAGTCCACTTGCACACCTTACCTTGTGGAAAAAGAAGCTCTGAAGATTTACCTACAGGCTACATGCAAACGTTACATCTGCGTTTTACACATTACACAAGCGAACGCGTATTCGCTTACAACATTAAATTGCTTCCCTAGTGGACACGACTGTGATGAACGGTTTAACCTTACTGAGTTTATATCCTGCTTGATAGACCAAAAATAAGTTTCAGTCACAAATCCTTAACATGTTGATAAATGTGTACATCGAAATACACCAAACGCACCAGTGGGAATGATCCTCTCAGGTGAAGACACTGTAGTTAAGACAACGTTTTCTGAAGCAATAAAGTGAGTGTGTAACGCACATTGAAGGCAGATGGAGTTCATAGTTAAGTAAATTCAAATGCCTTCTGTGCACAAGCATTTAACATTTATGCGATAGAGAAAAGGTTTTCTGTATGAATGGACTTCCACTGTAAGTAACACAGTGTCACCGTTTATTGCTTTGGACAGAAGGAAACGGTTCCTAATTCCAGACTGGTACCACCACACTTATCTTAACACTAAAGTACACAGCGCGTTTGCAGCACGCAAATTTCAAGGTCATTGACATTTTGTTTAAGGCAAGGTGACGGATGAAACCATGTGACATATATTCACTTAATCAAGACTGTCTACGTACATCGCCTTTCGATGCAATCAATCCATCTAAACTTCAAACAATAAGTCAAACATTCTTTTCAAGCGCAACCCATTTACTCCATTCAACCGGCCGTAGTTGCAGTATATGTCCTCGCGTGAGTAGAATATATTGGTAAGTTCAACAAAACTAAAAACGGCTGAATGTTACCTTCGGCTTTTCAGATGTTCCAGAAGTTTTTGACACAAGAGGTTGACGCGGCTACTTAATGCAAATATACAATTTGCAACAGAGCAGCAGATTTAGTCCTAACGTCCTGGGCTTCTTATACAAAGTTTTTGTGCATAAGTTGTGTCCGTGAAAAATGCAGTCAGCTAAGAAGGAAAACAGCATCGCAGTTGATCGGAACACCTCAACTCTACGTGTGATAAGATGCAAATTCTCTCCGCCACCGAATGTGTTTGCTCGTTAAGTTCACATGTGCACGGTAAGGGAAGTTGCGTCGAAAAACACCTGGCTAGCAATCGACCACCAAAGACGTCACCTATGTGTTCTTCATGAGCGAAGGACACCTGCAAACCCGATTTTGTTGTTACCACCCGGGTGATAGATGAGTACGCAGAACAGGATAAAAGTATTCGCTTTGGTTTCAGCGCATGTCAAGCATCACTAGCTTGTCCTGGAGATCCTCCATGGTCACCTATCCTCCATTACGGAACCCAAGAATAGTCGACGAATAAACGATTCTTGACAATTAAGTAGGACTGCTGGCGTTCCCTCCTAGGAGAGCGATTGAATTCCTAAGGAGGACATATTCCTTATAGAAAAAACGATTGCAGTGTTGCGACATGTTTAGGATGAATTGCCACTATAACTTTGAAAAACAAGCGAGGCATCATTTTACGTACTCCGGTTGTTTTAAGTGATCAATAGGTGGAGTGGATTTATGACCTATTTCTAGTTCGAAATCTACCAAGAAGCTCAGTATGCTTAAATATCTAGATTTTTATACGCATGTGAAGACATCACAAGTAGCCAAGCAAAATAGTGTAGACATATGGACCTGGGAGATTCCCGCGCTTGTCTGGATACGAGGTGTGAAATAATGTAACTATATAGTTTCGCTTTATAATTAGGCGAAGTAGAAAACTTATCTGTTGGAACCTTGACTATGTGCGTTTGTGTCAACCAGACGAATCGCATTTCTCTCGCTTCTGGCGTTCTGCCTCGAAGAGTGTTCACGAAGTCTGCAGTGGCGAGCGTACTTCTGTCCCTAGGTCGAACCTTTTACGGTGCCATTTAGCTCGCGGAACCGTAGGTTCCGATGACAAACGCAAAGCTCGCCCATGTATGCGTCTTATTTCAGGCTGGTCGAACCTGGCTTGAGAACGACCGATCGATTGTGCCAAAACTGGTGACTACGACTGGAAATGTGGCAAGACTGTCATTAATTTTCTACTTTTCAAGTTCGTAAAATACTGTCTTATGTCTGTAAATTGGAAGATTTTGGGGCAATTTTTGGGTTTTATTGCTAGCTTTTATCTTTTACAATACGGATGCTAGTCGACTAGACCCCCACGAGCAGTTTGATCCTGTAAACATCGTCACACCCCAAACAGGAGTGCCGGGCTCCTCGCTGTCGCAGTCTGTGCTCTCGGAGCATATCCAAACCAAGTTTGTCTTATCCTGTGTCAAAATTCGGTGGGCACTGCAACTGATATTACCTGCTTGTCGTGCACTACTCAGAGGTTTGAAAACATTGACCGGGAACTTCTGCGAATACTGCACTGGCCTGTCAAGTTAATTTTTCGTCTTACTGGAACTAATTTATCCACAAAGAACTTATTTGCGACACCCACTTGGCCTGTGGCTTATACACGTATATGGTTCTCCGCTGTGTATATAATGCGCATTCTTCAAAGATTCGCTTGGCCTCAAGTGCCATTCATTCGCTTCTACTTTGCATCTGATATTTGCGAGATATTCTCCATCCATGGTTACTTTCTTCAGCTATCAGATGCTTCTGGTGAAATGATAGCTTGTCACCTTATACTTAAATGCAAGGTGAAACCGTAGTTTTATGATATTTTACCCATCCTATCCAGACAAATATGGAAATCTGTGGGTCGCTACACGGAGCAACATCAAAGGAAGATTTGAAGCAAATCAACGGGTACCAATAGGGTTGATTACTCTGCCTTAAGCTTGCTATTCAGTGAATACCACTGTTTCTGGATGTTACTGAATAGCCCACAAAGTTCAAAAGAATAAAGAATGAGGAAAAATAGCAATCGGTTGCTTGAATACAGGCTTTACTTACAGATTGGTCTACCTGGCTATGTGCGACTGCAATGTTTTGACGCTCCCTTACCTATTTTAATTCGGCAGCTTTGTAGATATATTTGTCTACTCAATCTAGCCTCTGATTAGTGTGTTAAATTAGGCTCTTAAATGCTCGTTTGACTTTGTCGTAAACACTAACTTCAAAGACAATTAGGACTGTCGAATACAAACGTCTTCATTTGGGTGTCACCCAGTCTCACATCCAGCTCTAAAATGAAGTGGTGTATGGAATATTGTGTGTGGAATCTTGTCCATTAGTTCAGTCGATTCTGCCAAAGTTTGACCAGCATGTTCTTGGGATGGTCCAGGGAGCCTTTACAAGAGGGCTATGTGAATAGTCCTCAGAGATGACATACAGAGACGGTTGAGTTAGGCTTTGAGTAGGACAAGTCTGGTTTCGGAGAATCAGGTTGAAAGGGTTAAGCTTCATTCTGATAACGGGGTTCACAAGTCTTTGAACATTAGGTACCCAATACGCAACACCAGACAAAGGTTCTGATTTTAAATTTCACTAAAAAAGCAGCTACTTCTTTAACATACGTTACTCAAAGTTTTGGGAGGAACTTCCAAAAGATGGCAGAACATAAATCCATGCTTGCGATTACTGTGCAGTTGAACCTACAAAACGCGGTAGCTATGGATGGGAATTGACTATCCCTGGACTACACCTGTAGCAGGCTGGATATTCCCCGGTTTGCCTGTGTAAAATTCTAACTAAAATTCTTTCATTGTACACCTAGGCAACCGGTGTGGTTTGTTGAACTGATTGCTGAGTTTGAATGTTTGATTTGCTCATCGCCATTTTTGCCTGGCGCTGGTTTCGGTTGCAACTCGCAACTGCCCTGTGTGCTGTGCTTGCTCCGTTCCCTAGCTAGATCGTCCACGGTGTCGTTCTTTTATAGCTAGATAACAGGGAATCTTTTACTGTACCAATCAAATTTTCCCTGCAACTCGATCCGTCTTCTCGAATCGCTCTCTGGGCTCCCGGTACAGGCGACCCTCTAAACACCTTCAAGAACGGTATCGATGGTGTATAACAAAATTAGGAGCAACACATATATCCAAGCTAAACTACCGCCTGCTTCTTACATTTTGGCCCACAGCGCCATTCGTAATATTTTCTTCTCGGTACTTAGGTTTGTCGTGTTGTGAGGATCACCGGTTAATCAAAAGGTCGAAAAACCAGCAAATAATTCGGATTATGTTGGGTTACTCCCAAAACCAGAAAATAACTGCCTATATTTTAATCAAGCATACAGCAATGTGAAATGGTTGTAACATTCTGATCTGTCCCTTCCAGCGAACAGCTTCTCGTATCGTTGAACAAAACACAACTTAATTTGTGTATTCGTTTGCTGTTAGCTACTCGAGACATGTAATAACACATGGCATCTCGCTTCATTAGACTCATTCTATTAGAATTACATCATATGTGTTGATTCTATGAATCCACGATGAAAATCGACTTTACATCAGGACAGGTACTGTGAGCTTACTGGCAACACGTCGCGCACCAAGCAGAAGACATGTGTTAAAATTTGCGCACCTAATCGTCAGCCCTCGGTAGCTCAGGTGGTGGAGCAGCGAACCGGAAATTCGTGGACCGGGGTTCGACTCCCCGTCGAGGCATATTATTGTGCGTGAATTTTAATCTTGGCTTCTACTTTCTTCGAACTTCACACTACTCACAAACATCCACCATTAATCAGACTCGATTTATTCAAATGACCAACATAATATTTACTAGATTTAGACAGGGTCAAGAGTTACTTGCCTTAACTGCGCTACTTTATGCAGGAGAATATATTGACTTGCTTAGAATCATCACACACTACAATATGCCAGCAGGTTGTTGGAGATACCATCTGAAAGTTTCGGACGCCTGTTTCATTGCTAGTGCATGGACGGAGTTTGCAGGCAAGTTTACTGATTTGATTAAATCCGCATAGATAAACAGCTCCCTTCGTACTGCAAGAGCATCATCATTCGATAAGAGCAGAACCCGAAAGCGCATGGTGTTAAGAGACGCAGCGAGGCAAGTGTACCGGGCGAACCGTAGCTCTGACAACTGAAACAACTATATTGTGCATCATAACCACTGTAGAACACTTGTCTGTGAGGACAAATTAGTACACCAGTACAGACTGGAGGAAAGATTTTGTACTAACGAACTTCTGTAGAGATATGTGAACTGCCTACTTACTGTAAAGCGTGGTGTTCTCCCACTCATCTTAGCAACTGCATGTGCTCAAACGGCCGGGGATGCAGCCAAAGTACTACGGCTCCAGTATGCTCCAATATTCCGAGGCGCACAAGTTTGTGTCACAAACCTGTCCCATTCCCCCACCGGCAGGGATTTACATATGTCCATTTTAATTCAACGGCCGTTTTGAGGAAGTTGCTGTCGTTGCTCACCGACATTTCCCCCGGTATTGACAACATGCCTCAGAAACCACTGTACTTGATAGCTCGAAGGATAGCTGAGCCATTAACTCAAATTTTCCGAAGAAGCCTGGATGAACAGCATGTCCCCAACATGTGGAAGCAAGGTATCATCACCCCGATTTTCAAGGGTGGTAGCCTTTCAGCTGCCGCCAATTATCGCCCATTGATTCTTCCTCGGTGCTTTCAAAGGTGATTGAATCGATCATAGCTGAGGCTCTAACGAGCTACGTTGAAGGTCATAGCACCGGAGCAACAAGGATTCCGTCAGCATCGGTCATATACTGGTTGTATCTGGGAGATGGACCGGGATAACCAACAGTGGGACCCACACTAATGTCATCCACCTCGAATGTTCTAAGGTCTTCGACCAATTAGATCCCCGCACGTACGGAATTGGAAACCACGTTCATGGATGTAACAAAAATTACCTGCTTTAACCTTCCCTTCAAATTCTGATTCGGGGCTCGTTTTTGATTCTATTAATGTGGACTGCAGTGTTGCACATGGATCAATGATAGGAGCACGTTTATTCTTGGTCTTCTGTAATGACCTAGCATGTGTATTCGAGTCGAATTTCCTGCTTTTTGCCCATGAAGTCAGATATGTCGGGCTATCGGTTATCATAAAGATCACGACATACTGCAACAAGACTTAGACCGCGCCTTTGAATGGTTAAAGGCAAATCTACTTCCGTTTAACGCAGACAAACGCAAGACTGTACATGTACGCCACAAGCCTAGTAAAGCATATAAACTAGGAGACCGCCTGTAAAAACATCCTCCCAGGAGCCCGACCTTCGAGTGCTAATGTAAGACGATTTTGGCTGTTCTGTGCAGTCTTTGAAGATGTCCAACCCCGTTAACCAATGTGTTGCTTTCTTACGGAGGGCGTTCGGCTGGTTCGACCCCTCTATCTTTCCCAAAATGTTCAACATGCAGGAGAGGCTCTATAAGGAGCAGAGATTCAGGCCTGCCAACCCTGGTTAAAACGCGATCTGGTTGCACTGACCACTGCAATGTGAAGGGCAACCAAAATTGTGAGAGGCATGTCCCACCTGCTATACCGTCCGTGACTAAATACTTTGGGAGTGTACAGCGAAGTTATCGCCGTCTACGGGGCGAACTCCTTCTAGCATACCAGATCTTGGAAAACCACGGTCGGGCCTGCCCCGACCTCCAGAAAAGCAGTAGCAACACAAAGTTAAGGGATCACTAGAGGAAAGTAGTCATTCAATAAACTTGGCTGGAATATCGAGCAAATTATCTCTCCATTGGAATTTGTCAGCCGTGGAACGCTCTTTCGACCTTTGTCACTTCTGCAACCACGCTATCCATTTTTAAAACGACTGCGCGATGCATCACACCATCTGCATTACTTGATTTGATTTCAGTTCATTGAGTGCCGGTAAGATGCAGACAACCATGGGGCTCACAAACCCCCCGAAGTCAGAGTACACGAATTTACTTTTGTGTTCACGTGGATGCAATGATGAATCCACAAATGTACGATTCAGTTTGGTGTAACTTCTTTCAGGAACCTGTGAAATTTACAGTAACCATCCCACGGGACCTGTCAAGCTCTGGCTGTTTGATCCGCAGTATACAATGGTCCCATTGTTTCACTGTTTACAAATTGCTACCAATAATTTCTGGATTGCAACTCTTTACATGGACAAAAACGCACTTAATCCTACGTTAAAAATGAATGCGTTTGTTGTCGGTTACCTACTTTACGAGCAATATGCCATTGCCTTTACCGGTCTATGTATGATCTTCGAGACTCTCTTGCAGCAGCAGTTTATAGGAGACCGACAAAAGCACAGACAGCAGAATGTCGGTTTGACGAATTTCTATACGAAATAACCTGTAGGAAGATGAACCAGTGTTTTACTCAGAGTGCATTATCGAATCCACAGGTACTGCTGTTTCCACGGGTCAGGGAAGTTTTTAACTCCTGTACCTCAGCAAATGGGCGTCATGTAATTGGCCGCTGAAGGATATGTGTCCTGGTCTACAAAGCAACATTTGATACAATGGAAGGAAAAGTTAGGTCAGAAAAGTTTGCAAATCGACCCTATCACTTAGTGAGCAAGCTACTGTCGAAAGATGCTGAAACTATGTTTAACCATCGAGACATAGGTAGTGCAAATCGCGTTTGCTTGCCTCTTGGTTGCAAGCCTCCGGTCTGCTCATTCCTGCTCTCGACAGCTATGGGCTAGTGGCAATGATAAAAACTCTTACATTGACACACATAGGAGTTCATTAATAGAAGGAAACTTGAGAGCTCTCGTTAACACTTACTGCACGCTTTCATTCTGTTCCGGTAGTTTGAAATAACCATTACTCACCCTTGGCGAGTCCTATGCACACAGCTTAGTGACCAACCATAAAAGCGGCAAATTTGGTTTTTATCATCATTCGCATGCACCCGATCTTGGATAATATGCCTCTGAAATTCAACCACCTCCACCCATGGAAAATTCACCTACATATCTTCTATTATAGAAAATGCCGAAGTTGTTAAGTACTTGGTTCCAGTGGGTGCATGGAGGTGGTTATCACATATCAGGAAAAGCGGGCCCCCCTTTCCTCATAATAGGTATTCCTAAGAGAAACTCGGATTTTTGATCTTTGGGCGACCATTCGGTTCGACGGAAGTCCGTATTACTGAAGCGTTTGCGCAGGTTTCCTCCTCAACCTGTTAGCCATCGCACTTCATCTGGCTGGTATGAGTGTCATCTAAAACTACGAGAGTGGTCACACCTTTTTCTCCTCACTGCAAATTAGTTTGAAGCCCGCTACAGTTTATCTTCCCTTTCAGCAAGTTTATTTTGGTGAGCTAATCTTAATTATAAGCTCCCTTAGTCAGTGTAAGCAGGCGCTTCTATAGCTTATAGAAGCATCCGAGAGCTTCTATATCCAAAAGATCTGCCTCAGATAAACGCTGTCTATTTAAGAAAAGACATGTCCTTTCAGTTGGAATCATATGGACGCATAAACACTAATTTGTTGAACCTAACCTTATCCTGAAACACCGTTGGGCCACTAAATGATGGACTGAATCATGACATTGGTATAATCATACATTTGTACAATTGTGACGCTGAAGTACCAAGTGAAGTATAACTTCCAATGACCTCCGGCAGGCGTAGCATCCAGTTGGCTGGAATTGTTCTGCGAGGTTTAAGTAACAAAATAGCAACACGATTCTGGTCACTTGATTATCAAGTGACACGACTCGGCTTACCAAATGCCCACACATACGACTCTCATGTGCACCATCTAGTCGATATTTGTCGCATTTTCAAATTCTGAGCACATGCTTAATGTATGTTGAAAAAGATGAGTCGTTT
>OX104060.1:66273050-66323886 GCA_944474145.2 Dicrocoelium dendriticum | reverse complement strand
TCAATCAGTCGAAGAAACACTCATGAATGGGTGCTCCTGGTGTGGCACGCGAAGAGCAAATAAGTCAGGATATCTATGGCCATGGTGGCAATTATGACCTGTTTCCATTCTGGCCGCGGCCTTTTTCACGGCAAATGCCAGGTCTCTGTCAAAGTGGAAGTGTCCTGTGACCGGGTTTATTGAAACCTCTGATGCGCGGCCGAGTCTACACACAGGACCGAATACAGTTTAAAGATCCTGCTTGGACCCCATAAAAGTTAGCAGTTACTAGAGTGCGTTCACGCTACTTCTGTCGGACGTGGTAACTCTTCGCAGGAAGCTTGTGTGAAAAGTCGGGCCTTCAGGGACAAAACGTATATTCTGCAAACAACAGGACCAGGCGAAAACGGAGACAGAGGGCGAGTGAAACATATCGGTATATACAGCTGGTTGGATCCATAATTAACGACCTTTGTTGATGCATGACATTTTTCCTTTGATTCAGTCAAACAAACTCACTCCAATGCGTCCACTGTTGGCCAATCAGCGTGCATGCGAGAAACGTGTGAACGTCCAATCGGTTGCCGCCTTTGCTTGCGGCAGCCTAACGGCTTCCTTGCTGGGCTGGCACCGCACGTTCGTTCGAGTGTATACTCCCATCACATCCTCCCTTTTTTCATGTTCTTGCTGCTGTACTTTGCTAAATAGTCCATACACTTTACCACTCCGCGTCCTCTTTGTTGGATCTGCCGATGTCGCCTCATTGCCGCACGCAGTATAACGCTCTCTCCCTGATTCATGCTGTCGCCTCGGACATCTCCTCAGCTGTACTCGGTTTCTTCTCAGCTTCTTCCCTCCAACATTTACTTCGTATGACCTTTCACCGACTTTCGCAGCCACGACTCCTTTTCTCCACCGCTCCTGTCCATCGGGAATTGGTTCAACCCATACTTCTTCCCCCACTGTCAGCTCAGGTAATTCCCGTGCGCCGTTGTCGTAGTACCGTTTCTGAGTAGCCATTCGCCTTTTCAAATTGTTCTGTACTTTCTCAAATTGTGGCGTGACAGGGCGCAGAAGTGTTGCGGATGCAGGCATCACAGTTCTGGTCCTTCGACTGTATAGGCGCTGCACTGGGCTCAGGCCGATATCCGTTGAAGGAGTGTTGCGACTCTCCAGTAGCATGAGGTATGGGTCCTCCCGAGTATCTCTAGCCTTCGCTAATAGTCGCTTGGCTTGCTTCACTGCCGACTCTGCCTTCCCATTTGATTGACTGTGATAGGGACTGGTTTGCCGGTGTGCGAATTCCCATTTGGTTGCGAAAACCTGGAATGCCATGCTGCTGAACTGGGGACCGTTGTCCGAGAATAGATCCACTGCTACCTTTTGCCACGGTCGGTCCGGAACATCATGCAGCATCATCGGTTCCTTCGTTTGCCGAATGTCGTGTGAACGGCACGCCTCACAGTTAGACACATGATCCTTGATCTGACCTGTCATTCCTGGCCAGAACATCAGTTCGCTTGCTCGATTAATAGTGTAATTTGCACCCAGGTGAGCGCGATGGACATGCTCCAGCATCTCCTTTCGGAGAGAAGAAGGGATTAGGATTCGACTTCCCTTGAACAACAGACCGTCACAGACAGTGAGTTCGTCCCGAAAATTGAAGTAGGGTGTTAATTCCTTCGGGAGCTGCTTCTTTGTTTCTGGCCACCCATTGAGGATAACGTCTCGCGAAGCTGTAAAAGTTGGTCTTCCTCCGTGAAACGCCTTATGTCTTTCAAACGGTTTTCTGTCACTGCCAGATGCTGCACCATGTTAACTGTCTCGATCTCTTCTAGATGCTGTTCGGCCACTGGCGGATGTGCTCTCGACAGGGTGTCCGCGATGAACATCTGTGTGCCAGGTGTGTACACAATGTCAATGTCACACTTCTAAATAAATAAATATTAAATAAAATACTTTATTCTCGACTATGCGTTTCACGCCCATGGAGGCATGATCAGATATGTACAACGATACAAACATTTTATGGCAACTGTGACAGTAATAGTAGAAATTTGGTCGTATGTCCATGGTAAAATAAATAAATAGATAGTTTATTCTCAGTTTCATAGAGGACGCACCAACTTAGGCATGATCAAGGTTTAAAACTGTTGTGTATCACGATGATACTCCAGTTCAATGGTGTATAGTTGAAACGGTGTCAAGAAGAGTTGATATGTGAATCTAGTCGACTTGCCAGTATGTAGTTGTGGGCTGTGACGTTATTCAGTGGAGAGTCACATCCGCCACGTCGCAGTGTTGTTAAACAGACATTTGTGGCTTTTTATAGGGAAAACGCTTGCCAGGCGAAAACCCACCACGTCCTGCAAACACTGCCGTAAAGCATTTTGAACATTAATGTTGAACTGGCAAAGCCGCTTGACGACTGGTTTCACCATCGGTTTTTCGCGGGGTAATGGCTTCTAATTTCCTCTGTTAGTTGGACGGGTGATTTTGCTCGGGTCGCCATGGATTTTTTGGGGTCGCTGGAGGAGAGGGACATCGCGATTTTTCTTCTTGTTGTAGGTCCAGGTGAACAAAGTTTCAATTTTTCCGCTCTCTAGATTTTTCAGATGTATACTGGATGGGAGTATGAGGATATGTCTAGTTCTCCATACTGGACAAGGGTTATGGTGATTGTAGGTTGGTCCTTGCGGAGTTTTACCATCCTCCATGTCAGTCCTTGTGGGTTGTTCCGTCCGCCTTGGGCCAAAATTGTTTCTCAGTCCAATCCAGATCTCCAAGATGTCCAGGACCTCAGAGAAAAGGGAAAGTTGAGAGACAACCGAGAGAAGACCGCATGAACAGGCATGGAATTGAATATTGTTAATGTCTTGTGTATAAACATTTTGGGCTTGAGACAAGAGCATGTACACTGTGCAAAAATAATTCTGCTGAAAATGTCTTTTGAGTATCCTATAGAATCATTAGCCGTATAGGTGGATTGCTATCGCCCTGCGTAGGGACAAGAGCGTTGCACCAGTAAGTAAAGTACGAGTATCCGTTTGATATGAGTCGATAGTTGCGTGGGGATAGAGCAAAGAGAGTTAGAATGTTGGTAGTGATTGTCAGGTGCATGAACAGCACGTAGTTAGTGTAATCCGAGTGGGGGGGCATAATAAGCGAAAATAAATAGTTTGCAGCGAGAGAGTCTTAAAGCTCAATTGGTGGCAGGGCAGCGGAGGGACTGGATGCAGCTATTCTAGAGGAGTAAAGGTTATTCGGATACGGGGTGGCTACTAACAAGCACTGGATCATCGCATATGCATGGGGCCAATGGCCATTAGCTACTTCTGAAGAGAAATGCAGAATTTATCACGACCGACAGATGTTGGCGCTAGGAGTGACTCAGTCGCCAGATGCAGCTATTCCAATCGGACGCTTTGTCACTCGTGTATGCCTATAGGGTCGATGAGTGTATCTATAGGCCAGTAAAGGTCAGTGATAGGTCAACAGATCAGCTAAGCTGTGACGCAAACAATCCAAGAGAATGAACATTGTAAGAGGGAGCAAGCTCCGGATATCCGCAGAGTTAAATGGAAGCTATGGCGACTAGCTGCTGGTAAGCAGAGATAGTGGCACTAGGAAAGAATGAATCGGTGGCTGCTGTAGCCATAGTATTAAGACGTTTGTCTACTACTGGATACCTACAGCTTTGTTGAAGAAGTCAACAGGCAAGCGAGGTTTAAGAGAGACACACGGCAGAAGATAATGAAGGCTGGCGAGTCAAGAAGTGGCTCCTTGTAGGCTACATGGAGCCAACAAGGTCTAGCTATTGTCAAGAAGAGTAGAGGCGAGTAAGATGAAAGACGGATAATGGCGCGCTAGGAGAGAGAAGAGTGACCAGCAATAGAGTTTGGGCTAAGCCTTCAGTAACTAGTGGATCCTACGGTGGCACATAATAGGTCGGCAAACCATCTGAGCTGTAAAGCAAACAATCCAGGTAAATGAATATTGTAAGAAGGGAGCGACTCCCACAGAGCTCCGGATATCCGCAGAGTTAAATGGAGGCTATGGTGACTAACTGCTGCTAAGCAGAGATATTGGCTCTGGTAAAAGGGTGAGCCAGTGGCTGGTGTAGCCGATAGTATTACAGACCGTGTTTGTCCACTTATTTGAGATACCTACAGATTTCGATGGCACGAAATCAACCTGCGAGCAAAGCTTTAGAATAGACAGACGTCAGACGAAAATGAAGGTTGAAGAGTTAGGAGTGGTTACTTGTAAGCTACATGGAGTCCACAATGACTAGCTGCTGTCAAGAGGAGTTGTTGCGAGTGGGACGTACGGCACATAACGGCGCGCAAGGAGAGAGAAGAGTGACCAGCAGTATAGTCGGACTGAGCCTTCAGTTACTAGTGGATCCTACGGTGGCACTTAATAGGTCCACAAACCATCTGAGCTGTGACGCAAGCAATCTAAGAGAATGAACATTGTAAGAAAGGCGCGACTCCTACGGGGCGCCGGATATCCGCAGAGTTAAATTTAAGCTATGTCGACTAGCTGCTGCTAAGCAGCGATAGTGGCTCTAGGAAAGAGTGAACCAGTGGCTGGTGTAGCCATAGTATTAAGACGTTTGTCCACTATTGGATGCCTACAGTTTCGATGAAGAAATCACATGCGAGCGAAGTTTAAGAGAGACAGACGGCAAAAGAAAATGAGGGTTGGAGAGTCAGGGAGTGGCTACTTGTAAGCTACATTGAGCCAACTATGACTAGCTATTGTCAAGAAAAGTTGATGCGAGTAAGATGAACGACGGATGATGGCGCGCTAGGAGAGAGAAGAGTGACCAGCAATAGAGTTTGGGCTAAGCATTCAGTAACTATTGGATCCTACGGATAAGCATACGCTGCAGACGACGATGAACGTTATTCAGTGGTTTAGTGGCTATCGACACCAGCGGCTTCTGATCAGTGTACACGGTTGTCTTTCTTCCAAAAGTATAATCATTGAAACGCTCCATGGCATAGACCACTGCCAGCATCTCTTTCTCGATCTGTGCGTACCGCTTCTCGGTCTCTGTGAGTGCTCGACTGCGGAAATCCAAAGGTCTTCCGTTCTGCAACAGAACAGCACCTATTCCACTCTGGCTACTATCATACTGTACCTCCAATGGTTGTGCTGGATCGTAATATCCGAGTACGGGCGCATTACTGATAAGGTTCTTAATGGTTTCGAAAGCCAAATCCTGTTCCTTCCCCTAGCTCCAATTTACTCCTTTGTGAGTTAACTGCCTAATCGGATTCATGACATCAGCGAGTCCTGGTAGGAACAGGATTAAATAGTTCACCATACCGTTTAGGCGATGGACTGCCTTCACATCGTTAGGGGACGGCATCTCTTGTATCGCCTTAATTTTCCCTGGGTCAACTCTGATTCCGTCGGATGTTGACACATGCCCATGAAAATTACCTCCTCTTTCCGCAGCTCTACTTTCTCGCGTTTTAGCTTGATGTTCTTTTGCACGCAACGCCTCAGGAAC
This sequence comes from Dicrocoelium dendriticum, assembly GCA_944474145.2. Classification (NCBI taxonomy): domain Eukaryota; kingdom Metazoa; phylum Platyhelminthes; class Trematoda; order Plagiorchiida; family Dicrocoeliidae; genus Dicrocoelium; species Dicrocoelium dendriticum. The sequence continues at coordinate 66,318,383 of OX104060.1, read as the reverse complement.
CGGTGTAGCTTAGTGTCATGCTCTTCTTCGGTAGAACCGTAAATCAGAACGTCATCTGCCACACAGGTTACGCCATCTAATCATCTATTGCTTGCACCAAACGCTTTTGGAAAATTTCGCTAGACACCTTCAGGCCAAACGGTAATCGCAGCCAACGATAACGTCCGAACGGTGTAGCAAATGTGGTGAGGAAACTGGATTCGTCGTCTAGAACAACGTGCCAGAATGCGGAAGAAAGGTCAACTTTCGTGAAAAACTTAGCTTTCGTCAAACGCGGTAAAACATCTGCTAACGTCGGTAGCGCATAATGTTCTCTACGCAGGGCCTCATTCAGTGGCTTCGGGTCTATACATACGCGTAGTTCGCCATTTTTCTTCGTAATGATTGCGACCTGGCTAACCCAGTCTGTTGGCTCATCAACCTTTGCAATCACCCCCTGCATAACCAGCTTGTTCAATTCCGCGGAAAATCGGTCACGTAGCGCAAATGGGACTCTCCTAGCAGGTAACGCAATCGGGCGTGCCAAAGGATCTAACGACAGGTGAGCGGTACCCTCAAATTCCCCTAAACCCGTGCTAAACACCGACGGATACAGGTCACTAACATCGGCTTCACTCTGACAAGCGTACACAAAACGATCATGGTTAAAAATGACAAAGCCAAGAGATAAAATCGAATCAATGCCGAGAATCGGCGTGAGATCCTCATCCACGATCACGAACTGCAGACGATGCGAAACACCGTCTCTCGGATTGACCACTTCAATTGTCGCTGAGCCCTTTGGCTTGAGTCTGGAACCATTCCACATGCGCAAATAATCTTGATCCGATTGAATTTGCACGCCGCGGCAGTGCTTTCTGGGCAAAATATTGATCGTCGCGCCTGTGTCTAACTGGAATCGCACAGACCGTCCCTCGATCAGAAGACTTGCATAGACACACTTCTGCGACGCTTTCCGAGACACGTTACCAATCGATTGTTCGGTGTCTTCTTTTGATTTGTCTGGAACGAATGCACTGACATCTGTCGACTGACAGCAGCGGGCGAAGTGATTGCGCTTCCCACATTTGACACAAATGCGGCCCCACGCCGGACACTGTTCGCGGTTCCTCGGATGTCGTGTTGCACAGAAGTTGCAGGGCTCCTGTCGCGCGGTCGTGGCCCTCGTAGTTTTGCTCCTGGAAACGGCGCACAACTCTGAATCACCTGCTATTGTCATCTGCTGGAACTGATAGGCAGTGGAGGACTCACTGTTACAGATGTCGATACATTGCTGCAGAGATAGGTTGCGCTTTCGTAATAGTCGCTTCGTCAAACCTTCGTCATTGATCCCAAGAACAATGCGGTCCCGTATGAGACTGTCCGCCATGCATTTACAGAAACTGCAGGATCGGGCCAAAATCTTTAGCTCAGTGACGTACGTGTCAACGGATTCACCTGGCCGCCTGTTCCGCGAAAAGAAGAGGTAGCGTTGAAATGTCTCGTTTGTTTGGCCTTCGCAGTATTCACTGAACTTCTCAAGAACTGTCTCCAGATTGTTGGCATCTTCGCTCTTGTCGTAACACAATGTCTCTAGCACGCGGCGCGCATCATCTCCTGCTGCGTGTCGAAACATGGCCAAGCGGTACGCCATCGGTTGTTTGTCCAGACGCGATAAAGTGCAGAAATCCATCCATTTGCTCTTCCACAAACGCCAGTTGCTTGCCAAACTGCGTTCATCCATGTTCAGCGGGGCAGGCATTTGAATAGCCGGTGCAGCTCCAATCATCGTCTGGGTGGTACTAATGTTCTTCTCCTTCTCTGACACCATGTGAAAAGTCGGTCCTTCAGGGACAAAACGTATATTCTGCAAACAACAGGACCAGGCGAAAACGGAGACAGAGGGCGAGTGAAACATATCGGTATATACAGCTGGTTGGATCCATAATTAACGACCTTTGTTGATGCATGACATTTTTCCTTTGATTCAGTCAAACAAACTCACTCCAATGCGTCCACTGTTGGCCAATCAGCGTGCATGCGAGAAACGTGTGAACGTCCAATCGGTTGCCGCCTTTGCTTGCGGCAGCCTAACGGCTTCCTTGCTGGGCTGGCACCGCACGTTCGTTCGGGTGTATACTCCCATCACACTTGGAGTACCATTTGTGCGCAAAGTGCGAACGTTTGGTGCGTTCACCATAAACAAGTGGCAAATTGGGAATAAACATTCTCAACTGCGGCTTAAGCGAAGGGACCCTCGATTGTGCAACTTGTTGATGAAGTTGTTCGGAGAGCACGCAATGCAGAAATCGCGTTGGACCACGTGGTAGCCAAGTTGCTGATGTCGAAATCGCAAATTATTCCGGTAACTGGGCAGGTAAAGAATTTGTGTTCTTGTCTGTCCTATTACTCTGGCTGACCTGGTTATGCGAAACATTTCTTCTGAACCGGTTCCATGAATACGACCTAATGTACTTGGGGATGAAGCAATAGGTAAGAGCGACTTCAGACACACTGTTGTAATGGGTAATGAAATGAGCTGTAATTACTCGTTCGTAAGACAGTGGGATATGCCATGCGCACACATTGTGCCGGTTGCTGGCATGTTAACCGCCGACATAACCCCGCTTATGCACAGAAACCCGTTGGTCAATGGAGACTGTCAGATTCCCATCCCTGATTGCATAGACGTCCTCAGGAGAACATCAAGCAATGCCCTATACATGTGCCTCCGCGCCGGTGGTGTTAACGCGGGAGAAAACGTGGTCTCGTGCCAACTGGCTATATCCGTGATATAAACCGTCTGATACATTATCTGCATGCTTGGACTCCACAATGAAAACGAAAGTTCCGGTCCTTGATTAGTTTGCCTCTAGGCTCCACTCTCATGCTTCTCAGATCACAATCATGTCCCCCACTCTTGTTTGGCCTCTCTTTTGGTCCGTACCGCAACTGTTCAGTGGTGAATTCGGTTCCCATAGCGTCAGCACAACATACTAGGCCACATTTGATCCAGTTTCCTACTGCGCCACGCACTCTTAAACCTCCTGGACCGCACCGGCCTCCGGCTCCAAATGCCTATAGGTCTCAAACAAAGGCCTCTCTTCCTTTGAGCATCGATTACAGTTCTCATTGGCATAAGAAACAGCCACATGATGCTGGCCTCCGTCTGCCTCATTACCTGTATGCTTGGTCCCCTGCAAAATGCAATTTCAGGTCTCTGATTGACTTTTGCCTCTCGGCTCCACCATCATGAATCTCAGCTCACAATTACGTTCCCCTTCTTTTGTTTGGCCTCTATTTTGGTCCATATCGCATCGGTTCAATGGGGGTATAGGTATCACTAGCGTCAGCGCAACATCGTAAGCCTCCTTTGATTCCATTTGCTATTGTGGTACTCATTCTTAAAACTTTTCGGCTATCATGCATCTCCGCTCACAATTACGTGGTCCCCTTCACCTTGTTTGGCCTCTCTTTTGGCCTATATAAATAAATAAATAATAGTTTATTCTCGAATTTGTTGAGACACACCAAGTAAGGCGATGATCAATATCGCATCCGGTTCGATGGCGGTATATATGCCTGCTAACGTCAGGCGCATCTATACTAGCCTCCGTTTGATTCTCTTTGCTACTGTGGCACTCATCGTTTAAACCTATTGGACTCCTCCGGCGCCTCAGGCGTCCCAACGCCCATAGTCCCCAGCCTATGGCATCTCTGCTCCCGAGGATCGGCTGCCATCGATTAAGGTTCTCAAGCGGTGTAAGGTAACGGCCCCATGATTCTCGTCTCTGTCCGATGTCATTACGTGTACGCTTGGACCCCTACGAAATTGAAAATTCCGCGTCCTTGATTAATTTGTGACTCTCGGCACCCACTATCATTCTTCTCAGCTGCACAAGTATACGTCTCCATCTCTTATGTTTGGGCCTATCTCTTAAACCATATCGGCATTCGTTCAAAGGTGGTGTCTGTACTAATAGCGTCAGCACAACATCCTAGGCCTCCTTCGATTATCTTTCCTACTGTGGCACTCATTCTAAACTTTTTCGACTGGTCCCGGCCCTCTCAGTTCCAAATGCGATAGGTCTCAAGCAAGGCCTCCCTCTCTTTGTGCGGATCTGCTTGCCATCGATAAGGTTCTCAATGGTATAAGTAACGGCCTCATGAATTCTCGTCTCCGTCCGATTCATTATCTGTATGCCTAATCCAGAATCTAGCATGCCTATCCCATACGAGCGTCGCTATATGTTCTTGCTACTGTGGCTCTCACTCCCTAAACCTTTTGACTAGTCCGGCCTCTCAGGCTCCAAAATGCTTATGGGTCTCAAACCAAGGCTTCTCTTCCTTTCAACATCGATTAAAGTTCTCATTGGCATAAAAAACAGCCTCATGTACTCGCCTCCGTCTGATACATTATAATATGGTTGGACCCCTGCAAATTGCAATTTCAGGTCTCTGATTGACTTTTGCCTCTCGGCTCCACTATCATGCTTCTCAGATCACAATTACGTCCCCTCTCTTGTTTGGCCTCTTTTCTGGTCCATATCGCATCGGTTCAGTGACGGTATAGGTACCACTAACGCCAGCGACACGTACTAGCCCCCGTTTGATTACCTTTGCTACTGTGACACTCATTATTAAACCTACTGGACTTGCCGGACCTCTCAGGCTCCTAATACCCATCGGTCTCAAAACAAGGCCTCTCTACTCGAGCATCGGCTGCCGTCGGCAAATGTTCTCATTTGTATAGGTAACTGCCTCGCGTACTTGCCTCCGTCTTGTACATTACCTGCATGCTTTGTCCTTCTCCGAAATTGAAATTTCAGATCCCTGGTTGAATTTTGCCTCTCGGCTCCACTCTCATTACTTCTCAGATCACAATTATGTCCCCCTCTCTGTGTTGAGCCTATGTTTTCTTGTCCACATCGCAACGGTCCAATTGGTAGGTTTCGGTCGCCCATAGCGTCAGCAACACATACTAGGCCACAATTTGATCAACAGTTTCCTCCTAACTGCCGCCGCGCACATCTTAAACTCCTGGACCGCACCGGCCTCCGGCTCCAAACATGCCATATAGGCTTCATAAACAAGGCCTCTCTTCCTTTGAAGCGCCTGATTACAGTTTCATCATTGGGGCATAAGAAAACAGCCACATGATGCTGGCCTCCATCTGCCTGTACATTACCTGTATTGCTTGGTCCCGCTGCAAAATGCCATTTCAGGTCTCCTGATTGACTTTTGCCGCTCGGCTCCACCATCATGAATCTCAGCCTCCACAATTACGTCTTCCCCTCGTTTTGTTTGGCCTCTTCTTTTGGTCCATATCGCATCGGATTCAATGCGGCTATAGTTATCACTAGCGTCAGCAAACTTCTTAGGACGCTCCTTTGATTCCCTTTGCTACTCGTGGTACTCACTTTAAAACCTCTTCGACTACTCCGGCCTCTCAGGCTCAAATGCTTATCTAGGCATCAAACCAAGGCTCTCTTCTTCTTTCGAGGACAGGCTGCCACCGATTAAGTTTCTCATTGGTGTAAGTAACTGCGTTATGTGTTCGCCTCCGTTTGACATATTATCTGCATGCTTGGTTGTTCTACGGAAATTGCAATCTTAGGTCCCTGGTTGAGGTTTGCCTCTCGGCTCCATTCTCATGCTTCTCAGCTCACAACTACGTCCCCTCTCTTGTTTTGCCTCTCTTCTGGTCTATATCGCAACAGTCCAATGGCGGTATAGGTATCACTAGCGTCAGCGCAACATCCCAGGTCTCTTTTGGTTACCTATCCTTCTGTGCGTCTCATTGCAAAACATTTTGGCCAAGTCAGTCCTCTGAGGCTCCAAATACCCACAGGTTTCAAGCCAAGGCCTCTCTTATTTTGAGCACCGGCTGCCATCGACTCAAGTTCTCAAGTTACAACCTTATGCTACTCTTCTTTGTCTGGATCATAATCTCTATGCTTGGTAACGCTCAACGAAATCCGAATTTCCGGTCTCTGCTTGACTTTTGCCTCTCGGCTCAACTATCATGCATCTCAGCTCACATTAACGTCTTCCTCTCTTGTTTGGCGTCTCTCTTCGCTCATATCGCAACTATTCATTGGCGGTATAGGTACTACTAGCCTCAGCTCATCGGTCACTCCATTGATTTCAGCCAGCACAACTTTACCATAAATTTTATATTTATACAATAACATAGTCCTGTTCAATTTTGTTGGCAGTTTGCTCGGTCCGTTTTTCTTCTCACCCATGTTCTACAGGATAACATTACCTGCACCGAACACCGCTGAAGACGTACCTGCGACGCTCCCAAGGACACGAATTCAATAAAGAACAAAGAAAAACCCGCACTTCATAATCATGACACACTAAAGAACCTACGAAACTGATCAATTCATTACAAGTCACCTGAGTCGTCCGACTTCAACAGCCTCAACCACTTGTAATGGATTCCGAAGGCGACTACACAGCCATAGGAAACAAATTGGCGTTGCGTGACTGCGAATATCCGCGAGGGTAATCGGTCAGATACCATCTTGCCAATGTATATCAACAGCCGGCAGTGTTCCAGGACGTAGTGGGTCTTCGTCTGGCAAGCGTTTTCCCTACAAAAGCCACAAATGTCTGTTTAACAACACTGCGACGTGGCGGATGTGACTCGCCACTCAATAAAGTCACCGCCCCTAACACATTGGCAAGTTGATTGACACCACATTTACAAGTTCTGTGCATATATCGGCTCTCGCACGAACACGCCTACATATCTGACTAGTGACACACCACTATTCTTAAGGATTTTTCACCCGTTTCCTCATACTTCACTCACGGACCTACATTGCTTACGGGACCTCATCGGACTAGTTCCTCATCAACATACCACATAAGTGATCTGATTACTATCTTTACCTCTCGCATTCTGTGTACATAGACTACATACAACCTTTGGGCTCTATGGGCCCACACTACTGTCTCCAACTTTACTACTCCCACTGTTGGTGCTGCTTATTCCGCTATCATGTACAATAATGCAATATGCTGATCATGCCTAAAAGGCGTATCTCGCTTTGTCGAGAATAAAATATTTATTTATTTATTTATGACCATTCTGGGTGCAACGGCTTACCTCGAAGAAAAGCAGTTCAACCATAGCAGCCTGAATAAGTCGCTAAGTTGGCAGAGCTTGGTGTCAGTTGGAATCCGTCTTTCCGACAACCTCGAACAGGTTTTGTACTGCAAATGAAGCAGGTGGCTTCATCAGGTGTGTGCGGCACACAACGGAGATGAAGAGCACTGTTGGTGTATCTTATGCAAGCGGGTTAACTTTTCCTAACCCCCATTCCCTCCATGCATGTTCACGAGAACACTAAACCGGCCCATTTTAGGGCCACCCTCTGGTTCTGCAGTAGCATGCATCCCTTGGATGGTAACTCACGCTGCTTGAAAGCTGCTGGGTACAGCTTGGAACCTACCGCATGGCAGCCTAGTGGGTGGCTCCATGAACGATCATTATGTCTTAGTGGTTATATGTTTGACATCGGAACCCCATTCTGTGTGGCAGTTCAAGTATACCGTATGTCAAGCATACCGCCGCAAAACGTGATTGCGCAGCTAGCCTGGCGTGAAACAGGTGAGGGTAAGCCAGTTTTGTTCCATCGTATGCATGTACACATTACCACCTTTTCTCCTTGTATACACACGTTTTTCCAAGGCCTCACTCAGGTGTCCGTAAGAAACGCCCATAAATAAATAAATAAATGGGATATTCTCGGTAAAACGGGACAACTTGTGAAGGCGCCATCAAATATGCATACAAGCATACCTTCTTGGGAATAGTAAAATATTTCGTTGTAGGGAAAGTTATATCCGTAAAGATGCAGTCCATACGAGGGAGCATTTTGTCAAGTAAGAGGCAGACCAAGGAACATGATGGCGCTGGGGCGCGCATAAATCCGTCATAAAGGTTGTATTAATATACAAGCAGGGCGTGCTTTCGGCATGTAGTAGTCCAGGAGCACAGGAGGCAAAACAAGGTTTTGGTGCAATCAAACACCAATAAGAAATCAGAATGTCCTGTGCTTCATCCAAGCATTCTTCATAGTGAAAGCAGTTGCACAGGCTGTGGTAGAAGTCTGAGAACAGCGTCAGTGTGCAATGTTTAGCTGTGACTTTATTCAGTGGCGAGTCACATCCGCCACGTTGCAGTGTTGTTAAACCGACTTTTGTGGCCTTTTATATGGGGAACGCTTGCCAGGCGAAAACTAACCACGTCCTGGAACACTGCCGTAGCTTCCGTAGAACAGTAATGCTAACCGGCTATACATAGTACATACCGATTTTGCACTCTATTATCCACAGTCGGTTGACGGCCGAATTTCTTCCTTAGCTAACCGATCGGCTTGGTTATGAACCGGCAGTAGCATTGGCAACCGGTCGGTCATGTAAAAGAGTCGTCGCGTCGAATGATAAACGATGCAGGTGAGTAACACATTGTTAATAGAGGTTGGCTTTTTCTATTATTTACCTGTCTGGTTCGCAAACCGTGTACAGCTATCCGTGGTGGACTCTTCATGGGGATGGTTAGTGCAGTTGTTTCTCGTGGGTGCATACATCCACAACTGGCAAACATGCCATTATTGTCCAATACAGGATCGTTTTGATTTGTTAACTTCGCAAAATGGAATCGGAATTCCTTCAAATGTAAGTAAGTGTAATTGCCTCCATGCTCAATTGAAAGCTCCATGAAATGCCATAGGAAAAGCCATTTCTACGAGCGCAAAGCTGTCCGTGAAATGACATCGGAGAAGCTGCAGTGAAGGGCGAACCGGAATGTTCTCACGGAAAGCTAGGGCACCGAAAAGTGACAGTGAAGGTAAGCACGCCAGCATAATTTTTGTCTTCCGTTGTGTAACAGGGGATCCATGTAAATATACTTTTCCAGGTAAGTAAATTGTGCTACTCTGACTACGAGGCGAGCTAAACCCATTTGTTAAGACCCCGTAAAAGTTGCGTCTCCAGGATGGAGGAGCGAGGAGTGAGTTCTTCATCTCCCGGAGAATAGTTCAGGTGTTTATGCCAGCTGGCTAATGAGCATGGGTCGACCAACCCCTGTGGATGAACCTTCTTGTTTTAGCCGATGTAACTAGAAGTATCCGGAAATATGAGCAAAGGACAAGAGGCAGCCAAACAGACAGGCAGCCATTAATCAGAAGGCACTATCGAAAGCCTGGTTGCGCGCAACTGTGTCTATGCTAAGCGAAAACCTACGTAATTTTGCGTAGTACACATAATTTGCAAGCGCGTTCTTTACGTTACGTCGCTGGTGTTGCTCAGGCTACGACTACTACGTAGGAAATAGTTTTGCACGCGCAGGGCCAAGAGCCCGACATAACAAAGGGGTGTTGACAAAAGTTGGGCGAATAATACGATTGTTGAAGGGAAACAGATAAACCGATGATGATGACAGCAGTCCGAATGCGAGAGGCAGCTTAAATGAACCTAAGGCCGATGCTATTTCAGCACTGAACGTTTCATACTTCGCACGAGAGCGTCCCTGGCTCACCACACTTTAGTAGTAAACCTTTTTCATCCTGACTATCGTCTCTTAATTGCTCTCATGAGTTACTCTTCGCACTGCCGTCCGCATTCTTCCGCTCATAGCTGATTCCTTAAATTTCCTTTTCTTCTTGGAACGTTGCTTTACCTATGTTGCTCCCGCATTCGGTCTCAAACATGTTGTCCTTAGTTTCACATAAGATGCCGCTCGCATTCGGTCTGCTGTCATCATAATCGGTTTACCTGTTACTCTCCAACAATCATATTAATCGCTTAACGTTGTCAACACGCTTTGTTATACCATTCTTTCTACCTAGTAGTTGTAGTCTGAGGCACACCAGCGACGTGATGTAAAGAACGCGCTTGCAAATCATGTATACTAAACAAAATTACATAAATTTTAATGTATCATAGGCACCGTTGCGCGCCACCAGTCTGTGTTTGTGCTTCTTGCTTCGTTGCTGTCTTTCTGTTTGGCTGCCTCTTGTCCGTTGCCCGTTTTCTCCCGAGATTTCCACAGATACATCCGCCAAAACAAGAAGGTTTATCCACTGGGAATAGTCGACCCACTTTCAATAGCCAGCTGGTTTACATGCTTGTTCTTTTCTCCGGGAGGTGAAGAACCCACACATCGTTCCAAATTGAGCTCTTTCCGCCATTCTGGAGAAGCTACCACCATGGGGTCTAAACAAATGGGTTTAGCTCGCCTCGTACTCACAATGGATCCACTGTTCCACAACCGGAGACTGACAATTCTGGCGTGATTACATTCACTGCCTCAAACATTCCGATTCTCCAGTCACCTGGAGCTTTTCTGATGTCATTTCACGGACAGCACTGCGCGCGCATAAGCGTCTTTTCCGATGATTTTTCCTGGAGTTCTCACTTGGTCATGGAAACAATTACACTTACATTTGAAGGAAATACTTGTCCACTTCGCGGAGGATAGCATTTATTCCTGTTTTGGACATATTCAGACACAAGAAACAACTGCACTCACCGTCCCTATGACAAGTCCAGCATGGATAGCTGGACACGGGTTGCGAGCCGGACAATATAATAGAAAAAGCCGGCCTCTATTAACAATATGTTTACTCACCCGCATCATTATCATTCGACTCTGCGACTCTTTTACATCATTGACTGGCTTCAACGACTATTGCCGGTTCAGTACTAAGCCATTTGGCCAACCACCGAAAAAATTTGGGCTGTCAACCGACTGCGAATAATAGAGTGCAAAATCGGTCTATACGATGCATAGCCGACTAGCACTACAGTTCAACGGAAGCTACGACATTGTTCCAGGACGTGGTGGGTTTTCGCCTGGCAAGCGTTCTCCCTATAAAAAGCCACACATGTCCGCTTAACAACACTGCAACGTGGCGGATGTGACTCGCCACAAAATAAAGTCACAGCTATACATTTCCCACTGACGCAGTCCTCAGCCTCCAACATCGAACCCGTGCAACTGATTTTACTATGAAGAATGCTTTAGTGGAGTACCGATCATCCCGGCTTCGTAATGGTCATCGATTGCACTAAACCTTGTTCGGTCTCCTGTGCTCATGGATCACTACATGGCAAATTTACCCCCCACTTGTATCTTGACGCAACAGTTTTTGCGCGCCACGGCGCCATTATGATCCTTGGTCTGACTATTGCCTGACAATATGCTCGCTCTTATGGACTACATCTTTTCGTTTATTCCTTTCATTGTAACGAAATGTTTTAATATTCCAAAGAAGCTATGCTTGTATGCATATTTGATCATGCCTTTTAGAGGTGTGTCTCGTTTTACAGAGAATATACTATTTATTTATTTATTTATTTATTTAAGTAGATGGAGACCGAATGCGGGAGCGCCGGTGGGTCAAGCAACGTACCATGAAGAAAAGGAAATTCAAAGAGTCAGCGAGGAGTGGATGAATGCGGACTGCATTTCGAAGAGTAGTTCGTGAGATTAATTACGCTAAATGCGCTCAGGATGTCACAGTCCAAAAGCCGTCAGCATCTAGAGAAAAGGGTCACAGAGGGCCAAAACTGCCGTGCATTGTGAGTCGTTATCAAAGGTACGGTCACACTAACTGGTGGATGCGAACATGAGGTAAAGGGGAGAGGCATATGAAGAGAGGCAAGTTGAGCATGCTAATGGAAGTAATAGTCAAGCAACACTTAGCAACGGCATCTTTCACCAGGTACGTTCAGCATTTATTTCATAACGCTAGTGATGTTGCATGGAATTTAGCCCGGAACTCAGTGATCCAAGGTGTTGATGCGACAAACAACTAGTGTCCTCAACATCAGCGTTAGCAATTTGTTTGAGCCTGAGCAACCGTCCTTCGCCGCAACATTTACCCCTACCCTGGCATTACGTTGACGCTGTATTGCTGTCAAACATTAAATGGAGCCGGCAATATCCAGCGGCCAGCTTACGTAAGTAGTTGGTTAGCTTTATCGCACATAGTGGCGTCGCTGTGATATCTAAGTGGAGCCGGCAATTTGTGATGATTACCGGCGACCAGTTTATGTGAGTACCCAGTTCGCCCTGTTGCACTTGATAGCATCCCTGTGACATCTTTCGTACAGCCGGCAACAGCTAAGTAGTACCGGCGGCCAGCTTAATTGGGCAGTCAGTTAGCTCTATTGCATATGATAGCATCGCTGCGACATCCGAAGTGGAGCCGCCAACATCTAATGATTAGCGGCGGTTACATTAATTGAGTAGTCAGCTAACTCTTTGCAAATGGTAGCATCGCTATGACGTCTGAAGTGGAGCCGGAAACATCTAATAATTATCGGCGGCCAGATCATGTGGATGCTCAGTTCGATCTATTGCATATGGTAGCATTGATGTTACATCTAAAGTGGAGCTGCCAACCTCTAATAATTATAGGCAAATAGCTTTTCTGAGTAATCAGTTCGCTCTATTGCATATGATAGCATCGCTTTGACGCATGCTGTGGAGCCGCCAACAACTTTTGTTTATCGGCGGCAAACTTATAGGAATAGTTAGTTAGCTCTATTGTACATTGTAGCATTGCTGTGAGACAATAAGTGGAGCCGGCAACCTCATTTACTTACCGAACGCCAGCTTATGTTAGGTCCCGTAGCTACTTTGCATCTCGCAGCATTGCTGTGACACGTCACATGGAGACGCCCACATCTTTCAAATATTTATAGTCGCGGTTTGTATGGGATCCGGTACCACTTTTGCATCTGGTATTATTGCTGGGAGACGTTACACATAGACCGGGCCACTTCTTTTTCCTACTGGCGGTAAGGGTCAGGGATTCATCTTCCAACACTTACACCCAGTAGTGTGGCCGCGCGACTTTTCCTTCACTCAAAACGTTTCGCAGCTTCCATAATTTCGTTCCAGTAACATGTTTATTTTATACGTTGGAACACCAATATAACTGCATACCAGTTCCAGCTGTAACATTTAATATCATTTTTACGTAGAGCGTTCCGACTTAATTTTCACTAGTATGCGTTTCTCCCGTTTCCGTTATGTTACCTTCGCCGGATACCTAAGTTATAGTAAAGCTAGTACCTACTTCTTCGCATAACTGACACCCTAATTCATCGTCAAACAATGCCATTTCATACATCAGTTGGGGCTACCATCAAAAAATTCTTAACTGCACGTCTTGTGTATTATGTGTACAGCACCGCATAATCGCCTCGTTAACTATTAATCATCCGACGACAGCCTTTGCCCGTAAGTATACCTATTTACAGACTACCGCTTGTTTATCTACTAAATTACTTTTAATAGCTTATTCACTCTATTTAAAAACTGCATTAAACACCATTATTTGGGGCTAAATATATCGCTTGCAAATCAAACAAATCACGGATCTACTAAATTCCGCCTGTCCCCGGCCTATTCACGCCTTTTTGACATCTTCTCATGCTAGTGTAATAACACAGAACATTTTACTGCATGAAAATGAATGGTAAATATCCTCACGGTTAAGTCTGCCATTACCGCCCGCTAAACTGGCGCCGAGTGCAGCATCACCTTCCTTAGTTACGCTGATTATTTGCCCTTACATGACCACTCATTAAAACGAAAGCTTACGTAAATACAAACATATAACTCTGTTTTAGATAAGCACCAATTTACATACATTGTTTACCTAATTCCATAAACGTTGTACAACTTTGCAAAGCTTTGACGAGGGGGTAACATGTTTCGCAGGCAGAAACAATTTTCCACGTCACGTTGATACAATTGTAACACGCAAGCACAGCAGAACTCCAAGGGTTGAGAACGAAGTTCTATTACACAACACGTAGCCTCTACAAAAGGTAATAAACATGAGGTAAGTTGGAACAAGGGAAGTTACAGTTAACCAATGTCGTTGTGTTCTTGTTCTCCTCCGGTAATTGAGCAGGAAAGGCGCGCTGAAAGGCAAACGGGAGAGAGTGCCGTTATTGTAACGATTCAACTTTGAACGCGAGGGGAAATCAGTTTCGATTCTTCTCTACACCACACTCCCTCTAATCAGGCAGCGTCGCCGTAGCCACATTCTAGCCGCCCTGAGCCGGGACCTCCAGTTCAACTGCTACTTCCCCAGGCGTTTCGTTCGGCACCCCCGGACAGGTTGCTCACTTTTACTCCGGAATGGTTTGAGTCGATTGAAATGTACTATCGCGAGTTGACTGGCAGGATTGTTGGGATCTTTGCTAACACACGTCACATCCGATATCACCCGCTCTATTATGTACGGCCCTGTCCACTCATGATGTTGCTTAACCGGAACTCTTGTTGTTGGTATCTGGTGCAAGTAAACTTGGTCGCCAGCCTTCAAGGGAGCGCCGAAAACTTTCTTGTCTTAATAGTCTTTCTGTCGTCGATGGGCTTTCCCAAGACAAAGAGGTGCCGCTTGATGTGTTTGACGAAGCGAATCAAGGAGTTTGCTAACATACTCTGTCACCGATGAATGTGGCTGTTGCGGACCGGGTAGTCGAATGTCAGACGGTAATCGGACTTCTCTTCCGGTCCACATAAAAAATGCTGTTTGACCAGTAGACGTATGCACTGTGCTCCGATATGCCAGCAAGCATTTTGGTAACATAGCGTCCCACTCACTTACATTTCGATCCACCAAGGCCTTCAGTAGCGCTTTCAGCGACCGATTTGTACTCTCAACTTGTCAGTTGCTTTGCGGGTTTTAAGCCGTCGTTCGCGCTTTGTCTATACCGAACACACGACAAAGTTCCTGCACCAACAAACTCTCGAAACACGAGCCCCTGTCAGAGTGTAGCTGCCCCGGTGCTCCCCGGCGACACACCCAGTGGTTCACCATCGCCGTTGTTACGGTGACTGTATCGGCTTGGGCGATCGGAACTGCTTCGCACCACTTAATGAAATAGTCGACCGTGACCAAGATGTATCGATGCCCACGTGATGTTTCTGGTAGGGGACCAACAATATCTACTCCCACAATCTCGTTCGGGTAGCCTGCATTCATAGGCTGCAGTGGTGCTCTCCGGGTGATGGTCGGGTTCTTGAATGTGGCGCATGTCTCACACGTCTGGCAAAAGTTAGTGACGTCTCTCCGTTGATGTGACCACCAAAACCGTTGACGTGCTGCAGCCTCGTTTGTTGATTCCAGCATGACCCAGCTGTTCGTGCAGTTTAGATAGCACTTCGGAAATTAATGATGGCGGAACTACGATTCTCCTGATATAGTTTGGGCCAAAATCAAACACTAGCTCACCTTCCTCAATGCAGAGCTTGTCCCACATCGCCCATGAGCATCGTGCCTCGTAACTTGTTCCTTCCATTTCCTTTGCGATAGGTTTGTCGCTCCCCAATCGTCGTGTGTCATAGACCAATGATACGTCTGGGTCCATTGCCTGTGCCCTGCCAACGACCGTACTCCGAACATTGAAGGTTAACTAGAGCTACGTGTTGTGTACTACAAGATGGGCAGCCTCCATGAGCACGAGTAGGAAGTCTGGAGCGAGCGCCCGCGTTGGCATGCTGTGCACCAGGTCGGTGTTGGCACTCAAAACCATACTCCTGAAGTTGTTCCTGCCATCTGGCAATCTGTCCCTCGGTGTCTCTGAAGTGCTGTAACCAACGAAGTGACTGATGATCTGTTCGTACAAGAAACTTCCTTCCTAATAGGTAGTGTCGGTTTTGTTTTATAAGGAATACTAGGGCCAGCATTTCCTTCCTCGTTGTGTAGTAGTTCCGTTCTCTTGCACTGAGACTCCTACTGCTGTACGACACCACTCGTTCTATTCCGTCCTGCCCGTTCTGCGACAAAACAGCTCCAATCGCCTGGTCGCTCGCGTCCGTGTCTAGAATAAACTCCCAGGCATTTGGTGACAGGTCAGGGAAAACCAACACCGGAGCTGCACAGAGGGATTCTCGTAACCGATCGAAGGAAGTTCGACATTCGGCGGTCCATTGGAAGGTTTGACTTTTCTGTAACAAAGTATTCAAAGGCGCAGCGATCTTTGAGAACCCTTTCACGAATCGCCGATAGTATGAGGTTAACCCTAAAACTGCGTAGTTCGTCAACGTTGGAAGGGGTTGGCCATAAGCTCACTTTCTCCGTCTAACAAGGGTCAGTTCGCATCCCCGTCCCCGAAATGATGTGCCCAAGATACGTTACCTCTTGCTGTAGTAAATGGCACTCTGCTAGATGGAGTTTGTGGCCCACATTTTCTGGGCGCGTTAGAACCTCCGCCAAGTTGTTTAGGTGCTCATCTTTTGTTTTTCCGTGTACAATGACATCGTCCAGGTAAACGAGACACTTGTGAGGCATCAATTCATGCAACACTTTTTGCATCAGGCTTTGAAAAGTCGCAAGGGCGTTAGAGAGGCTAAAAGGCATGGTCTGGAACTCATAAAACCTGATGGTACTACAAACGCCGTTTTTTCTCTGTCGCTTTCCTCTACTTCTACTTGCCAGTAGCCGGAAGCCAAATCTAGAGTACTGAAATAAACTGATCCTCCCAGTGCGTCAAAGAGATCATCGATCCTGGGCAGGGGAAAAGCGTCTTTCCGAGTAATCTCATTTAATCGTCTATAGTCGACACATAGGCGAAAACCACCATCCTTCTTGTTCACCAGAACAACTGGGGCTGCCCATGGGGAAGTGGACGGCCGTATTATCTTCTTTTCTAGCATGTCATCTATGAGTTTCTGCAATTCATTTTGCCAATGTAATGGTATGCGTCTTGCGGGAATTCTAATCGGGATTGCATCACCGGTGTCTATACAGTGTTTCATGAGATTGGTTAGACCGAAGCCGGTACTTCGCCAAGCAAGTGCGTTTGAGTGGTTGCGCAATACGTCTTTGAGTCGCTTTAGTGTCTGCTCATCCGTGACTCGGTCGAGTAGGCGAATAAAGGCGTTAATGTATTGCGCACTGTCTAAGTTGTTCTCATAAGTTGTAGAAGCTTCCAAAGCACTATTTTCCAGGGTTTTAACAGTGCTGTACAGCTATCAGTGATTAGTTGGCACCTGTCCAGACCCAATCGACACTTCAACCGGCGCAACAGATCCATCCCAACAATAACAGCAAACGGAATTTTGTCCGCAACAATAAACTCCTGAGTGAAGCGCTGTTTCGCGACGTCAACTTGTGCGGTTAAGGATCCTAGAACGGACAACAACTCTCCATTGGCGGCAATTAATCGGCAGCGACACGGCGCGCATACGCGATCTGTTAGCCGCTTAGTCGAGTTAGAGCTCATTAGGCTCGTACATGCGCCTGGGTCGATTAGACCTACTAACGGAACACCTGCGATCTGTAATTCTATTGTTAATGCTGATTGTGTGCTCGACGCACAAACAATGGCTGGCATAAATTGTGGATGCAATCGGTGCCACGCACCTGGGCGTCCGTTATTTTAGCGAGATAATCCGCGGTTAAGGATTTGACGGAGGGGCCCTGGAGAACCAGGTTGTGTTGGTCGCCGTGAGCCTGAATAGCTTTGACGATAGTTAGGATGCCAAGTAAACCGTTCCGTTGACGCACGTCTGGGGCGTCCGGTTCCCTTTAACGCGAAACACCCGGAAGTCGGCGTAGCCATTGCTCTGTCGACCTGCTCCAGTTGTTGGCCAATCCGTAGGGCTGCATCCAACTCCTAGGGGGTGAAGAAGGAATTCACGTTTAATGGATGGTGTTTGGATTCCTTCTAGCAGTTGCTCTAGTATTCGTTTATCACGCTTGCTTGATGACTCGCGCTCGTATGCGATGTCGGCCATCTTTCGGAGTTCGCGCACGTACGTCCCAATGCTCTCTCCACTGGTACCGGGAGTGGAATTCTCTGCGTAGGAGTGCAGGTAAAGCAGGAGGGTCCAGTAGGAGGCGCAAGGTAGAGAAGGTCTCAGACGTGACTTCTCTTTCCAGGATTTTACTATCAGAAACAACACCAAAAGCGTCCCCTGACAGTAAGCCGGCGAGCACGCCTGAATGTTGGTTGACTGGGAACTGACGGAGGTAAAGCTGGACTTGTTTCTCCCATCTGGAGTACGTCATCCCGGGAGTGTAACGCTCCGGATGTGGGATTGCATGCATGCAGTCTGACGAACTCGAGCCTGTTGACAATTTTTCCAAAGCACGGGACAAAACATCCAGGGAAGCGGAAAGTCTGGTAGTGGGGTCATCGACATCAGAATGGTCTTCGTCATCAGAATTGTTGTTCATTTTTGGCATGATCTTCGTTAGACTAATGATGGTGGATTCCTGATTCTTGTGATTTGGCAGGGTCGCCACTTTTATAACACGCAAGCACGGAAAAACTCCAAGGGTTGAGAACAAAGTTCTATTACACAATACGTAGCCTCTACGAAAGGTAATAAACATGAGGTAAGTTGGAACAAAGGAAGTTACAGTTAACCAATGTCGTTGTGTCCTTGTTCTCCTCCGGTGATTGAGCAGGAAAGGCGCTCTGAAAGGCAAACGGGTGAGAGTGCCGTTGTTGCAACGATTCAACTTTGAACGCGCGCCAAAAAACAGTTTCGATTCTTCTCTACACAATCACCCCAGAAGCGAAGGCCACTATGGATAACTGTCCGCCTCAATACAAATGACAATATATGATACATTTAAACAACGGGTGCTTTGGCAGACAAGTAATTGATTGTTGATTATTTAATCTAATTATAAACCATTATTGTATTACTATACCCATTATGTCCTAGTTATAAGCAACCGTTGCACAAGGTTTGTGGTTTATTGGTTGTTCGTCAGTAGTTATGGTATGACGATTTGATGATGATAAGGAATAGTTTTCCGTCGGGTGGGTTTGTCGCTTAAGCAGGCTATGCAGCAACAAACGGGGTAATAAACCGAAATAAAGCCACAAAAGTGTTACGCGTGGTGCTTGTATTGTTAGCCGCTGCCTCTGCTTGTGCTCTCGCCACCACTTTCCAGTAGGCGGATTTATATTTTTAAAGCGATAGTCTACATCGGGATAACTTTGACGGAATGAAGAACTAAAAGGCAAGTGTGATTGGTTTCCAGCAACCTTTTGTCGTTCGGATGGAGTGATGGCATTGTTCCAGAACCTGGTGGGTTTTTGCCTGGTAAGCGTTCCACTTACAAAATGCTACCAATATCTATGTAATAACATTGCCACATGGAGGCTGTCACTCGCCACTTAATAAAGTCACTGACCCAACCACGCATTGGCAAGTTGACCGAAACCACATTTCACACCTTCTGCGCGTTTAGCTGCTCTCGTAATGCCACGACTACATATTTCATCAGTGACATTACAAATTTGTAAAATAATTTTGCAGCTTTTTCCGCTTGCTTCATTCACCTGACCCGCACTGTGTACAGGGCGTCCAAACTTTTCTCTCTGCCATCGCTTAGGTGGGATATTTATGGGGAACGAGGTAAACGCGGTTGCGGAGCGGTTGCCCAAGGATGACGCTGTCTGTAAAGAACAGGATTGTTCGCAGGCGCGATTCATATTTGTCGTTCCTGCACCGACGACTTCCGTAGTGGCGAAATAACGGGACGTACTTCTTGCAGATGCCACGCATCAGGTGAACTGGAGTGATTGCATTCTTTGGCACTGCATAGTAATCGTCGGTTGCGGCGTAAGTCGCAGCGTGTTTTACGCTTTGATGCCCAACAAGACGGCAGGCAGTTACACGGGGTTGCTTGGTCAATGCCAGAAATACTGCCCACCACTCAATCAGCGAAGAAAATACTCATGAATGGGTGCCTGGTGCACACGAAGGCAAATAAGTCAGGATATCTATGGCCATGGTGGTATTATGCCGGTTCCATAACCTGCGGGACTTCTCAGGCAAATGCCAGTCTCTGTCAAAAGTGAAAGTGTCGGACCGAGTTTTATTGAAACATTGGATGCACAGCTTAGTCTACACAAGGACCGAATTACATTTTAAGCTCCTGCTTGGACCTATAAAATTTAGAAGTACAGAGGCGTTCACGTACCTCTGTCGGACGTGGTAACTCTTCGCAGGAAGCTTGTGTAAAATGTCGGGCCATCAGGGACAAAACGTATATTCTGCAAACAACAGGACCAGGCGAAAACGGAGACAGAGGGCGAGTGAAACATATCGGGATATACAGCTGGTTGGATCCATAATTAACGACCTTTGTTGATGCATGACATTTTTCCTTTGATTCAGTCAAACAAACTCACTCCAATGCGTCCACTGTTGGCCAATCAGCGTGCATGCAAGAAACGTGTGAACGTCCAATCGGTTGCCGCCTTTGCTTGCGGCAGCCTAACGGCTTCCTTGCTGGGCTGGCACCGCACGTTCGTTCGGGTGTATACTCCCATCACATCCTTCTTTTTTCGTGTTCTTGCTGCTGTACTTTGCTAACTAGTCCATACACTTTACCACTTCGCGTCCTCTTTATTGAATCTGTCGATGTCGCCTCATTGCCGCACGCAGTATAACGCTCTCTCCCTGATTCATGCTGTCGCCTCGGACATCTCCTCAGCTGTACTCGGTTTCGCCTCAGCTTCTTCCCTCCAACATTTACTTCGTATGACCTTTCACCGACTTTCGCAGTCACCACTCCTTTTCTCCACCGCTCCTGTCCATCGGGAATTGGTTCAACCCATACTTCTTCCCCCACTGTCAACTCAGGTAATTCCCGTGCGCCGTTGTCGTAGTACCGTTTCTGAGTAGCCATTCGCCTTTTCAAATTGTTCTGTACTTTCTCAAATTGTGGCGTGACAGGGCGTAGAAGTGTTGCGGATGCAGGCATCACAGTTCTGGTCCTTCGACTGTATAGGCGCTGCACTGGGCTCAGGCCGATATCCGTTGAAGGCGTGTTGCGACTCTCCAGTAGCATGAGGTATAGGTCCTCCCGAGTATCTCTAGCCTTCGCTAATAGTCGCTTGGCTTGCTTCACTGCCGACTCTGCCTTCCCATTTGATTGACTGTGATAGGGACTGGTTTGCCGGTGTGCGAATCCCCATTTGGTTGCGAAAACCTGGAATGCCATGCTGCTGAACTGGGGACCGTTGTCCGAGATTTTTTTTTTTTTTTTTTTTTTTTTTTTTTTTTTTTTTTTTTTTTTTTTTTTTTTTTTTTTTTTTTTTTTTTTTTTTTTTTTTTTTTTTTTTTTTTTTTTTTTTTTTTTTTTTTTTTTTTTTTTTTTTTTTTTTTTTTTTTTTTTTATAGATCCACTGCTACCTTTTGCCACGGTCGGTCCGGAACATCATGCAGCATCATCGGTTCCTTCGTTTGCCGAATGTCGTGTGAACGGCACGCCCCACAGTTAGACACATGATCCTTGATCTGACCTGTCATTCCTGGCCAGAACATCAGTTCGCTTGCTCGATTAATAGTGTAATTTGCACCCAGGTGAGCGCGATGGACATGCTCCAGCATCTCCTTTCGGAGAGAAGAAGGGATTAGGATTCGACTTCCCTTGAACAACAGACCGTCACAGACAGTGAGTTCGTCCCGAAAATTGAAGTAGGGTGTTAATTCTTTCGGGAGCTGCTACTTGGTTTCGGGCCACCCATTGAGGATAACGTCTCGCGAAGCTGTAAAAGTTTGGTCTTCCTCCGTGAAACGCCTTATGTCTTTCAAACGGTTTTCTGTCACTGCCAGATGCTGCACCATGTTAACTGTCTCGATCTCTTCTAGATGCTGTTCGGCCACTGGCGGATGTGCTCTCGACAGGGTGTCCGCGATGAACATCTGTGTGCCAGGTGTGTACACAATGTCAATGTCATACTCCTAGAGCCGGATAAGCATACGCTGCAGACGACGAGGAACGTTATTCAGTGGTTTAGTGGCTATCGACACCAGCGGCTTATGATCAGTGTACACGGTTGTCTTTCTTCCAAAAGTATAATCATTGAAACGCTCCATGGCATAGACCACTGCCAGCAACTCTTTCTCCATCTGTGCGTACCGCTTCTCGGTCTCTGTGAGTGCTCGACTGCGGAAACCCAAAGGTCTTCCGTTCTGCAACAGAACAGCACCTATTCCACTCTGGCTACTATCATACTGTACCTCCAATGGTTGTGCTGGATCATAATATCCGAGTACGGGCGCATTACTGACAAGGTTCTTAATAGTTTCGAAAGCCAAATCCTGTTCCTTCCCCCAGCTCCAATTTACTCCTTTGTGAGTTAACTGCATAATCGGAGTCATGACATCAGCGAGTCCTAGTAGGAACCGGCTGAAATAGTTCACCATACCGTTTAGTCGATGGACTGCCTTCACATCGTTAGGGGACGGCATCTCTTGTATCGCCTTAATTTTCCCTGGGTCAACTCTGATTCCGTCGGATGTTAACACATGCCCATGAAAAAGTACCTCCTCTTTCCGCAGCTCTACTTTCTCGCGTTTTAGCTTGATTTTCTTTGGCACGCAACGCCTCAGGAACCGGTGTAGCTTAGTGTCATGCTCTTCTTCGGTGGAACCGTAAATCAGAACGTCAGCTGCCACACAGGTTAAGCCATCTAAATCATCTATTGCTTGCACCAAACGCTTTTGGAAAATTTCGCTAGACACCTTCAGGCCAAACGGTAATCGCAACCAACGATAACGTCCGAACGGTGTAGCAAATGTGGTGAGGAAACTGGATTCGTCGTCTAGAACAACGTGCCAGAATGCGGAAGAAAGGTCTACTTTCGTGAAAAACTTAGCTTTTGTCAAACGCGGTAAAACATCTGCTAACGTCGGTAGCGCATAATGTTCTCTACGCAGGGCCTCATTCAGTGGCTTCGGGTCTATACATACGCCTAGTTCGCCATTTTTCTTCGTAATGATTGCGACCTGGCTAACCCAGTCTGTTGGCTCATCAACCTTTGCAATCACCCCCTGCATAACCAGCTTGTTCAATTCCGCGAAAAATCGGGCGCGTAGCGCAAATGGGACTCTTCTAGCAGGTAACGCAATGGGGCGTGCCAAAGGATCTAACGACAGGTGAGCGGTACCCTCGAATTCCCCTAAACCCGGGCTAAACACAGACGGATACAGGTCATTAACATCGGCTTCACTCTGACAAGCGTACACAAAACGATCATGGTTAAGAATGACAAAGCCAAGAGATAAAATCGAATCAATGCCGAGAGTCGGCGTGAGATCCTCATCCACGATCACGAACTGCAGACGATGCGAAACACCGTCTCTCGGATTGACCACTTCAATTGTCGCTGAGCCCTTTGGCTTGAGTCTGGAACCATTCCACATGCGCAAATAATCTTGATCCGATTGAATTTGCACGCCGCGGCAGTGCTTTCTGGGCAAAATATTGATCGTCGCGCCTGTGTCTAACTGGAATCGCACAGACCGTCCCTCGATCAGAAGACTTGCATAGACACACTTCTGCGACGCTTTCCGAGACACGTTACCAATCGATTGTTCGGTGTCTTCTTTTGATTTGTCTGGAACGAATGCACTGACATCTGTCGACTGACAGCAGCGGGCGAAGTGATTGCGCTTCCCACATTTGACACAAATGCGGCCCCACGCCGGACACTGTTCGCGGTTCCTCGGATGTCGTGTTGCACAGAAGTTGCAGGGCTCCTGTCGCGCGGTCGTGGCCCTCGTAGTTTTGCTCCTGGAAACGGCGCACAACTCTGAATCACCTGCTATTGTCATCTGCTGGAACTGATAGGCAGTGGAGGACTCACTGTTACAGATGTCGATACATTGCTGCAGAGCTAGGTTGCGCTTTCGTAATAGTCGCTTCGTCAAACCTTCGTCATTGATCCCAAGAACAATGCGGTCCCGTATGAGACTGTCCGCCATGCATTTACAGAAACTGCAGGATCGGGCCAAAATCTTTAGCTCAGTGACGTACGTGTCAACGGATTCACCTGGCCGCCTGTTCCGCGAAAAGAAGAGGTAGCGTTGAAATGTCTCGTTTGTTTGGCCTTCGCAGTATTCACTGAACTTCTAAAGAACTGTCTCCAGATTGTTGGCATCTTCGCTCTTGTCGTAACACAATGTCTCTAGCACGCGGCGCGCATCATCTCCTGCTGCGTGTCGAAACATGGCCAAGCGGTACGCCATCGGTTGTTTGTCCAGACGCGATAAAGTGTAGAAATCCATCCATTTGCTCTTCCACAAACGCCAGTCGCTTGCCAAACTGCGTTCATCCATGTTCAGCGGGGCAGGCATTTGAATAGCCGGTGCAGCTCCAATCATCGTCTGGG
The DNA here is from genome assembly GCA_944474145.2 of Dicrocoelium dendriticum. NCBI lineage: Eukaryota > Metazoa > Platyhelminthes > Trematoda > Plagiorchiida > Dicrocoeliidae > Dicrocoelium > Dicrocoelium dendriticum. Next base: position 66,294,212 of record OX104060.1, on the reverse strand, counting down.
TGGTACTAATGTTCTTCTCCTTCTCCGACACCATGTGAAAAGTCGGGCCTTCAGGGACAAAACGTATATTCTGCAAACAACAGGACCAGGCGAAAACGGAGACAGAGGGCGAGTGAAACATATCGGTATATACAGCTGGTTGGATCCATAATTAACGACCTTTGTTGATGCATGACATTTTCCTTTGATTCAGTCAAACAAACTCACTCCAATGCGTCCACTGTTGGCCAATCAGCGTGCATGCAAGAAACGTGTGAACGTCCAATCGGTTGCCGCCTTTGCTTGCGGCAGCCTAACGGCTTCCTTGCTGGGCTGGCACCGCACGTTCGTTCGGGTGTATACTCCCATCACACTCGGAGTACCATTTGTTGCGCAAAGTGCGCACGTTTGGTGCGTTCACCATAAACAGAGTGGCAAACAAGAATAAACATCTCAACTGTGGCTTAAGCGAAGGGACCTCGATTGTGCAACTTGTTGATGAAGTTGTTCGGAGAGCACGCAATGCAGAATCGCGTTGGACCACGTTGGTAGCCAAGTTGCTGATGTCGAAATCGCAAATTATTCCGGTAATTTGGCAGGTAAAGAATTTGTGTTCTTGTCTGTCCTATTACTCTGCTGACCTGGTTATGCGAAACATTTCTTCTGAACCGGTCCCATGAATACGACCTAATGTTACTGGGGATGAAGCAATAGGTAAGAGCGACTTCAGACACACTGTTGTGATGGGTAATGAAATGAGCTGTTATTGCTCTTTCGTAACTCAGTGGGATATGCCATGCGTACACCTTGTGCGGGTTGCTGGCATGTTAACCGCCGACATAACTTCGCTTATGCACAGAAGCCGTTGGTCAATGGGGACTGTCAGATTCTCATCCCTGATTCCTAGACGTCCTCAGGAGAACATCAAGCAATGCCCTATACATGTGCCTCCGCGCCGGTGGTATTAACGCGGGAGAAAACGTGGTCTCATGCCAACTGGCTATTCCGTGATATAACCGTCTGATACATTATCTGCATGCTTGGTCCCCATACCGAAAACGAAAGTTCCGGTCCTTGATTAGTTTGCCTCTCGGCTCCACTCTCATGCTTCCCAGATCACAATCACGTTCCCCACTCTTGTTTGGCCTCTCTTTTGGTCCGTACCGCAACTGTTCAGTGGTGGTTTCGGTTTCCATAGCGTCAGCACAACATACTAGGCCACATTTGATCCAGTTTCCTACTGCGCCACGCACTCTTAAACCTCCTGGACCGCACCGGCCTCCGGCTCCAAATGCCTATAGGTCTCAAACAAAGGCCTCTCTTCCTTTGAGCATCGATTACAGTTCTCATTGGCATAAGAAACAGCCACATGATACTGGCCTCCGTCTGCCTCATTACCTGTATGCTTGGTCCCCTGTAAAATGCAATTTCAGGTCTCTGATTGACTTTTGCTTCTCGGCTCCACCATCATGAATCGCAGCTCACAATTACGTTCCCCTCTTTTGTTTGGCCTTTCTTTTGGTCCATATCGCATCGGTTCAATGGCGGTATAGGTATCACTAGCGTCAGCGCAACGTCGTTGGCCTCCTTTGATTCCCTTTGCTATTGTGGTACTCATTCTTAAAACTCTTCGACTATCATGCATCTCCGCTCACAATTACGTTCCCCTCCCTTGTTTGGCCTCTCTTTTGGTCCATATAAATAAATAAATAGTTTATTCTCGAATTTGTTGAGACGCACCAAGTAAGGCATGATCAATATCGCATCGGTTTGATGGCGGTATATGTGCCTCTAACGTCAGCGCATCTTACTAGCCCCCGTTTGATTCTCTTTGCTACTGTGGCACTCATCGTTAAACCTATTGGACTCCTCCGGCGTCTCAGGCTCCCAACGCCCATAGTCCCCAGCTATGGCATCTCTTCCCCTGAGGAGCGGCTGCCATCGATTGATATTCTCAACGGTGTAAGTAACGGCCCCATGATTCTCGTCTCTGTCCGATTCATTACGTGTACGCTTGGACCCCTACGAAATTGAAAATTCCGGTCCTTGATTAATTTTGACCCTCGGCACAACTACCATTCTTCTCAGCTCACAAGTATCGTCTCCATCTCTTGTTTGGCCTCTCTCTTAAACCTTATCGCATTCGTTCAAAGGTGGTGTGGGTACTAATAGCGTCAGCACAACCTCCTAGGCCTTCGATTATCTTTCCTACTGTGGCAATCATTCTTAAACTTTTTCGACTGGTCCGGCCTCTCAGGCTCCAAATGCCGATAGGTCTCAAGCCAAAGCCTCTCTTCTTGTGCGGATCTGCTGCCATCGATAAAGGTTCTCAATGGTATAAGTAACGGCCTCATGATTCTCGTCTCCGTCCGATTCATTATCTGTATGCCTAATCCCAGTAATCTGCATGCCTAATCCCAGACGTCGCTATATGTTCTTGCTACTGTGGCTCTCACTCCTAAACCTTTTGGACTAGTCCGGCCTCTCAGGCTCCAAATGCCCATGGGTCTCAAACCAAGGCTTCTCTTCCTTTCAACATCGATTAAAGTTCTCATTGGCATAAAAAACAGCCTCATGTACTCGCCTCCGTCTACCTTATAATATGTTTGGACCCCTGCAAATTGCAATTTCAGGTCTCTGATTGACTTTTGCCTCTCGGCTCCACTATCATGCTTCTCAGATCACAATTACGTCCCCCTCTCTTGTTTGGCCTCTTTTCTGGTCCATATCGCATCGGTTCAGTGACGGTATAGGTACCACTAACGCCAGCGACACGTACTAGCCCCCGTTTGATTCCCTTTGCTACTGTGACACTCATTATTAAACCTACTGGACTTGCCCGACCTCTCAGGCTCCTAATACCCATCGGTCTCAAAACAAGGCCTCTCTACTCGAGCATCGGCTGCCGTCGGCAAATGTTCTCATTTGTATAGGTAACTGCCTCGCGTACTTGCCTCCGTCTTGTACATTACCTGCATGCTTTGTCCTTCTCCGAAATTGAAATTTCAGATCTCTGGTTGAATTTTGCCTCTCGGCTACACTCTCATGCTTCTCAGATCACAATTATGTCCCCCTCTCTTGTTTGGCCTCTTTTCTTGTCCACATCGCAACGGTTCAATGGTGGTTTCGGTTCCCATAACGTCAGCACAACATACTAAGCCACATTTGATCCAGTTTCCTACTGCGCCACGCACTCTTAAACCTCCTGGACCGCACCGGCCTCCGGCTCCAAATGCCTATAGGTCTCAAACAAAGGCCTCTCTTCCTTTGAGCATCGATTACAGTTCTCATTGGAACAAGCAACAGCCACATGATACTGGCCTCCGTCTGCCTCATTACCTGTATGCTTGGTCCCCGGCAAGATTGCAATTTCAGGTCTCTGATTGACTTTTGCCTCTCGGCTCCACCATCATGAATCGCAGCTCACAATTACGTTCCCCTCTTTTGTTTGGCCTTTCTTTTGGTCCATATCGCATCGGTTCAATGGCGGTATAGGTATCACTAGCGTCAGCGCAACATCGTAGGCCTCCTTTGATTCCCTTTGCTACTGTGGTACTCAGTTTTAAACCTCTTCGACTACTCCGGCCTCTCAGGCTCCAAATGCCCATAGGCATCAAACCAAGGCCTCTCTTCTTTTGAGGAGGGCTGCCACCGATTAAGTTTCTCATTGGTGTAAGTAACTGCCTTATGTGTTCGCCTCCGTTTGACACATTATCTGCATGCTTGGTTGTTCTACGGAAATTGCAATCTCAGGTCCCTGGTTGAGGTTTGCCTCTCGGCTGCATTCTCATGCTTCTCAGCGCACGACTACGTCCCCTCTCTTGTTTTGCCTCTCTTCTGGTCTTTATCGCAACAGTCCAATGGCGGTATACGTATCACTAGCGTCAGCGCAACATCCCAGGTCTCTTTTGGTTGCCTATCCCTCTGTGCGTCTCATTGCAAAACATTTTGGCCAAGTCAGTCCTCTGAGGCTCCAAATACCCACAGGTCTCAAGCTAAGGCCTCTCTTATTTTGAGCACCGGCTGCCATCGACACAAGTTCTCATTGGTATAAGTTACAACCTTATGCTACTCTTCTTTGTCTGGATCATAATCTCCATGCTTGGTAACGCTCACCGAAATCCGAATTTCCGGTCTCTGCCTGACTTTTGCCTCTCGGCTCAACTATCATGCATCTCAGCTCACATTAACGTCTTCCTCTCTTGTTTGGCGTCTCTCTTCGCTCATATCGCAACTATTCATTGGCGGTATAGGTACTACTAGCCTCAGCTCATCGGTCACTCCATTGATTTCAGCCAGCACAACTTTACCATAAATTTTATATTTATACAATAACATAGTCCTGTTCAATTTTGTTGGCAGTTTTCTCGGTCCGTTTTTCTTCTCACCCATGTTCTACAGGATAACATTACCTGCACCGAACACCGCTGAAGACGCACCTGCGACGCTCCCATGGACACGGATTCAATAAAGAACAAAGAAAAACCCGCACTTCATAATCATGACACACTAAAGAACCTACGAAACTGATCAATTCATTACAAGTCACCTGAGTCGTCCGACTTCAATAGCCTCAACCACTTGTAATGGATTCCGAAGGCGACTACACAGCCATAGGAAACAAATTGGCGTTGCGTGACTGCGAATATCCGCGAGGGTAATCGGTCAGATACCATCTTGCCAATGTATATCAACAGCCGGCAGTGTTCCAGGACGTAGTGGGTCTTCGTCTGGCAAGCGTTTTCCCTACAAAAAGCCACAAATGTCTGTTTAACAACACTGCGACGTGGCGGATGTGACTCGCCACTCAATAAAGTCACCGCCCCTAACACATTGGCAAGTTGATTGACACCACATTTACAAGTTCTGTGCATATATCGGCTCTCGCACGAACACGCCTACATATCTGACTAGTGACATACCACTATTCTTAAGGATTTTCCACCCGTTTCCTCATACTTCACTCACTGACCTACATTGCTTACGGGACCTCATCGGACTAGTTCCTCATCAACATACCACGTAAGTGATCTGATTACTATCTTTACCTCTCGCATTCTGTGTACATAGACTACATACAACCTTTGGGCTCTATGGGCCCACACTACTGTCTCCAACTTTACTACTCCCACTGTTGGTGCTGCTTATTCCGCTATCGTGTACAATAATGCAATATGCTGATCATGCCCAAAAGGCGTGTCTCGCTTTGTCGAGAATAAAATATTTATTTATTTATTTATGACCATTCGGGGTGCAACGGCTTACCTCGATGAAGAGCAGTTCAGTCGTAGCAGCCTGAATAAGTCGCTACGTTGGCAGAGCTTGGTGGCAGTTGGAATCCGTCTTTCCGACAACCTCGAACAGGTTTTGTACTGCAAATGAAGCAGGTGGCTTCATCAGGTGTGTGCGGCACACAACGGAGATGAAGAGCACTGTTAGTGTATCTTATGCAAGCGAGTTAACTTTTCCTAACCCCCTTTCCCTCCATGCATGTTCACGAGAACACTAAACCGGCCCATTTTAGGGCCACCCTCTGGTTCTGCAGTAGCATGCATCCCTTGGATGGTAACTCACGCTGCTTGAAAGCTGCTGGGTACAGCTTGGAACCTACCGCATGGCAGCCTAGTGGGTGGCTCTATGAACGACCATTATGTCTTAATGGTTATATGTTTGACATCGGAACCCCATTCTGTGTGGCAGTTCAAGTATACCGTATGTCAAGCATACCGCCGCAAAACGGGTTTGAGCAGCTAGCCTGGCGTGAAACAGGTGAGGGTAAGCCAGTTTTGTTCCATCGTATGCATGTACACATTACCACCTTTTCTCCTTGTATACACACGTTTTTCCAAAGTCCCACTCAGGTGTCCGTAAGAAACGCCCATAAATAAATAAATAAATGGGATATTCTCGGTAAAACGGGACAACTTGTGAAGGCGCCATCAAATATGCATACAAGCATACCTTCTTGGGAATAGTAAAATATTTCGTTGTAGGGAAAGTTATATCCGTAAAGATGCAGTCCATACGAGGGAGCATTTTGTCAAGTAAGAGGCAGACCAAGGAACATGATGGCGCTGGGGCGCGCATAAATTTGTCATAAAGGTTGGGTTAATATACAAGCAGGGCGTGCTTTCGGCATGTAGTAGTCCAGGAGCACAGGAGGCCAAACAAGGTTTTGGTGCAATCAAACACCAATAAGAAATCAGAATGTCCTGTGCTTCATCCAAGCATTCTTCATAGTGAAAGCAGTTGCACAGGCTGTGGTAGAAGTCTGAGAACAGCGTCAGTGTGCAATGTTTAGCTGTGACTTTATTCAGTGGCGAGTCACATCCGCCACGTTGCAGTGTTGTTAAGCGGACATTTGTGGCCCTTTATAGGGGGAACGCTTGCTAGGCGAAAACCCACCACGTCCTGGAACACTGCCGTAGCTTCCGTAGAACAGTAATGCTAAGCGGCTATAAATAGTACATACCGATTTTGCACTCTATTATCCACAGTCGGTTGACGGCCGAATTTCTTCCTTAGCTAACCGATCGGCTTGGTTATGAACCGGCAGTAGCCTTGGCAACCGGTCAGTCATGTAAAAGAGTCGTCGCGTCGAATGATAAACGATGCAGGTGAGTAAAACGTTGTTAATAGAGGTTGGCTTTTTCTATTATTTACCTGTCTGGTTCGCAAACCGTGTACAGCTATCCGTGGTGGACTCTTCATGGGGATGGTTAGTGCAGTTGTTTCTCGTGGATGAATACATCCACAACAGGCAAACATGCCATTATTGTCCAATACAGGATCGTTATGAGTTGTTAACTTCGCAAAATAGAATCGGAATTCCTTCAAATGTAAATAAGTGTAATTGCCTCCATGCTCAATTGAAAGCTCCATGAAATGCCATAGGAAAAGCCATTTCTACGAGCGCAAAGCTGTCCGTGAAATGACATCGGAGGAGCTGCAGTGAAGGGCGAACCGGAATGTTCTCACGGAAAGGTAGGGCACCGAAAAGTGACAGTGAAGGTAAGCACGCCAGCATAATTTTTGTCTTCCGTTGTGTAACAGGGGATCCATGTAAATATACTTTTCCAGGTAAGTAAATTGTGCTACTCTGACTACGAGGCGAACTAAACCCATTTGTTAAGACCCCGTAAAAGCGGCGTCTCCAGGATGGAGGAGCGAGGAGTGAGTTCTTCATCTCCCGGAGAATAGTTCAGGTGTTTAAGCCAGCTGGCTAATGAGCATGGGTCGACCAACCCCTGTGGATGAACCTTCTTGTTTTAGCCGATGTAACTAGAAGTATCCGGAAAATATGAGCAAAGGACAAGAGGCAGCCAAACAGACAGGCAGCCATTAATCAGAAAGCACTATCGAAAGCCTGGTTGCGCGCAACTGTGTCTATGCTAAGCGAAAACCTACGTAATTTTGCGTAGTACACATAATTTGCAAGCGCGTTCTTTACATTACGTCGCTGGTGTTGCTCAGGCTACGACTACTACGTAGGAAATAGTTTTGCACGCGCAGGGCCAAGAGCCCGACATAACAAAGGGGTGTTGACAAAAGTTGGGCGAATAATACGATTGTTGAAGGGAAACAGATAAACCGATGATGATGACGGCAGTCCGAATGCGAGAGGCAGCTTAAATGAACCTAAGGCCAAGTAGATGGAGACCGAATGCGGGAGCGCCGGTAGGTCAAGCAACGTTCCATGAAGAAAAGGAAATTCAAAGAGTCAGCGAGGAGTGGATGAATGCGGACTGCATTTCGAAGAGTAATTCGTGAGATTAATTACGCTAAATGCGCTCAGGATGTCACAGTCCAAAAGCCGTCAGCATCTAGAGAAAAGGGTCACAGAGGGCCAAAACTGCCGTGCATTGTGAGTCGTTATCAAAGGTACGGTCACACTAACTGGTGGATGCGAACATGAGGTAAAGGGGAGAGGCATTTGAAGAGAGGCAAGTTGAGCATGCTAATGAAAGTAATAGTCAAGCAACACTTAGCAACGGCATCTTTCACCAGGTACGTTCAGCATTTATTTCATAACGCTAGTGATGTTGCATGGAATTTAGCCCGGAACTCAGTGATCCAAGGTGTTGATGCGACAAACAACTAGTGTCCTCAACATCAGCGTTAGAAATTTGCTTGAGCCTGAGCAACCGTCCTGCGCCGCAACATTTACCCCTACCCTGGCATTACGTTGACGCTGTATTGCTGTCAAACATTAAATGGAGCCGGCAATATCCAGCGGCCAGCTTACGTAAGTAGTTGGTTAGCTTTATCGCACATAGTGGCGTCGCTGTGATATCTAAGTGGAGCCGGCAATATGTGATGATTACCGGCGACCAGTTTATGTGAGTACCCAGTTCGCCCTGTTGCACTTGATAGCATCGCTGTGACATCTTTCGTACAGCCGGCAACAGCTAAGTAGTACCGGCGGCCAGCTTAATTGGGCAGTCAGTTAGCTCTATTGCATTTGATAACATCGCTGCGACCTCCGAAGTGGAGCCGCCAACGTCTAATGATTAGCGGCGGTTACATTAATTGAGTAGTCAGCTAACTCTTTGCAAATGGTAGCATCGCTATGACGTCTGAAGTGGAGCCGGAAACATCTAATAATTATCGGCGGCCAGATCATGTGGATGCTCAGTTCGATCAATTGCATATGGTAGCATTGATGTTACATCTAAAGTGGAGCTGCCAACCTCTAATAATTATAGGCAAATAGCTTTTCTGAGTAATCAGTTCGCTTTATTGCAAATGATAGCATCGCTTTGACGCATGCTGTGGAGCCGCCAACAACCTTTGTTTATCGGCGGCAAACTTATATGAATAGTTAGTTAGCTCTATTGCACATTGTAGCATTGCTGTGAGACAATAAATGGAGCCGAAAACCTCTTTTACTTACCGAACGCCAGCTTATGTTAGGTCCCGTAGCTACTTTGCATCTCGCAGCATTGCTGTGACACGTCACATGGAGACGCCCACATCTTTCAAATATTTATAGTCGCGGTTTGTATGGGATCCGGTACCACTTTTGCATCTGGTATTATTGCTGGGAGACGTTACACATAGACCGGGCCACTTCATTTTCCTACTGGCGGTAAGGGTCAGGGATTCATCTTCCAACACTTACACCCAGTAGTGTGGCCGCGCGACTTTTCCTTCACTCAAAACGTTTTGCAGCTTCCATAATTTCGTTCCAGTAACATGTTTATTTTCTACGTTGGAACACCAATATAACTGCATACCAGTTCCAGCTGTAACATTTAATATCATTTGTACGTAGAGCGTTCCGACTTAATTTTCACTAGTATGCGTTTCTTCCGTTTCCGTTATGTTACCTTCGCCGGATACCTAAGTTATAGTAAAGCTAGTACCTACTTCTTCGCATAACTGACACCATAATTCATCGTCAAACAATGCCATTTCATACATCAGTTGGGGCTACCATCAAAAAATTCTTAACTGCACGTCTTGTGTATTATGTGTACAGCACCGCATAATCGCCTCGTTAACTATTATTCATCCGACGACAGCCTTTGCCCGTAAGTACACCTATTTACAGACTACCGCTTGTTTATCTACTAAATTACTTTTAATAGCTTATTCACTCTATTTAAAAACTGCATTAAACACCATTATTTGGGGCTAAATATATCGCTTGCAAATCAAACAAATCACGGATCTACTAAATTCCGCCTGTCCCCGGCCTACTCACGCCTTTTTGACATCTTCTCATGCTAGTGTAATACCACAGAACATTTTACTGCATGAAAATGAATGGTAAATATCCTCACGGTTAAGTCTGCCATTACCGCCCGCTAAACTGGCGCCGAGTGCAGCATCACCTTCCTTTGTTACGCTGATTATTTGCCCTTACATGACTACTCATTAAAACGAAAGCTTAAGTAAATACAAACATATAACTCTGTTTTAGATAAGCACCAATTTACATACATTGTTTACCTAATTCCATAAACGTTGTACAACTTTGCAAAGCTTTGACGAGGGGGTAACATGTTTCGCAGGCAGAAACAATTTTCCACGTCACGTTGATACAATTGTAACACGCAAGCACAGAAGAACTCCAAGGGTCGAGAACGACGTTCTATTCCACAACACGTAGCCTCTACAAAAGGTAATAAACATGAGGTAAGTTGGAACAAGGGAAGTTACAGTTAACCAATGTCGTTGTGTTCTTGTTCCCCTCCGGTAATTGAGAAGGAAAGGCGCGCTGAAAGGCAAACGGGAGAGAGTGCAGTTATTGTAACGATTCAACTTTGAACGCGCGCCAAAAAACAGTTTCTATTCTTCTCTACACAATCACCCCAGAAGCGAAGGCCACTACGGATAACTGTCCGCCTCAATACAAATGACAATATATGGTACATTTAAACAACGGGTGCTTTGGCAGACAAGTAATTGATTGTTGATTATTTAGTCTAATTATAAACCATTATTGTATTACTATACCCATTATGTCCTAGTTATAATCAACCGTTGCACAAGGTTTGTGGTTTATTGGTTGTTCGTCAGTAGTTATGGTATGACGATTTGCTGATGATAAGGAATAGTTTTTCGTCTGGTGGGTTTGTCGCTTAAGCAGGCTATGCAGCAACAAACGGGGTAATAAACCGAAATAATGCCACAAAAATGTTACGCAAGCTGTGTCCTAGGGTAAAGAGCATCGCGTTAAAGTAATAAAAATTTGGCACGATCTCAAAGTCACTGAATGCTAAGCAGCAGTGCCACTTATAAGCAGTGCATTACTACTTTGCTGACGCTCAGGCATTTGGACACCATAGCTAACTTTGGATAAAGGACTAGAGACGACGGGAGGCAGCACTACTACCCGGGTTGCTACTTTCACTCTCTAACGCGAAGGCAAAACTTCCCAAGATCCGAGAAGTTAGAAAGGATGACGGTATTTATTAACAAATAAATGAATAATATATTCTCGAATTTGTCGAGACACACCAAAAGAGGCATGATCAACGTTTACATGCAATTACGTTTCCCAACATACACGTTGCTATGTATGTAGTCGGCAGTAAGCCGAATGTTGTACAGGCTTTGGAAATTGTAAAATTAAGCATGAGGAATATAGTCGTCAAAACATAACGATACGTTGGGTTCTAGCGTGCGTAGGGTAAACAGACTAGGCATCACATGTGTAGTGAAAAGGATGCATGTAGGCGGGGAATATCTTACGCTTGAACGTGTCAGGAAAATATTAAATTATGATTCTTGTCGACCTGCCTGTATGTAGTTGTGGACAGTGACGTTATTTAGCGTCGAGTCACCTACACTACGTCGCAGTGTTGTTAAGCGGGCATTTGCGGCTTTTTATATAGAGAATGCATGCTAGGCGAAAACCTACCACGTCCTGGAACACTCTCAGAAATCCGTTTGTACACTCATGTAAAACTGGCAGAGCAACTTGCCGACTGCTTCCACCCTCGGTTATCCGCAGTCAATTGACTACCTATTTCCTCTGTTAGTTGCTCAGGTATCTTTGGTCAGGGCCACCATAATGGCTGATGCCCATGGAGGGTGAGACCTCCACGAAAAATCATCTTTGTGGGTGTCCAGGTGAGCAAAACGTCAGTTCTTGCGTCTTTATTTTTCAGGTTTATGTATACTTTGCAGGAGTGTGATGGCCTTGTGTCCAGCTATCGTCACTTGACAACAGTCGTGGTATTGAGTGCATTTGTATCCATTTGTTATACAGCCATGTTCTTTGTAGGTCTGTTTGGGTTATGTCCTGTCCCGGGCAAAAATGCTTTCTCGGTCCAATCCCCGATCCCCAAGAAGTTCCGGACCTAGGAGGAAAGGGATGATGAGAGACAACCAAGGCCAAAAAGAACAGGCGTGGAAAGAACCATTGCTTAAGTCCTATGGTATAACAAATAGTGGAAACAAATGATGCGCCATGTGCAAAAATAAATAAATAAATAAATAAATAAATACTTTATTCTCGACTATGCGAGGCACGCCCATGGAGGCATGATCAGATATGTACAACTGTACAAACATTTTATGGCAACTGTGACAGCATAGTAGAAAGTTGGTGGTATGTTCATGGTAAAATAAATAAATAGATAGTTTATTCTCAGTTTCATAGAGACGCACCAACTTAGGCATGATCAAGGCTTAAAACTGTTGTGTATCACGACGATACTCCGGGTTCAATCGTGTATAGTTGAAACGGTGTCAAGAGGAGTTGATATGTGAATCTAGTCGACTTGCCAGTATGTAGTTGTGGGCTGTGGCTTTATTCAGTGGCGAGTCACATCCGCCACGTCGCAGTGTTGTTAAACAGACATATGTGGCTTTTTATAGGGAGAACGCTTGCCAGGCGAAAACCCACCACGTCCTGCAACACTGCCGTAAAGCATTTTGAACATTAATGTTGAACTGGCAAAGCCACTTGACGACTGGTTTCACATTCGGTTTTTCGCGGGGTAATGGCTTCTAATTTCCTCTGTTAGTTGGACGGGTATTTTGCTCTGGGTCGCCATGATTTTTTGGGGTCGCTGGAGGAGAGGGACATCGCGATTTTTCTTCTTGTTGTATGTCCAGGTGAGCAAAAGTTTCAATTTTTCCGCTGTTCAGATTTTTCAGATGTATAATGTATGGGAGTGTGAGGATATATCCAGTTCTTTATACTGGACAAGGGTTATGGTGATTGTAGGTTGGTCCTTGCGGAGTTTTACTATCCTCCATGTCAGTCCTTGTGGGTTGTTCCGTCCGTCTTGGGCAAAATTGTTCCTCAGTCCAATCCCAGATCTCCAAGATGTCCCGGACCTCAGAGAAAAGGGAAAGTTTGAGACAACCGAGAGAAGACCGCAAGAACAGGCATGGAATTGAATATTATTAATGTCTTGTGTTATAACATTTGGGCTTGAGACAAAAGCATGTACACTGTGCAACAATAATTATGCTGAAAATGCTTTTGAGTATCCTATGGAATCATTAGCCGTATAGGTGGATTGCTATCGCCTGCGTAGGGACGAGCGTTGCACCAGTAAGTAAAGTACGAGTATCCATTTGATATGAGTCGATAGTTGCGTGGGGATAGAGCAAAGAGAGTTAGAATGTTGGTAGTGATTGTCAGGTGCATGAACAGCACGTAGTTAGTGTAATCCGAGAGGGGGGCATAATAAGCGAAAATAAATAGGTTGTTGCGAGAGTCTTAAAGCTCAATTTGTGGCAGGGCAGCGGAGGGACTGGATGCAGATATTCTAGAGGAGTAGAGGTTATTCAGATACGGGGTGGCTACTAACAAGCACTGGATAATCGCATATGCATGGGGCCAATGGCCATTAGCTACTTCTGAAGAGAAATGCCGAATTTATGACGACCGACAGATGTTGGCGATAAGAATGACTCAGTCGCCAGATGCAGCTATTCCAATCTGACGCTTTGTCACTAGTGTATGCCTATAGGGTCGATGAGTGTATCTATAGGCCAGTGAAGGTAAGTGATAGGTCAACAGATCAGCTAAGCTGTGACGCAAACAATCCAAGATAATGAACATTGTAGGAGGGAGCGAGCTCCGGATATCCGCAGAGTTAAGTGGAAGCTATGGCGACTAGCTGCTGGTAAGCAGAGATAGTGTCTCTAGGGAAGAGTGAATCAGTGGCTGCTGAAGCCATAGTATTAAGACGTTTGTCTACTACTGGATACCTACAGCTTTGTTGAGGAATTCAACAGGCAAGCGAGGTTTAAGAGAGACATACGGCAGAAGAGAATGAAGGTTGGAGAGTCAAGAAGTGGCTATTTGTAGGCTACATGAAGCCAATACAATACAACGATGTCTACCTAGGAGAGAGGTGAATGGCAAGCATTGGAGTTCGGATTAAGCCTCTAGTTCCTAGTGGATCCTACGGTGGCATATAATAGGTCAACAAAACATCTGAGCTGTGACGCAAGCAATCCAAGCTTATGAACATTGTACGAATGATTATGCTGAAAGTGTCTTTTGAATGTTCTACTAAAGCAATGGCCTATAGGTTGGTTGCTACTATCTACATGGAATATAGAGCGTTGCGCCATTGCGCAAATACGCAGTATCGGTTTGCTATGATGCAACTATTGCGTGGGAAGACAGGAAGCAGAATTTAAAGACCAGCAGGTAGCCAAGCTACTTCTATAAGGAGCGCAGAATAAGTAAGTGAAGGTGTAAATGGCTTGCGATGAAATAGCTTCAAAGATCAAATGGTGATAATTTAGCGCATAGATAGGATTCAAGCGCTGAGTAAAAAACATCTAGTGATCAAGCCAGAAGGACGACACGAAGTTATTACGAGCATAGTGCTATGGCCGACTGAGATGGGAAAAGCCTGTGAGCGAGCTTACCTTCTACATAAGTAAATGTTGAAACCTTTGCTGAAAAACGGACAAAAAACACTAGGTGAGAAAAGCTTGATCGATAGAAGTGAAGTAATAATGATCAGTTAAAGGAAGGCAAACGTGCGGAACAAATGTATACGTAGCGTTGCGCAGGGAAACGAGTTATTCTTGGGGGCTAAGAAAATAGTATTATGCTTTGCTGACCCAGGAAAGCCAGTGAGTCTTTTGGACTCATGCATGGGTAAGTGTTGCAAACATAACAGCGGGTTAGTGAACAATGAACACCTATAAGTGAGAAGCTAATGGGCGTCTGTGTACTGACCAGTTGAGAGGAGTGAGGAACTAAAAAGCTAAGAAAGGTTAACTGACGGAAGGGCAGCGAATAGCCAGAATGCAAGCGTACATTAAGGTTGCTGAGGATATCAGTACCTGAGGCCTAACCGCAGCAGCTAGGGTGCTAAGATAATAGTACCAAGCTGGATAGAGCCAGGGAATGCTAGCCCGAGAGCTGGAGGATTGCAGATAAAAATACCTAAGACAATACAGCGAGTAAGGGATAAATGAAGATCTAGAAATGTGAGGCAAAACAGCGGCTTGCGCCGAATACATGGATATACTTGCACGACAGAAGAAAGCTAAGAGAGGTTGCGTGATAGAAGGAGAGCGGACGAGAGAGGCGCAAGCCTACAATGAAGTTGTTAAATAGTTCAGAGCATAATAGACTAAGAAGCCTCGACGCGCCGCTAATCAAATCATGCTGGGGTGCTAACGGAATATAATTAAGGAAGCATGAGCCAGGATAAGCCAGTGAGAGAGCTGAACTGCAATTAATTATTTGTCAATGATGAGTAGGTGACAGCTGTGCATCTAACAAGGAAGCCTGTGCAAGGAAAAGTCGGTGAGAGAGCTGGACTTCCGTATCAAGTAGGGGTCGTATACATAGTCCGTAATAGATAACTGAACGTCTAGAAAGAAGCGCTGTGCGCTGACTACTTGACTTATGTTTGCTCCACAGAAGACAGCTAAGAAGGGTTTCATGAAGAACGGACAGCGAACGGATGATGCACAAGCATACAATCAGGCTGTTAGATAGTTAAGAGCGTAGAGGCTATGACACAGCGACGCGCAGATAATCAAATTATGCTATGTTGTTAATGAGATAAATAGGTTGCCGCGAGATAGATCTAAAGTTCAATTAGCGGCAAAGCAGCGGAAAGGTTGGATGCGGATATTCTAAAGAGATATAGGTTACTGAGATTCGGAGTGGCTCCTAACAAGCTCAGGATAATCGCAGTTGCATGGGGGGACGACCACTAGCTGCTTACTAAACAGAGGAGTCGAACTTAAGGTGATGGACAGATGGTGGCGCTAAGAAAGATTACCAGTGGCCAGACGTAATGCACTAACTGTTACCTCAAAAGCATCGCTGAACACGATTCATCCTTATAACTCTTCGGGCCTAGCTCTAATATAGCCCCGTATGAACAACCCCCTGCTTTCTGATCACTTCCAGTAGTCACTCCAATAAGACGCTTGATCCCCTGTATGCCTACAGGGCCACAGAATGCATCACCAAACCAGCGAAGGTAAGTAATAGACATTCTAGGAGAATGTATGATGGAGAGACAAAAACTGCATCCTAGCAAGATCAAGACCTGTGCAGAAGGGACATGTAGCCTACAAAGGATTTCTGCAAACTGGTGAGAAAATAAGAAGAGCGATATATATTGGAGCTAGGAGAGAGAGTATCCGTGGCCGGCAGTCGGTTCCTTGGGCTACGAATGATGCCAAGGACTGTAGCGGACGCGGTTACAGTAGAGTTGATAAATATAGTGAATAAGACACTTAAGAAACTTCAAGAATTAAGTTAACTCACAAAGGGAGAGTATGATAGAATGAAGGCTCGTGATCCAAACATCGCACAGTTTTACGGGCTTCCTAAAGTACACAAAGTGGGTGCGCCGCTACGACCAATAGTATCACTCCCAGGTACACCAACTAACAACTTGGCTAAAGAATTATGGAAGGGCCTCAAACATCTGACCAGCGGATCGCAATACTCCATCAATAATGCTCATCAGTTTTTGGAAAAGCTCAAATGCATAAAGATAGACCATGAAGAAATGATGGTATCCTTTGACGTCACCGCAATTTTCACCTCCATCAACTTACAGATAGCGAAAGAAAATATCAAAGAACGTCTGAATAATGGAGGACAAACGACTGGGAGGCTAACAACTGAAAGCATATGCAAGCTACTCGACTTGTGTCTTACTACTTACTTCAAATGCAACGGAGTGTTCTACGAGCAAGTCAGAGGAGCCCCAATGGGATCCCCCATATCTGGACTCATTGCAGAAGTGGTCATGCAGAGGTTGGAAGAGGATATACTCCCAGTCCTTAGTCCGAAATTATGGGTGCGATACGTTGACGATACGTTTGTGATTCTCAAACGCAGCCAGCTACAGAACGCACAAGAACTACTTAACAATGCAATGGAAGGCATTCGTTTCACCATAGAAGAAGAGGTAGAAAACCAACTACCCTTTTTGGACGTGCTGGTCACCAGAACGGTAGAAGGCGAATTACAGAAATAAGTTTACAGAAAAGCAACACACACCGACCAAATCCTAAACTTTAACAGCAAGCACCCTAAGTGTCACAAAATAAGCTGTATACGGACCCTGTTTCGTAGGATAGAATCGCATTGCAATACTGCAGAGGCAAAACGTAAGGAAGAAGAACATCTGTTTATGTCTTTCATTCGTAACGGCTACCCACGCAGTTTCATCCGAAGACACCTAAACCGAAAGAGAACAACTACCACACCTGCATCAATGACAAAGAAACACATCGCCTTGCCGTACATCAAAAACATATCGGAAAAGACAGCCAGACTCAAACCACACAATCTGACGATAGCTCACATACCAACTGGGACTTTGAAAAGAATATTATCTAGACCTAAAGAAAGGCTGGAGGCACAAGAACACCAAAATGTCATCTACAGGATAAAATGCGAGAACTGTGACAAAGACTATGTAGGTCAAACTGGGAGAAAACTATCCACAAGAATAAAAGAGCACAAACGTGCGTGTCGATATCATCACGTATCGTCACAGATCTCAGCACACCTCGATGAGGAAGGACACAATGTTAACTGGGAGAAAACAGAAATTCTGGCGCACGGAGGGACAAGAAAAGGAAGGAAATTCCTCGAGGCGTGGTTCTCTACGGCGAATTTCATGAACCTCCGCATTGATCTCGATCCCGTGTACCTACAGCTGAGAAACCGTGAAGCTGGACGGCAAAGTATCGAACAAACTGAGGTCACGGGACACAGATCGACGAGGGTAATTTCAAACGCTACGTCCCAACGACATTTCCCGTGAGATTTCCCTACGGAGCTGTACACTGAAGATGCCACTGAGGGAAGTGGTGAAACGTTTGACATTAAATTACTCGGCTCGGAGTACGTATCAATGGTTAACTCTATTTTATATTTGCGCTTACCGTTTCTGTTACCTACCAATTTGTACCTTATGGTTAAATTCATTAATTTTACACGAAATTTCGATGCGCTTGCGTGGTGCTTGTATTGTTAGCCGCTGCCTCTGCTTGTGCTCTCGCCACCACTTTCCAGTAGGCGGATTTATATTTTTAAAGCGCTAGTCTACATCGGGATAACTTTGACGGAATGAAGAACTATAAGGCAAGTGTGATTGGTTTCCAGCAACCTTTTGTCGTTCGGATGGAGTGATGGCATTGTTCCAGAACGTGGTGGGTTTTCGCCTGGTAAGCGTTCCACTTACAAAATGCTACAAATATCTATGTAATAACATTGCCACATGGAGGCTGTCACTCGCCACTCAATAAAGTCACTGACCCAACCACGCATTGGCAAGTTGACCGATACCACATTTCACACCTTCTGCGCGTTTATCTGCTCTCGTAATGCCACGACTACATATTTCATCAGTGACATTACAAATTTGTAAAATAATTTTGCAGCTTTTTCCGCTTGCTTCATTTACCTGACCCGCACTGTGTACACAACCTATTCGGTCGAGCTCCTCACTAACATGCTGGACAGTTTGATATAATGCTTAGTATTACGTCTGGAATTCTGCGAGTATATACTTCATACAACCTTTGAGACATGTGGGTCTACGCTACTGACTACATCTGTACTACCCCCGCCCTTGGTCCTGCTAATCATGTCATCCTGTACAATATTCCCCTACGCTGATCATGCCCAAAAGGCGTGCCTCGCTTTGCCAAGAATGAAAGACTTATTTATTTAGGCATTGTGTTTTTGCCTAAGATTAAGTTTTGCCTCCTCACTCGAACGTATTAGATAACGGTCCACTAAGGTACTAACATGCGGCAGCCTGCACGAGAACCGCTAGGTCGTGCACCATTAGGATGCGTTCTGCTAAGGGGAAATGTGTTGCAAATAACCAGCTGAAAACCCACCAGACGGAAGCCTTGCTCCGCAGCCGCCCGTCTAGTTTTGAGGTCCCTGATGGTCTCCCTCAACTTCAATTTATCTGCCATCTGTGGGTTTAGCTGAACGCTGTCACCACTACCCTTAGGTTTGAATGCAACCCGTAGTAGTTGTTTGCATTCCTTTGGGGTGGTAAAGACCATGCGCATTAGTCCGGGAACACGGCTTTGCCCTACCGACAGGAACATCCTTCAATCTGATCAGCTTTCTGACGGTGATCCCAGGAAATACAGGTAGAAGCACCTTGGTGCTGCACAGTTTGAGCCATTTGATGTCATCCCGTCATAATTCTCACTAAGGCAGATACCGAAATTTGGACCTTACTGTTCCACAAAACCTCTAACCCAACAGAAGGAAAATCGAACACCAATGCCCTTGACAAAGTGATGTGTTAACCGCAAGCCTTGGCTGTATTTATAAATAAGTAAATAAATAACTATTTATATAGGTCGCTTACTGACCTTCGACTTCTGAATTTGGAAAACCAACTACCAAGGTTAGTTGTTTCCCTTTGCTCTAGCTGGTGTGTCAGGTGGTTGGCAGTCACGTGGGGAAATTCGAACATTCTAGTACATGCGAAATCGCCGCTCTGCTCGTTACTAATCAATTAATCGCTAAACTACCGGATTTTCCAAGCAATTCTTGTTTTCAACCGGACGCCCCTCCTGAGATATCGTCCGAGGGACACGATGCAAACTTAGGATTATCTTGTAGCCTTCGGAACGGTGTATTCTGCCTGTCGGTCCATTTTCTTGGCAGCAGTGCTCGAGAGCTTGGTTCCGTTATCCTTGGTTTGGATTCCTTGAGCAAGTTGTAGATTTATATCAATAAGTTGAACAGGTGGTCGGTTGGCGTTGCTTTTGCTGGTCGGCACAGTTTTGTCCGTAACTGATTTGCAAGCCAAGCACAGACCTGTTCACCCACGATCACGTCAAGCGTGAACTTTCCTTGCTTGTTTTGGACTGTCCCTAGCGCTCAACTTGTGTGACATTCCCGAAAGTCACATACTGGCATTTTCTGTCCAGGTGGAAACAATCATTCCTTTGCGCCATGCAACCAGTTAAACTCCTGTTTCATACTGTGGTTTCCTTCACAAAAAGAGCGTCCTGCGCACGGGCGTATGGCGTGGAAAGGCATGCGAAGCTTTCGGTTCAACATAGGCAGTGCTGGAGAAATTCCGTCAGGCGTTTGTGGATTCGGTGTCGAGCGGTAGAAGAAAGAGAACCCGCCAAACACCACCTTCATACTTCCCTCCCTTTTTGTTTTTTAGAGAGCTCGCTTTGACGTATAGACAAAACCTTCAGACTGGACGTTCAGCTGTGAGTAAACGGCAGTCAGTGTACTTGCTGGACGGTACACTGTTTGCAGAATGCCGTAAATGTTGCAGAAGTGCATTGTGTCATTGTCAGTTACTGTCATTGCTAGACAGCCGAAGCTGCTTAAGTTTCGGTGCTGTCTTGGCGCAGTGGTATTGGTGGTTGTGCTACCCATGAGGAATGCTTAAGGCCACTTGCTGTATGAGTCGACTACAACGAAGAAGCATCGGCCGTTGGTCGGCCCTATGAAGTCAACTGGGATGCAGCACCATGGTTTGGTAGCTATTGGCAATGAATAGAGTTCTGCTTTTTGACGTTTTCAAGACAATGGCACACATTTGGCAGCGTTTAGTCAGTTTTACTGGATGAATGTCCACGCATGGTTAGTATGCATAGCTGCGGGCAAGTGCCTTCATTCAGTTGCGCTCAGGATGCCCGACGTTGGCCTGCCGACTAAGGCGCTCCTTAAATGCATTGTGGATGGGCACACCTTCCGACAGTAGTACGCTGCCGTTCACAATAGAGAGCGAACGTCCCCCCTGAAAGTATTCTTGCAATTCGAAAGTTGGACGTAAAGTAGGCCAACCTGTTTTGTGGAACCGTGTAACTTTCTAGCGAACTGAGCCCCCAAACCGTTTCGGTTCGTACAGCTTCTGCGGTAACTGGGGGATCATGAACTGCATCAATTACCAGCTAGTTGACGTCAGGTACGATCTCCACCGAGGCGATGTTTGTATCCTCATGTGCTCCTTAGTGGGCTTATCTTAGGCCATGGCGGGGTTTCCTGTTGGCCAGTAAAAGTTGTCGACTGGTGTTGGGTTACGGGTTGCGCATGCCAGCACAGATTCTCGCAACGTGCATTGTCTACGAGCCTGGAGTGCGGTTGGAAGAGCAGGGGAGGCCAAGCGGTGAATTGGTCAAGAGGAATGTCAACCCACACTTCGAAACTGGCTTTGACTGGTGCATCCCGATTGCTTGGCTAGGGTCCTAAGGATGATGAAACCGTTTGGATGCACT
>OX104060.1:66017621-66272860 GCA_944474145.2 Dicrocoelium dendriticum | reverse complement strand
AAAGATTTTAGTCACTCCAATAAGACGCTTGATCCCCTGTATGCCTACAGGGCCACAGAATGCATCACCAAACCAGCGAAGGTAAGTAATAGACATTCCAGGAGAATGTATGATGGAGAGACAAAAACTGCATCCTAGCAAGATCAAGACCTGTGCAGAAGGGACATGTAGCCTACAAAGGATTTCTGCAAACCGCTGAGAAAATAAGAAGAGCGATATATAGTGGAGCTAGGAGAGAGAGTATCCGTGGCCGGCAGTCGGTTCCTTGGGCTACGAATGATGCCAAGGACTGTAGCGGACGCGGTTACAGTAGAGTTGATAAATAAAGTGAATAAGACACTTAAGAAACTTCAAGAATTAACTTAACTCACAAAGGGAGAGTATGATAGAATGAAGGCTCGTGATCCAAACATCGCACAGTTTTACGGGCTTCCTAAAGTACACAAAGTGGGTGCGCCGCTACGACCAATAGTATCACTCCCAGGTACACCAACTAACAACTTGGCTAAAGAATTATGGAAGGGCCTCAAACATCTGACCAGCGGATCGCAATACTCCATCAATAATGCTCAGCAGTTTTTGGAAAAGCTCAAATGCATAAAGATAGACCATGAAGAAATTATGGTATCCTTTGACGTCACCGCAATTTTCACCTCCATCAACTTACAGATAGCGAAAGAAAATATCAAAGAACGTCTGAATAATGGAGGACAAACGACTGGGAGGCTAACAACTGAAAGCATATTCAAGCTACTCGACTTGTGTCTTACTACTTACTTCAAATTCAACGGAGTGTTCTACGAGCAAGTCAGAGGAGCCCCAATGGGATCCCCCAAATCTGGACTCATTGCAGAAGTGGTCACGCAGAGGTTGGAAGATGATATACGCCCAGTCCTTAGTCCGAAATTATGGGTGCGATACGTTGACGATACGTTTGTGATTCTCAAACGCAACCAGCTACAGACCGCACAAGAACTACTTAACAATGCAATGGAAGGCATTCGTTTCACCACAGAAGAAGAGGTAGAAAACCAACTACCCTTTTTGGACGTGCTGGTCACCAGAACGGTAGAAGGCGAATTACAGAAATAAGTTTACAGAAAAGCAACACACACCGACCAAATCCTAAACTTTAACAGCAAGCACCCTAAGTGTCACAAAATAAGCTGTATACGGACCCTGTTTCGTAGGATAGAATCGCATTGCAATACTGCAGAGGCAAAACGTAAGGAAGAAGAACATCTGGTTATGTCTTTCATTCGTAACGGCTACCCACGCAGTTTCATCCGAAGACACCTAAACCGAAAGAGAACAACTACCACACCTGCACCAACGACAACGAAACACATCGCCTTGCCGTACATCAAAAACATATCGGAAAAGACAGCCAGACTCAAACCACACAATCTGACGATAGCTCACATACCAACTGGGACTTTGAAAAGAATATTATCTAGACCTAAAGAAAGGCTGGAGGCACAAGAACACCAAAATGTCATCTACAGGATAAAATGCGAGAACTGTGACAAAGACTATGTAGGTCAAACTGGGAGAAAACTATCCACAAGAATAAAAGAGCACAAACGTGCGTGTCGATATCATCACGTATCGTCACAGATCTCAGCACACCTCGATGAGGAAGGACACAATGTTAACTGGGAGAAAACAGAAATTCTGGCGCACGGAGGGACAAGAAAAGGAAGGAAATTCCTCGAGGCGTGGTTCTCTACGGCGAATTTCATGAACCTCCGCATTGATCTCGATCCCGTGTACCTACAGCTGAGAAAGCGTGAAGCTGGACGGCAAAGTATCGAACAAACAGAGGTCACGGGACACAGATCGACGAGGGTAATTTCAAACACTACGTCCCAACGACATTTCCCGTGAGATTTCCCTACGGAGCTGTACACTGAAGATGCCACTGAGGGAAGTGGTGAAACGTTTGACATTAAATTACTCGGCTCGGAGTACGTATCAATGGTTAACTCTATTTTATATTTGCGCTTACCGTTTCTGTTACCTAGCAATTTGTACCTTATGGTTAAATTCATTAATTTTACACGAAATTTCGATGCGCTTGCGTGGTGCTTGTATTGTTAGCCGCTGCCTCTGCTTGTGCTCTCGCCACCACTTTCCAGTAGGCGGATTTATATTTTTAAAGCGCTAGTCTACATCGGGATAACTTTGACGGAATGAAGAACTATAAGGCAAGTGTGATTGGTTTCCAGCAACCTTTTGTCGTTCGGGGTGGAGTGATGGCATTGTTCCAGAACGTGGTGGGTTTTCGCCTGGTAAGCGTTCCACTTACACAATGCTACAAATATCTATGTAATAACATTGCCACATGGAGGCTGTCACTCGCCACTCAATAAAGTCACTGACCCAACCACGCATTGGCAAGTTGACCGATACCACATTTCACACTTTCTGCGCGTTTATCTGCTCTCGTAATGCCACGACTACATATTTCATCAGTGACATTACAAATTTGTAAAATAATTTTGCAGATTTTTCCGCTTGCTTCATTCACCTGACCCGCGCTGTGTACACAACCTATTCGGTCGTGCTCCTCACTAACATGCTGGACAGTTTGATATAATGCTTAGTATTACGTCTGGAATTCTGTGAGTATATGCTTCATACAACCTTTGAGACATGTGGGTCTACGCTACTGACTACATCTGTACTACCCCCGCCCTTGGTCCTGCTAATCATGTCATCCTGTACAATATTCCCCTACGCTGATCATGCCCAAAAGGCGTGCCTCGCTTTGCCGAGAATGAAAGACTTATTTATTTAGGCATTGTGTTTTTGCCTAAGATTAAGTTTTGCCTCCTCACTCGAACGTATTAGATAACGGTCCCCTAAGGTACTAACATGCGGCAGCCTGCACGAGAACCGCTAGGTCGTGCACAATTAGGATGCGTTCTGCTAAGGGGAAATGTGTTGCAAATAACCAGCTGAAAACCCACCAGACGGAAGCCTTGCTCCGCAACCGCCCGTCTAGTTTTGAGGTCCCTGATGGTCTCCCTCAACTTCAATTTATCTGCCATCTGTGGGTTTAGCTGAACGCTGTCACCACTACCCTTAAGTTTGAATGCAACCCGTTGTAGTTGTTTGCATTCCTTTGGGGTGGTAAAGACCATGCGCATTAGTCCGGGAACACGGCTTTACCCTACCGACAGGAACATCCTTCAATCTGATCAGCTTTCTGACGGTGATACCAGGAAATACAGGTAGAAGCACCTTGGTGCTGCACAGTTTGAGCCATTTGATGTCATCCCGTCATAATTCTCCCTAAGGCAGATACCGAAATTTGGACCTTACTGTTCCACAAAACCTCTAACCCAACAGAAGGAAAAGCGAACACCAATGCCCTTGACAAAGTGATGTGTTAACCGCAAGCCTTGGCTGTATTTATAAATAAGTACATAAATAACTATTTATATAGGTCGCTTACTGACCTCCGACTTCAGAATTTGGAAGGCCAACTACCAAGGTTAGTTGTTTCCCGTTGCTCTAGCTGGTGTGTCAGGTGGTTGGCAGTCACGTGGGGAAATTCGAACATTCTAGTACATGCGAAATCGCCGCTCTGCTCGTTACTAATCAATTAATCGCTAAACTACCGGATTTTCCAAGCAATTCTTGCTTTCAACCGGACGCCCCTCCTGAGATATCGTCCGAGGGATACGATGCAAACTTAGGATTATCTTGTGGCCTTCGGAACGGTGTACTCTGCCTGTCGGTCCATCTTCTTGGCAGCAGTGCTCGAGAGCTTTGTTCCGTTATCCTTGGTTTGGATTCCTTGAGTAAGTTGTAGATTTATATCAATAAGTTGAACAGGTGGGCGGTTGGCGTTGCTTTTGCTGGTCGGCACAGTTTTGTCCGTAACTGATTTGCAAGCCAAGCACAGACCTGTTCACCCACGATCACGTCAAGCGTGAACTTTCCTTGCTTGTTTTGGACTGTCCCTAGCGCTCAACTTGTGTGACATTCCCGAAAGTCACATACTGGCATGTTCTGTCCAGGTGGAAACAATCATTCCTTTGCGCCATGCAACCAGTTAAACTCCTGTTTCATACTGTGGTTTCCTTCATAAAAAGAGCGTCCTGCGCACGGGCGTATGGCGTGGAAAGGCATGCGAAGCTTTTGGTTCAACATAGGCAGTGCTGGAGAAATTCCGTCAGGCGCTTGTGGATTCGGTGTCGAGCGGTAGAAGAAATAGAACCCGCCAAACACCACCTTCCTACTTCCCTCCCATTTTGTTTTTTAGAGAGCTCGCTTTGACGTATAGACAAAACCTTCAGACTGGACGTTCAGCTGTGAGTAAAACGGCAGTCAGTGTACTTGCTGGACGGTTCACTGTTTGCAGAATGCCGTAAATGTTGCAGAAGTGCATTGTGTCATTGTCAGTTACTGTCATTGCTAGACAGCCGAAGCTGCTTACGTTTCGGTGCTGTCTTGGCGCAGTGGTATTGGTGGTTGTGCTACCCATGAGGAATGCTTAAGGCCACTTGCTGTATGAGTCGACTACAACGAAGAAGCATCGGCCGTTGGTCGGCCCTATGAAGTCAGCTGGGATGCAGCACCAGGGTTTGGTAGCTATTGGCAATGAATAGAGCTCTGCTTTTTGACGCTTTCAAGACAATGGCACACATTTGGCAGCGTTTAGTCAGTTTACTGGATGAATGTCCACGCATGGTTAGTATGCATAGCTGCGGGCAAGTGCCTTCATTCAGTTGCGCTCAGGATGCCCGACGTTGGCCTGCCGACTAAGGCGCTCCTTAAATGCATTGTGGATGAGCACACCTTCCGACAGTAGTACGCTGCCGTTCACAATAGAGAGCGAACGTCCCCCCTGAAAGTATTCTTGCAATTCGAAAGCTGGACGTAAAGTAGGCCAACCTGTTTTGTGGAACCGTGTAACTTTCTAGCGAACCGAGCCCCCAAACCGTTTCGGTTCGTACAGCTTCTGCGGTAACTGGGGGATCATGAACTGCATCAATTACCAGCTAGTTGACGTCAGGTACGATCTCCACCGAGGCGATGTTTGTATCCTCATGTGCTCCTTAGTGGGCATATCTTAGGCATGGCGGGGTTTCCTGTTGGCCAGTAAAAATTGTCGACTGGTTTTGGGTTACGGGTTGCGCATGCCAGCACAGATTCTCGCAACGTGCATTGGTTACGAGCCTGAAGTGCGGTTGGAAGAGCAGGGGAGGCCAAGCGGTGAATTGGTCAAGAGGAATGTCAACCCACACTTCGAAACTGGCTTTGACTGGTGCATCCCGATTGCTTGGCTAGGGTCCTAAGGATGATGAAACCGTTTGGATGCACTCTTGCTGTTGTGGCTAAGAGCCGGCCCAATGGCGTTTGTTTTGAGTTTCTTTGTCTATCCTTCCTATTTAGGTTCTCCTCCAATCCTGATCTCAAGCAAAACGCATAACATAATATTTAACATCCTAATTTTGTAGTGTAATCGTATGTTTGTAATTATTAGTCTCTTATATTTTTGTACTGCGGCACATGAGCTGGGGTGTATTTCTCAACTTTAGCTAACGTGTATTGATGATAATGATGAATGGATCCCCAAAAATTACCCCATTAAGGAGTTCAGCTCTATCTCTGGCTTTCCCTGCACAGTCTACCTTAAAACTAATCAATAAGCACCCTAGAATAATTTGATAATCTGCGCGCCGCTGCGCTTTAGCCTCGTATGCTCTGAAGTATTTAGCAAACTTAATGTGTTTGCGTTCCGTTTGTTCGATGTCCTTTCATCATGAAACCTTTCTTAGCTCCCAGCTGTCGAGCATTCATAAATCATGTGGTCTGCGCATAGCAGCTCCTTAACCTCCGCTTTCTAGACATTCATCCATTACTCACTGCAATGTCTGTGACCCCTGATCATTTAGAAGTCCAGTAGTCTCACTGGCTTTTTCCGGCTCAGTGTACCTTAGCACTATTCTATTAACAACCTAGTGTGACTTGACTATCTGCGCTTTAGCCTCTAATGCTCTGACGTACTTAACCACCTAAATGTAGGCTTGCTTTCCGCCCCCTTTCCTTTCTATCATTATGAAAGCTTTCTTACCTCTTTTCTGGCCACGAAACGTATCTGTTCAGCACCCGACCGCCTCTTAGTCTCTCTTTTCTAGGTATGCAATAGTCCCCTACTCGCCGCCATGTCTGTAACACATGCCCAGTTAGTAGCCCCTACTGCCTCCCTGGCTCAGCATACGACAATACCATATCCGTAACAACCTAGAATAACTTTTCTCTGCGCGCCGCCGCGCTTATGCCCCATATGTTGTGATATCCGCAGTTACTTTAATGTATGCTTGCATTCCGCCTGCATTCTCCCCTTCCTTCCTTTACCCTTTTACCGTTTCCATCTGGCGATCATGTATGTTTCATCAGATCAGCGTGCCTGCGTCTTAGACTCTCTATTCTAGAAGTATACCTACCACTTACCGTTGTGACGTCTTCGACCTTTTCCCCTGCAAACGTCCAGTTCTCGGACAAGCTTTTCCTGTTCTATCCATGGTATTTTTATCGCAACTCCAGTTAAGTACCAACGAACCGCCGCGCTTCTGTCTCGTGTGATGTGACCTCAGTAAGCTTAATGTATACTTGCATATGTCCTGTTTGTTGTCATTTCCACTTTACCTTTTGTAGCTTCCTGCAGGCGACCTTCCTCATCTCTTCAGGTCAACGCACAGCCGCTACTTAGCCACTCAATCTTTGATGTCCAATCTTCCCTTACTCCCCGCAACTTCTTTGACGCTTGCTCATGTAGGAGTCCAACTCTCTGACTGGCTTCCTATTTCTCATTCTAGCATGCTCTGAATACCTGTGAGCCGCTGCGTTTCATCCTCTTTTGCTCTAATGTACTTAATAACCTTAACGTAGGCTTGCGCTCCTCTAGTACGCTGTCCTTTCATCCTGAAACCTTTTTCAGCTCCCTTCTGTAGAGCAGATAACTGAAGTGGTTAAAGCACAGCTGCTACTTAGCTTCACATTGCTAGATGTTCACTTATGACTTTCTCGTAATGTTTCCGACTTTTATAGCTGCATGTCTCTAACTCTCCGACTAGCTTTCCCCGGTTCTTTCCAACGTGGTACTATTGTGTTAGCACCTTAGCATGACCTGATTAGCTACGCGCTGCTATGCTTTCGCCCCATATGCTGTTACTTCCTCAGTACCTAATATATGTGCACTTCACTTATTCGCTGTCATTTCTATAATTAACCTTCTTTAGATCTATTCTAGCCATCAAGCTTATCCCACGTGGGCAGCTCACAGCCGTCCTTTAGCCGCTGCTTTCTTGAGGCTGTTATCCTTCACTAGCTGCAACGTCTGTGAACCTGGTTCATATAGGAGTCCAGCTATCCCGCTGAATTTTCCGGCTCAGTAGGCCTTAGTACCATTCCGTTATCACCCTAGATGCACTTGTATCTCTACGCGACGCTGCAATTATGTCTCATATGTCGTGGCGTCCTCAGTAACCTTAATGCATATTTGCGCTCCGCATGTTTGCTGTCCTTCAATTGATCACTTTTAGCTCGCTACTATACAGTAAGCTTTTCCTATCTACTCGGCACACAAGCGCTTCTCAACCAACCCTTATTAGGTGTTCTGCCTCCGCTTTGCAGTAACGTTTTCGAACCTTTCTTATGTTGGAGTCCAACTCTCACATGCTGCCATAGCACCATTTTGTCAACACACACATGTCGTCTTTATGGCTAGATCCGCTGAACAATTTTACCCCGCAATTGAATCCGCTCATTCCGCTGCTTTACCACTAATGTATATTTGAAGCTCGCACGTCGCAAGCTATTTATATTTTTACTTACTTATTCTGCGCTTCCTATGGAATTAGGTTAGCTACCTGCTGTTCCTTCAGCACTCAACCGCCGCCCTTCTTCTAAATATCATTTCTCTCCTCCAACGCAATTGTTGCATCATACCAAACTGATGCTTCGTGCATTGTTTGCTGGTACGACTCTCGGTATTTTATGTCGATGATAGCAATCTACTTTTGCCGCTATTGCTTCTTGTAGCACGTTCAAAAGCACTTTAAGCAGCAGCATTGTTGAACGCTGTAAATCAGTTGGCTTCAGATCTAATTGTTATAACATACGGTTTTACCAATATTTAATTTCGCGGCTGTTCTTTGCTGTTTTCTCTGGGCGTTCCGCACTTAGCTTTTTCTACTAGATCCGGAAATTCTTCGGGATCTGGGAATTGACTGAGGAACATGGTTTGCGCCCGAGCCTGGACGAATGAAGCGACAAGGCCCTACAATGAACATGGCGGTAAACCAAAGGGATTCAACTGCCTTCACCACCAGGGATGTTGTCCAGTTTGGATAGCTGGACACAATGTTTTCACACTTCCGGAATTTATGCATAACCTGAAAAATCCAGACAACGGGAAATGAAATATGTGCTCCCCTGGACACTCAACAAGACGACGTCTGGTAACTTTCATCTATGACTCTCCTCAGCGCTTGTGGCGGCCCTGAGCAAACTAGCTGACCAGCCAGCAGAAGAAATTGGAAGTCATCCGACTGCGAAGAACCGAGTGTGGAATCAGTCGGCAAACTGCTTTGCCAGTTGTACACCAATGTTCAACAGGATTTACGGCAGTGTTCCAGGACTTGGTGCGTTTTCACCTGGTAAACGTTCTCCCTACAACAGTCACCAACCTCCTATCACCAACACTGAGACGTGGCGGATGTGACTCGCCAGGTAATAAAGTCAGTGCTCAACTACATACTGGCAAGTCGACTAGAGTCATATTTCAAACTTTTCGTGTCATGTACAAGTATAAGGCACACTGTCTGCATATACCATTTTCCCCACACTTATGGTGCCTTGCCTGTTTACACTATGCTCGCTGAAACCCAACGTATCGTCAAGCATTGGAGACTTTATTTTGGTGGGATCAAGTGCGTCAAAATAAGATTTGAGGAGAGCAATGTCTTGACCCGTTCGAAGGCCTGCTGGCTTTCTGTTGTAAAGTACCATGTTTGGCCTTCGGCCAATAGCGTGTTTAGGGGGCACGCAAGGAGTACATCTCAGTTAAGGATGCGCTACAGCGGTTGATGTACCCACAAGAGGAATGCAAGTACTGTAGGTATGTCGTTAAAAACATTTTCCCAATGGTTTTTAAATTTTCTGGATCTAATCGCCGTCCATCCTTTAAAAGGATAAAGCCCAGGTGTTTGATGATCGGCGTAATACATGTACATTTATTTTCCCGCACCCAGAAACCGTACGACTCTATACAAATAAACATCTTATCCTTGCGGCTACAAAGCTCATCGGGTGTTTGATCTCACTGTGATATCATCCAGCTATGCAGCAAAAACAGAAACGGCCGCTGGCATTGCATCCATCATCGGTTGCAAAACGGCTGACGTCGTTTTCACACCAAAGGTTAAGCCTTTTCGTTAAAAAAGGCTAAGATGAGTGTCGATCGTCAACAACTCCCTTACGTGTATGGTAGTACACGAGTAAGTACATAGCAAATTTCAGTGCTTGACCATATCGGATTCTCTACTGTTCGAAAACCTGCGACCACTAACAACCTGGAAAATTCCGTCAAGTACTTGCTTGCCTATGAATAATACGCGCAGTTTTAAGCGGTCATACCATACAATTCGAGCGTATGGCTGTCGATATTTTCGCACTTTGGTAAGGCACGTTATTGATTATTTGTCAGCCCTAGCGTTCGTTTACCTACTGTATTTAATTTTTATTATTTTTTTATTCTTCTTTGTTTCATTGTTAGCCGCAACTCGGCTGATCTCCTGACTTGACGACGTGAGGCTACCAAACTACAAAAAGCATACCCATGCAGGACGCACTGCCATAATTGAATGATCCGAATGACTAAGTGGCCTGAGGTTTCATTGCCATAATACATGCACCAAAGCAGTCCTAAAGACATTCATTAAACAGGTGGTTACTTATTTACTATTTTGCCACATCAGCACGCGGCCAGCGAAGTCATGGAGGTATGCAAGCAACCTTTCGTGGGAATACCCTGCATGGAAGCAGGTCTCCTGGAGACGGTTGCAATGATGGTCTTACTAGTTTACTTGAACATTTGGTTAAATCTGCATTTGCTGTTGTTCCCAGTTTCACAAGTGCTCTAAAACCCAGAAACTGCACGTTATTTAAATAAGCCGTTTTGGATCCTCGTATAAAGTGTAAACAACTACTCGCTTTATGCGATCTTGATGTACATCTTAAGCTGATAATCTATTTAGACTGTGCCTCGCACCGCTGAGGAATATACCATTTGTTTTTGTATTTGACGGTAGGTATCGGACAGCTCAGGCTTAGCAAGCACTTACCACCATTCAGTTTTGCAAAGATATCCTCCTGTACGGGCAATGGTTATTGGTGGTCGTTCAGCGCGGCAGTAAGACCAGCTGAGAAGTTAGCGAAGCCGCGTACCTCGCCATTTTCCTTCTTCACTGCACTCCTAGGTTCGACCCATGATGCGTCGTTGACGGCTGTGCTAGCCGCGACACGTTCCAGTCGACGGGGTTCTTGAGCAACGGTGGTTATGGCTGCATATGTTACCGGTGCTTTAGCCTTGGACACTGCTTTAGCACCTGATCTCAAGCTAACGTAGCCTTGAGTTTCGTACAATGGCCCAAGCCAGCCTGCAAGACTGAGGAAAAGTTTCGCTTCAGCGAGTGTCATGTATTCGGCGGTTATTGACGAGGGGTCTGGACTTGCTCGAACTCGGTTACGGATCGGTTTTAATCACGCATCAAGGAGATAAAACTTTTCAAACCAGCCGAGACTAAGCTTCAACTTCGGCCAGTATATAATGTAGCACGTTGCCGACTCTACCACACATTGAAAGCAACCTTTTAAGTAAGTTTGCCCCATTAAGTTTAACACACCGCTGGAAGCATTATCTGCGACTTCCTGAGACTCGACCATCCATGGCATCTTACGTTGATTCTATGTATTCATAGAAATAATACGGATGTCTGAGCCGCGCCGAATTGCGGTGTCATTGAATAAATAAATAAGTGATATATTCTCGGTGCAACGAAGCACACTGATGAAGGCGGGCTCACATACGCACACAAGCATTGCTGCTTTGAAACAGTAAAAGATTTCATTGCAATGCAACGCTTAACAGAAAGGTTTGTTATTGTGTGAGGTCCGTCACAGCCAGGTTCCAAATCGGATGGTCGTCCACCTACCCGGAAAAGCACTAGACTGCAGTTTCAGCCTGATGGGCATCGTCCGTAGTGCGCATCTATCGTATCCGTCAGGATTCGAACCCGTGACCACCAGCGGCTTGAACCGCCAGTCAGCAGCTTATGCCACTGGGCCACGGGGGACAGCTTCGGACCGCCATAATGTACAAGCTAACTGTGATATAGCGCGTCTTATCCTCCACTGCCATGCAAGTTACGAACGTTGCAGAGGACAGGGTTGGCCCCGAAAGACACGACGGCCACTAACAGTAGCTACGTACGACCTAGCATTTAGAAACTGTCAGGGCGGATATAATTTGATGTACTTCATGAGTAGGGGATTTTGATGTAATAATGTGAGGTCCGTCGCAACCAGGTTCCAAATCAGATAATCGTCCAATGCCAGGAAAAGCACTAGGCTGATTTAGAAAACTGATTTGGAAACTGGCTGCGATGGACTTCACATGATTACATCAAAATCCCCTACTCATGAAGTACATCAAATTATATCCGCCCTGACAGTTTCTAAATGCTAGGTCGTACGTAGCTACTGTTGGTGGACCTCGTGTCTTTCGGGGCCAACCCTGTCCTCTGCAACGTTCGTAACTTGCATGGCAGTGGAGGATAAGACGCGCTATATCACAGTTCGCTTGTAAATCATGACGGTCCGAAGCTGTCCCCCATGGCCCAGTGGCATAAGCTGCTGACTGGCGGTTCAAGCCGCTGGTGGTCACGGGTTCGAATCCTGACGGATACGATAGATGCGCAATACTGACGATGCCCAACAGGCTGAACCTGCAGTCTAGTGCCCTTCCGGGTGTGTGGACGACTATCCGTTTTGGAAACTGGCTGCGATGGACCTCACCTAATTACGTCAAAATCCCCTACTCATGAAGAAATGTTTGCAGTTTATGCGAGTGAGTATTTTGTCAGGTTTTATTCCGACCCTGGAACCTGATTGCGCTGGGGCGCGGAACGAGCAGTCATAACTTCGGGGTCAATATTGAATTTTGCGGAGAATACGCCATTTGGTATTCCATGAGCACAGGTGCTAACGTAAGGTTTCGGGGCAGTCGTTGTCCATTAAAAGATAAGATGGTTCAATACTCAATAACGCAATCACCATAGCAAAAATTGTTACAGAAGTTGCATGAGGAATTCTGATGACTGCGCCAGTTTGAATTGGTGGGTGGTGACTTTACTCAGTGGCGCATCATATAGGCCAATTAGCAGTGTTGTTAAGCGGAGCCCATCGGATGCTATTGATCAACACGAGGGTAAACCAACGTCCTACTTTGCACACGTTTTGGAATGCGGCAACTATGGACAGGCTCTGCGCCATCGTTTCTATAATTCCTCTTTCGGTATGACTTTCTCGTGGTTTACTTACTACTGCTGAACCATACCCACCATGTCGCAACCTGTTGCAGCTGAGCCACAATACCCACCTGCGAGGCCATCAGCTCAATGGCTACGCATTACAATCGGCTTGGTTGCTGAAGAAAAGATTTCTTTGGGTGTTCCGTGTCTGGTAGGTCCTTCCGATTCACGTTACCCTTACCTCTACATTAGCGCTGATGAAAAGCATCTTGATGAAACGCTTTCCAAACTCCGTTACTTTCTATAGTCCGTTCCACTTAGAAAGAGAAATAACGCAAAACGAACTATTGCTCTGCGCAACTCGGCAATGAGGATGCATGCAGAAGTGTCTACGTGAGTAGCCCAGATGTATCTAAACTGACTAACATACCACATCTGTCAAATGAAGCAACGCAGGAGTGAGCGTTGTCGTTTGCTTTTTCTTTCTTAAGCAGGTACTGAACGAAAGAGGCACATTATACTAGTTTGCGTGTGCACGTCGCTATCGGACTACAAACTAGCGTTATGCGATATTGTATGTAAATCGGTAGAAGCTTAAAATAACGATTAAATTATTCGACGGTACTTTTAATTTAAATTTTCACTCCAGCCGTCATAAGCGATTCCGCTTAGCTAAAATCCGCTTGCGAATCCCAACATCACTGAGGAAATGCCCAGCGTTGACGAAAATGTGACATGTAAACTGGTTGTCCGTTAAAGCTTATAGCAAGAAAGGCACAGACACGGTTACTCATGTTTGCTATGGCACCAAAAGCGTCTGCTTCCCGTTAGACAATTATCAGACACTGATAGCGAGTATTAAACAAGGCTACTGCTTCACCGAATGTTCCATTGGTCTGCGACACTGCTTCTTTAAACGCCGGATTCTTCGGATGGTTGGGCGGAAAGTGGTCGAGCTTGCAAAGTAGCAATTGCAACCCCCAAAAGTCGTTGTGAAGAAGGAAATCCGTCTAATACGTGAATTCCCAGAGCATGAACCACGCCTCGAATGTGCATCCCGAATCCGCGTCATAATTGAATTCAGCGGTTGTATTCATGAGAAGAGCAATGGAACTCACCTGCGTGTCTGGTGTCGCAGCTCACGTTTTCTGTAAACAGATCATCTGAGTCAATTTTCGAGCATTGTCCTTTATGTCCTCGTTTTAGGTTGCTATTGTAAAACAGCTTTTGAAAGCATTCGGTTTAAAATGTTATCACCTTTCCAACCTTCTCCGTCGCTATTTGATGTAAGCTACGCAATATATTCTATTCTGATTTAAGCAAGTTACTGCTCCACAAAAGTGCTATCCAACCAAAGGGAAAAGCAGTGCACCCATGAATTTTACAAAGACGTGTTAACCGAAGTCAACCGCAGCGTCGTATCCGCCACTTGCAATCAATGATGTTTCGACAGTGTGATTTCGATACAAACGGTTGTATGTCGTTGGTTGTAAATTTAGGGCCATCGGTCGCGTGTAAATGTTTTTTAATAATTAAGGTTATTAGTTACAATGCTAAGAGTTGGATTTGGAATCACTATACTAGGCGGGTTGAACGCGTTACGGTGTTTAATCATTTTCCCGCTCCACGCGTAGCAGCCATGGTGGACGTGTCGCTTGTATTCCGAAGCATGCTTTAGGTTCCTTATCTGGACCTCACATAGATGAAAGATGATCTGAATGTGTTTCGGATTAAAACGGCGACATCGTTTATTCGTCGTAAGGTTATAACTGCGAAGGCGTACCAAAGGGAGACTGGACAGGTGCCACCAGAATGATGCTCGTACCGTTATGTTCTTTACGTATGCGTGCATAGGAAGCACAGTAATGTTGCTGGAAAGCGGTTAATGCATTGTATCTGTCTGCTGAAAAGATTACTACTGGTACCGGTGTTACAATTGCCCTGCTCGTTTTACAGCGACGTTTAAGGGCGGATATTACAAGGTTGGAAACGCGTTTCTGTGGCATTCACACAGTTTTCACGTTGAAACGCCTAGGCTTTCCAAGCCAAGCTTGGCTGTGTGCGAAAAATCGGCCGCTAACAGCGGATCAGGCAACGCATGGTGCTGAACTTAATGAAGACGTTTCGTCGGACGCAGGAGATGCGCGCATATGTGCGCCAGCAATATAACATTAGTTTGACGAGGCGCTATTTGTATGACATACGGCGGCGCCATCGGAACGCTTGCGTCACGGAGGGGGAAGAGGTTACGCAGCTGTTGCAAAGAAATGATCAGGTTAAAATTATGCGTGAAGGAAATGATGTTCGGTACCTGTTCTTCGTGCCCTCGCGGATGCTGGAGTTGATGGCCAATACGGTGAGGTCATTTTGGTGGACTCCACATACCAACTCAACTATGGCAGTTACATACTACGGCATTGCACGTTTGTGGACGTTAGTGGCCATGGTGTGAGCTTTTCTTATGCGATTTTGCCAAATGAGACTGAGGCTACTTACGAAGAGGCAGTAAGGGGTATGTTGGAGTTGGACACCCCGCGGTTGCCGGTGCTCGAACGTTGATGATGGACAAGTGCGGTGCTCAAGTTAATGCGTTTCGCAAGGCTACAGTTGCTTCAACGTCGTCTGATAACTTGCGCCCAGTATCAGTGCCTGCGGCCAAGCCGGTTGCCGTACATGTAAATTCCAAAACCCGTGGGGTAAAGCACACCGTCGAGGTGATTCTCTCGTGAATAGCAGCGTGGTATTACGTAACGCAGTGGAATCCACTGCTGCACTTCCTGCCGAACATACGTTGGACAACCTACAGTGGTTTAGGATGCGCGTAACGTAGCATCTTCCGCCTGGGTTTCCGGGTGTTACGGGCAGGAAACTGACTACATTGGGTAACGTTTTAGTTAACGCCCCAAACCATCCACCGCGCTTATTTCGAGTAATGCTATCCACCCCGGATAAACGCAACGCGCTGTTGCGGTTTGTCTTCAAATTTAAGGGTGCTGATGTTAGCGTTCAGCGAGACCACCCATTAGCAGATAAGCTGAAGCTAAAAGAGGCCATTCAGGACCCGAGAACCAGGCGAGCTGCCGGTGAACAAAGTCTCCGGTTGGTGGGTTATCGGTTGGTCAGCCGGCGGTCTGTTTCCGCTCTACCATTGTTAGTACTGGTAGCGCACGACCCAGGGCTGGACATTAAGACTACCTTCAGATAGTGCTAAGCAGTGTGCGTAGCCTAAGGAATAAGATGTGCGAGATACATTTGCTTGTAGATGCGTCTCATCCCGATATACTTGCATTCACTGAAACGTGGCGGCCTCTGGACATCACGGACGGTGAAGTGTATCTGTCTGGCTATGCACTACTTAGATGTGATTGCCTCGTTGGCCGACAAGGCGGGGACATTGCTATCTACGTTAGGTGTGAACTTGACGTTTCACTACCTACAGGTTTCAGTCGGCAGATGGAACTGTCGAAGCGCTGTCGGTAGTGATTAACACTTCCTCAGCTCAACTTACAGTTTTACTTGTGTATAGAAGCCCTGGGAGCGGGTCCAAAGAGGTGCTTGACTTTATTCGCTCCCAATCCGCAAACAGGTGTTTGATATTGGAGACTTCAATCTACCAGAAGTTTGCTGGGCAGATCTTCCTTGCAACTCGGCGGAAGGTACTTTCGGGACAGATCTACTTTAGCTTACGCTACAAGTACCGTTGCAACGGTTCGTGGACCTCCCCACTAGGTACATGGACGCCCAACTCCCGTCTACTTTGAATCTAGTGTTTGCCAAGTCACTAGACTTCGTGGGGGACATCACTTGCAGCTCTGCCTTAGGTGCTAGTGATCATGTTTGTTTATCGTTCAGGCGTACTCTGACCAGGCGCCACCAGAGCATTGCTTAGCCATTTCAAATATATGGCGTGCTAATTATCAGGCCATGCGTAACAAGGCTGCTGGGATGCTTTGCGAAATTTCGGTGGTTGATACGGTTCAGGCGGCCTGGGATAAATTTGAAATCTTATCTCACGGAAATGTCTACTTCCTACTTCCCGCTTGCAAGGAGAAAGGAGACACGAGCGCGGCCGCCGTGGATAGATACCACTGGCAGGTAACTGCTCTAGAAGCATTAGAGCTGCTGAAGGACCTACCGTGTGACTCCATCAACTAGCACCTACGATAGATACCGCGAGGCTAGAAATACATGTAAACAACAATTAAGGAAAGCTCGGCTGGTGTACGAAAAGGAATTGGCTGATGGAGTTTCGAAAAATCCGAAGAAGTTCTTTGCTTATGTTAAAAGACGCTGTGGTTCAACTTCGGTAATCCCAACTTTGACGCGGGTCGATGGAACTCGTATGTATGCGGACTCAGATAAGGCTCGCGTACTTGCGGAACAGTATGCATTGTCTTTTGTACGTGAGGCCGCGCTAACTAGCCTTAAACTTGTCCCCAGAGTACCTGAGGGTTATTATTTGGCTGAGTTTACTGTGGTGGAAACGCAACTCCTTAAACTGCTGCAAGAACTGAACCCTTCCAAAGCAGCTGGACCTGACTCAGTGCACCCGAAGCTTCTGCATGAGTTGGCGGGGGAACTAAGTGGACCGCTGACGATGGTGTTTCAGAAGTCACTTGACAGCTGTACATTACCTTCCGAAAAGAAGCAGGCTGTCAGCTGACCTGTCTTCAAAAATGGCGACAGGAGTCTGTCAGCCAATTATAGGCCAGTCGGTCTGACTAGCGACGCGGTCAAACTACTTGAAAAGCTGGTGAGAGATTCGTTGGAATGCCACCTGAATAGAGTTAATCTGC
The DNA here is from genome assembly GCA_944474145.2 of Dicrocoelium dendriticum. Lineage (NCBI taxonomy): Eukaryota > Metazoa > Platyhelminthes > Trematoda > Plagiorchiida > Dicrocoeliidae > Dicrocoelium > Dicrocoelium dendriticum. Next base: position 66,255,516 of record OX104060.1, on the reverse strand, counting down.
TCAGTAGTGCACAGCATGGATTCCGGCAAGGGTTTTCGTGTTTGATGAATCTGTTGGTTGCTCGCGAAGCATGGGTCGAAGCAATGAACAGTGGCCACGGAGTGGATGTGCCTTTTGTAGACTTCTCGAAAGCCTTTGATAAGATACCCCACTTGAGATTATAACAAAAGTTGAGGTCCTAGGGCGTATCTGGCTGCGCCTTCCACTGGGTATCTGCGTACTTGCAGGAAAGAGAGGAGTGCGTACGTGTGGGTCGCAGCTTATCCTTCAGGCGAACGATCCTCAGCGGTGTCCCACAGGGCCCGGTCCTTGGACCGATGCTGTTCTCCATCGAAATAAATAAATAAATAAATAAATAAATACAACCTTTATGCTCGACAAGGTGAGGCACACCTTTACAAGCATGCTCATTTTGACAAAACAATGCGTGATCAAGAATTTGCAAAAATCTGATATGTTTGCCATAACAGTACTTGCTTGTGCATGGGGAATTTAAGTATTTACTTGTGCGTGTGTTTATGTGGCTGCGTAATTTGCGCTTGTAACTGTGCTGCTCCATTATTGAATGTTTGCTATCGTCAGCAACATGCGAGTAGAAGTTTGGTGTCCGTGGGTTGGAAAGGATTCTCCAGATATCCACTGAGCAGTGACTTTATTTTGTGGCGAGTCACATCTGCCACGTCACCGTGTTGTTAACCAGACATTTGTGGCTTTTTATATTGAGAACGCTTGCCGGGCGAAACCCCACCACATCCTGGAACACTAACGCCGAACTATTAGTTGGAACGGGTTAAACCCGAAGCACCCAGCTGGCACCACGTGGATTTTGTTCGGCTAGCCTGGAGAGCTTGGGGTATCACCCCTATTGTTTGCTGATGACCTTAAGTTATGGAATGTTGTAAATGTTCCTGGGGTTCTGAGGCCATACAGCATGTACTGGACAGACTCTGGGACTGGTCTACTTTGTGACTACTGCCCATAAATCAGGCTAAGTGTTCCGTCCTTCGTATAGCAACAACTTCCCGCCTTCGAGCTACGTACTCGGTGGGGTCAAACTCCCCTTGTCTCCAACCAGGTTAACCTAGGCGTCATCCATTCCTCGTCTTTGCATTTTGGTGACAACTGGAAGAACGCTACAAATAGGGGTTTCAGAATGTTGTGGTTAATACGCCGTTCTTTCGGGGTCGTAACTGCCGACATATTTGTGAAGCTGTTCTCAGCTTTCGTCCGGCCCATCTAGAATACTGCGTCCAGACTTACCCGTTCTGCCTTGTTCAGGACAAAATGGAGCTCGAGAGGGTTTTGAGAGTAGGTGCCAAATTGGTGAAGGGGTTCCGGGGGCATTCGTACCCCGAGCGTCTACTTAGATTGGGAATGTATTCAATGCACTACGGACGGCTTCGATTTGACTTAATCCTTACTTACCGCATTTTAACAGGGAAGGTTGGACCAAACTTGAGCTGGCTATTTAGCCCGGCTAAGTTGCCTTGTCTTCGCTGTCATCCCATGAAGCTACACAAGCCGCGTTCTGACCGGATCAGGGCGGATACTCGGTTATCGCGTAGAGTTATCGAGCGCTGGAACTCGCTTCCAAAAAGTGTAGTCAGCGAACCTACCGTTAAGGGTTTCCAGCGTCAGTTGGGCGCTCTTGGGTGGCAACACGAAAACTTTCCCTTCTTCTGACAATATCCATCTTCAAACATTCGTATTCTGTCATTCTCTTCATTCTTTGGTGTTATCCTTCAGTTTAATGACCTTCATTCCCCTTTTATCTTCCATTTACCTTCTACTTCTTTCTTACTTCGCGTAACCTACACAGCGGGGACTGCTGGTGCAGGGAACATGGGCAGTAATTGGTTGATCATGGTGTGCTGCGGGTGTTCCGTTTTAGATCTATCAAGAACTAGCACCTTATCATTTCCTGGCCAAACGATTTGCTCAAACAGGAACACTCAATGGATTTTCCTATCGTTCCAGTCCATCTGAATCTGAATGCCTGCCCCACTGCCAACATCTTATTCTGCCGGGTACACATCATGCAAGTCATGCAACGGCGTTGCTCCCACCTTCCGTTCTGCAAGCCGGAAGATAATAGGGCTCTGTTCAACATGATGCGGTCGTTATTGTGCACGCACGATTACGTACATTGCCATCGTGCTATGGGAGGTATATCGGTGCGCAGCTCTGAATGCTTCCAATACCTCCGTCGCACGTGGATCCCATGGCGTCTTAGCTGGGGAAATGTTCGCTGACTTGCAGGCTCATGCCTTGAGTATGGGCACGGAGGAGTTCAACCGCACAATAAGCGTATTGGCATGTGTGCATGAACTGCTGCGTACTCACAGTAATGTAGAAGTATTCGTCCGATCATCGAGGGTCGAACAGGTACAACTGTTATCCTGGGAGGACTTGCCTATCTTCCAAGAATTGTACGCGTCATCCTCCTATGCTGCTACCCAGGCGAGGACGGGCAACGGTTCCTCGACCAGCAGGAATTCACCGAAAACCCCCGTTAGCGAAGCGCTACCCTTGGTCGTAGCAGGGGCTGATATTCCGCAGGTTCATCGCAATGGCCGCAGGCGGTACAAACGGAAGTCCCCTTTGATACCCCGTGCGGTGGAGGTGGGGTGTTACAGCATAAAGTCAGGGGAATTGAGATTCCGTTCCCTGAAAAGGAGAACATCCGCTCGTTACCACACATACACCTGGCGTGCAACGAAGGCGACGGCTGATGAAGATGCAGCAGAAGGTGCAGCAGAAGATGCAGCATTGATACCTAGCCACAGGTAAAATGGAACTTCCATGCTCACTTCTCTTTCAGAGAGACTGATATGCGCCGCCCATGGCCTTCCTACCTTACTCTGCCTCTGAGCCTCCGCTCACGTACTGCCGCCGCCAGGTGGTGCAGCATTGTTACCTAGCCACAGGTAACATTGCTCGTCCGTTCTCATTTCTCCTTCAAATCCACTGATATGCGTCGCCCACTGCCTTCCGATCTGACGTTGCCACTGATCCTCCTCCCACGTACCGCCGCCGCCTTGTGATAAATAAATAAATAAATACAGAACTAGGTATATTTCTAGACCTGCTAGAGGCTGCACCCTAAAGGGTTCAGATCAAGGCTTACATTAATCCGATGCTCTTGCATGGAAGTAGGCAAAATATAAATATATGTTCATCGTTAGAAATTTCAAATGCATTGGCACTGTTTGGTATACAGCTACTGGGTCTCAGGCGCCCACCTTGACGTTTTTTGGTTCCTTCGGGCGATCTTGAGCTCCTTGTGCTTTTGTTGTGAAAATCTTCGCGGAGTTGTGCCTTTTCTCCTTGGAACAGAATCCAATTCGCCATAAGTTCACTTTAAATTGATCGCACATTAACTGGCCACTCAGTTGCCCCAATTGTTGTTGCGCACATGGAAGAAATGAGTGAAGGGATTGTAAGGTATACGAAAAGTTAAAAAAAATTTCGATAAATGCAGACAAGAATAACCATATCTATAGTGCTGCGACCCGAACGGAATCCACATTGCTCTTCCGCCACGTTAGGTTCCACAACCTGACTCACGAGGCGATTGAGCAGGATTCGGGCAATCACCTTGCCCACACAACTCAGCAAGTTGATGCCACGATAATTCGTGCAACCTTGCTTGCTACCTTTACCCTTGTACAGTGGTAACACAAGGGCGTCTTTCAGCTCAGGTGGCACCCCCTCCTCAATCCATACACGTTGCACCAAGTGGTGCAGCGCAGTCAACAACGAGGGTCCACCGTGTTTCAATACTTCAGGTTGGATCCGGTCACCTTCGGCACATTTACCGTTTCGCAGCCTAGCAAGTGCTCTCTGCGTCTCATCCGGTGTCGGCGTATCCGCCAGATCCGCCTTCACATCGTGCTGCTTCAGGCCGTTCAATGTAGGCCAGTCGATCTCTGATCGATTGTTCAAGAGACAGTCAAAGTGTTTTCGCTAGATCTGCATTATGTCTGCAGTCTGGGTGCAGGTAGCGTCTGAACTACCATCGATCAGTGTCCTCAGCGGCTCCAATCTCGGACCATACACCGCTTTCAAGGAGCCAAAGAATTCCTTGTGTTGGCCGCGTTCGGCGTAGCATTCCATCTGCTTCGCCTTCTCCGTCCACCATGCAGTTTTAATGCGAAGGAGCTCTCCGGTCAGTCGCCGTCGAAGTTTGCGAAACTGACTACGCTTCCCCAAGTTACTGGGGTCTGCCACATGTACAGCAAATGCTGCATTCTTCTCTGACACCAATGCGCCAATCGTCACATTGTTGTCATCAAACCAATCAGGCCGCTTACGGTTTGGGCGCTCGATGGTCTCCTCGGCAGCAGCTGTCACCTGGTCGCGAATGTGGTGCCACAGGTCGCCCACTGTGGCTATGCAGTCCACATCACCACACAGGCTTGCAGCCATCGCCTTCTCCAGCTCAGTACGTTTCGCCACAGTACAGAGGGAGAGAATGTTAATTTTACGCCGATTCACGGCGGGAGTGCAATACATCTATTTACGATAATATATATACAGTTTGGTCCGAACCAATTTGTGATCAGTGCCACACTCAGCTCCACGCAGTACACGTGTCATGCGCACTTCACGCATATCACGCTCACGTACGATGACATAGTTGAGCAGGTGAGCGTGACCACTCCGTGGGTGCGTCCAAGTTGCTATATCACTCGCACTCAGTGCAAACCGAGTGTTCGTGATCGTCAGGCCGTGAGTGGCACACAGTGAGAGCAGCCTGTCACCGTTCGCATTCACTGAGCCAATGCCATGCGCACCGATAGCATCTGTCCACGCTGATGCATCACGCCCAACGCGCGCATTGAAATCACCCAGCAGAAATAGTTAGTCGCTCCTCGGCACAGACCATATCACGGAGGATAGCTCAGTGTAGAACTGATCACGCGTGTAATCAGGATAACACATGGTCGGACCGTAAGTGCTTATAAAAATAGCAAACTTACCTCTTCCGAGTCGTAGGCGAACGGTCAGCAGTCGCGCGCTGAAGCCCGTTGGTCCACCCACCAGCTAGCCATGGAGGTGATATATATATATATACATACATATATATGTATATATATGTATATATATACATGTATATATATGTATCATTCCTCTGCGTCCGCAAATTAATATCACATAACCAATTGTAATGAAGGGTAACTTTCTTGCTACGCAACATAGCAATCCGGAAACCTGTTCCATCTAAAATTATAACAGGTATCATGCATACAGCATGCGTCAGTATAGAGACTTACACAGAAACATTACTTAACGTTCACATTGGTTACTTATGATCCTATCAATGTCCTATACTATATTCAATAACCTATAAATGCTTACATACATAGGCATTTCAGTACAATATACATATCTATATACATTTCCATTTATGTCCATATATATATGTATTATACATACGCATATATATGTTGGTATAACACATATACATATGTGTTTGCATATATATATATATATATATATGGTTGGCGGCGTCCGGTTTCGGATTAACCTGTGACCGTGACCAGCCTCAGGACGCCTGCGCCTACAGAGGGACCATGGGTGGCCTGTGCTGCATCACCCACAGCTCCAACCACACCCCATATCCAGTGTAAACCCAAAGGAATAAGACCGGGAGGCATGTGGTTGGGAGCCACGTTTCATCAACGGAGCCGGACCACTCTCCTTCACAAGCAAACACAAGCACGCTGCAGTTGGGAAACAGGCGTACACAAGGTGGTGGCTGGACAGTAGTCCGCTCCACACTGAATGCATGGAACCACGCTTCGAGCCTAGCACGACCACAAGGACCGTGAACCCCGCCCCCTCCGGCAACAACCAACTTTCTTCTAGAGATAGTATGGACGAGGTAGTGGGTAATAGACAGGTAGGCACCTTGTAAACATGCACATCAAGCGCAGCCGCACCGGGAATGTCAAACAACAGCCCATCACCTGAAATAACAGTAAGAAATAAAATATAGCTGTTAAAGAATACAGCTATGCAGACATAGCTCTTCCCTAAATTAGCATATGAAGTATGTTGGATAGCAACGAATCCTTGATAAGAAAACATTGCCAAATGTGACTCAGAAAAGGCTACAAACGCAATGAAGTTAACGAAGATAAGCAAACTTACCGTAAGCAAAGTGGAAATTTAACAGAAGATTATTCCGGTAGGCAGAACAAATCCAGTGAAGTGGCATGAAATATATATATATATATATGCATATATATATATATATATATATCGCTTTACACAGCACTTTGCATGTTTACACACACGCGATTCAGTATCTATGCATTAGTAAGGATTCTTGTCATCATGTCCATTATGCGGTTACCAAATCCATATGTAGCCTCCACGGAATATCAATCCCTACTTATTAAAGCCAGTTGCTAAACACGGATTCTCCTATTTCTTGGACAATTTACCAAACATTCTCGCACTTCCTTCTTTCTTCGGATACATACCGCGGCCTTCTATAAGCCATTTTTATATTCCGTTTCCTTTTTAACCACTCACGTAATGTTATATTTCAACATTTCCACGTTTATTCAACTTTGTAATTAAGCATGGTACAGTTTAATTTTGGATTTTTAGGGCCACTGACCTCTTTACAAACACGTTCCGCAAGAAATTAACCCAATGAAACCCATACTTTTAGAGAAATAAGAAACCGGTTGTTCTGATGAACAACAGCCCGTATTCAAAATCGCGCCCGTGGTGCATACGACGGTCATGAATTCAACAAAACACTGTAAAACCGCCGCGGACCCTGGTTGTATATATAGGTCACATACTGACCTTCGACTTGTGGAATTGGAGGGTGCACTATCAAGGTTATTGGTTTCCATAGACTTGGCTGAAACATTAGGTGGTAGGTAGACCGTTGCATAACATAAATCCTTCCAGAACGTTCGAAATCGATGTGATAATCCATAATAATCGATTATTTGCTAAAACACTGGACGTTCCTGACATTATTAATTTGCTCCCAAGCTCAACTAACGTGCGTTTCCTTGGCCGAGCAGAAGCGAATTTAGTAACATTACGGAATTTAACAGTACTATTCGTGAACGAATCGCCATGACGAGGAGTGCTTACCTTAATTGCTTTGGGTTCGTTTCTTTCACCAAGTGCTTTCTCCACCGCCTTTGGTACTAGCCCTTTCTCCGAAAAGGACGTCAACGCAACCTTAGCGTAGGTTTACTGCTCTATTGCCTATGTCTAACTAAGCCTTCGTAACCTTCCAGATTTACGGGCAGATCTAGTCCGCTACTACTTTTGGCTCACGGGAGAAGGAGCTGTTGACCTGGTGTCGCATTGGGTTCTCAACGGGGCTGCTTCAGTGGCAGCCGAGACGGTCGGCATCTCCGGACTGTTCTCCTGCGAATCACTGTTAGATGAATTTACAACTGACGAATACTGTCTCTTTCTCGAAGCCATGGCAGCTGATGCGCTAGGTTTAGCAGAGGATTTATGGTAATACAGCACCCTTTTTCCTTCACCCCGAAAGGCTCAGGCGGAGAGGGAGCAATGTCACTTGGAGTATGCAGTAGCAGGTGCTACTCCTTGAACGAATGCCCGACACCAGCGGATGAATGGTCAGAGTTGGTGGAGCCTACTGCAGTGTCCTATATCGCCATATTTCTAGATTTCAAAATCATATCCCTATTTGCATTGAGCTTGGCAATAGCGTTGAGCACGGCTATCGCCTTCTTAACATCTGCCAAACATGCTGCCAGCGCTGAAGATTTAGCACCTGTGATAACAGGACGCAGCGAGCTCTGAGCGCTGCGTTCAACACTGCTGCAACAGAAGTTCATGCTGCATGGCAGCATTCCATATCGGTCTGCTAGTAGACCGGCTCAACGTTCGTGATCCCCGCGGCGGCAGACGTCACAATGCATATTGCTAGATAAATCTGACTGGCTCTGAACATTCAGACTATCCGCAAGTGGTGGTAGCTTTTTCAAACGGAAATCCCAGAAGTCCATTCCCTTTAGGTAACGTTAGGTTCCAAGGACGATATAGGCTTGCGCCTAACAAATGTCCTGTTTCTTTGATTAGTAAGAAAACAAGCGTCCCCGGTACCACACTTTCTGACTTACTTCCAGGGCTGCTGCAAGAGTTTGAAGCCAAAACAAAGCACTCGCTGTATTGTCCCGAGGTACGAGTTTACAGGGACGTGATACAATAAAGATACAATCATTCTGAAAAAGCTTCAGAGTGACAATTAATTTGGTCGCCTTTAAATGTCTCTGGGTGCTGTAGTCTGTAAATGCTAAAGGTAGCTTATTCCAGCAATTGACTGCACGATTCGCAACGAAGTCAGCCCTGACCTCCAGCCTAGATCTATGAGGCGTGAGCTTCATTTGGCGTCCCCACAGGGAATCTGACCCGGCTGGCTCAAACGGTTCAGCATACTGAACACTTCTAAAACTTCAGTTACTAAGTCTCCATTAAGTCTCCTCTTAGGCCGCGCCATTCCATTGAATTCAGACCTAGGTGTTTTAGGTTTTCAGCATGTGGCTTGTCACATTGGCCCTTAATAATCCTAGCAGCCAGTTTTTGCATTTTCTATACAGGCCACATTTCCCGGTGGTAGTATGCCAAAGCTTGTACGCAGTTTTCTTGATGTGGTCTTACAAAAGCTTTATATAAGGGAAGAAAAGCCGATCTAGTGCTGCACAGCGATCGCATGAGGCAAATCGCTTCATTCCGCGCTTCACTGGTAGCGTGCTTACCTTGCGTTACACGTTGGAATTCGTTCGCAACAGTGAGACCTAAGTCTAGTGCTTCATCTGCACATCGCAGATCTAGACGCCTTTTGGATGTTAGCACGGTAACGCCTCCATTTCGAAAAGTCAGTAACTAACATTTGCTGGCGTTTAAAAGCACAGCTCATTTAACTGACCACTATCCTACAGCGCAAAGTTCCTCGGACAAAATTTGTCGGTTACCCTTGCTAATGAGCTTCAGAGTATTGGCAAAAGTTAGCAGGGTAAATAAGAAGAGAATACAAATCGTTGCTAAACATTAGCAACAATACTGGTGGCGGGAATTTGAAAGAGTGCGTATTTTTCGCGTTGCTTTTCAGCTTTTCGAAAATTGTGTTTAACCACTTTGTCGGGCTGTTGGTGTTACTAATCAGTAGCACAATATATTCTATACTACTTCGATCATCGCTTTTGCAACCCTTGATCGTTTTTCGTGTCTTACCAATTTTTACAGTTTTCACGCTGTCTTTTGCTTTGTTATTCTTTGTTTGCCCCCGACCAATGCGTGCTAAACGTTGTAATCCCTCTTTTTCATCAAAGAGAGCAGTGCAAACAGCAGCAACGAGAGCACCCTCAGCATGTTCATCCATGGTGTAGGATTGCAGAGTCAGTCTTGATGACCCACTTATTGCAGCTCAACTCAAAATTCACCATTTTGAAACTGAGCTCAGCATGCTTAAAATGAGTTGCTTACGATGTCTGCAAATTTGGAGAACCTCAAACCGCTGTCGGTTCTGTCGGGATTGCTGAAAACTGATAATCCAAATGAACTGAACGCTGCTGGCAAGTTAATGGCAGTACTTAACGACGAAGTAACGGAACGTGTACGTCGTTCCCAAGACGCCGTCATATTCAACCTACCTGCTCGCTTGCCACTTGAAAAAGTGAAGCGTTCTCTTTTAAGTGTATGCAACATACCACCAGATTGCTGTGCCTGCAAGCGGTTACGCAAGTCTGGTAAAACTCGCACTTGCCCCATAGTTTTGACTTTCGCTACTCCACAACTTGCTAAAGCATTTATAGGCCGTAGGCTGACTGTGTCCACGGGGGCAAACCTTAGGCCGATTATCCTTAAGCTTGACAAAACCCCTCTTCAAAGCTCCGTATTGTCGCCAATCAAGCCAGAGAGCAAGAGCAACGCACTTATTGACTCATCTGCAAAATCTTCTGCACAACCGACCATCGTACCAACGATAGACCTCGACTTGTCTCAGAAACAAGATCTCCCTTCGATTGCGAAGCCTGCAACAGAGCGAAGCTTGTCTTGGACTGAAGCCAATGAAGGATCTTCATCAGCACTGGCTGCTATAACCATCGATTCTACTAGCGATGTGACTTATAGCTACTCAGACTTTCATGACACCGACGCCGCACCTGGTCAACCATCTAATCGAATTCTTAACTAGGTATCTAACTTGCTACACCAGTGCCTACTGTAACGGACCCTAAGCAGGAACACCCTCTCATCCATCATAACACGAAGCTTCTTTCAACTTGCATTGAACAGGTCTTTTTACCCTAACTCTCCGCTATTTCCGTTGATACTGCAAGTGCTACGTCACATAGCATCTCGGACATGCCGGTTGAGTTCACTATTGGCCTTGTAGGCCAGACTTAGAAGCCTGATACAGTTGTTTACTTGCCTACTGACAACAACCAGCTTAATAGTCGCAATCGGTCTAACCCTAAGTGCCTTGAACAACTCACGTCAAGCCAACAACAGAAAACTCCCAAAAGCATGGCTTTCAACCCCAGCGTGGCACAGAACCAACGCCGATTCCAATATTCACAACGCAGAAGCATTGAAGCGCAGTTCCTCGCAGCCACCACTTCCTTTTATGAATGTAGTAACGCCCCAACGCATCCCACACCGAAAACCTTATCTACTTGAAAAGCCCGATTCTTCCGTTCTGCTGGTTAATGACAACAACGGATCCAAGAGTTGTACTTGGCTCCCAACTCAGAGAACCTTGAAAAACTCACGCCAACCTAACAACTAAGAAAAGCACGAAGCACGGTTAGCAAAGCTAATGAGGTACCATCACACCGTCAAATTCAATAATCACAGTGCAGATGAGCAGGAGCGCAGATCACCGCAGAAATCACCTTCATTAATGAATGTTGTAATGCCTCAACGCTTCTTCTCACCTCACAATCCTTATCTCCTTGAAAATCCGCACATCACAGGACTCGATCGTGGCCGCAACCGCACCAGTGTAAACTGCGCCTCCTCGCCATATATCCATACCGATTCACACACACCGATCGCGCCGGCAAATCAACCTGCTAAACAAGTCATTGCTAGTCGCAACACCGTGTACTTGCGATCACATGAGCTTCATATGTCGCGGAAGAACCGTAGTCGGAGGCATCCGTATGGTTTGCTTAATAAGGCGAGTTAACTACCTGCGCCACTGTCGTCTACGCAAGATGACCGTACAAACCAGAACAAATACCCATTTCATCCAAGGCAGATTACGTTGACCCCCATGAATTCTACCCCCTTTTTATGGGGCAATGCGGGACACGGCCTTATACATATCAACCTATGCAGTTTCATCTAGCACAACTTTTGCACCTTCTGCAAACAACCGTCTACAACCAGTCTCAACTTCCTGGCTGCATTCTACTGACCCACAGTTGGTAACCCTCAAACATTCTACCTACGAACGTTCTCCTGAACAACCCAACGGCATGCCAATTCAGACAGAATGCCTTGCCAGTTCCCAATTCCCACACTACCCATTTCCTTCTCAGGTCGCTAGCGAAGTAACTAACACCTACCTATCTTCTTCTTGCCCTGCTGCTGTCTATTCACACTCCACTTTCACTCCGGCTCCAGCTTCTGTCTTGAACACAACTAAGGGACAGCCCCCATATCCACACCATTCCGCGCCTTTGTTACCCCACATCCTGGGCACCATGTCAATGTTTGCCAATACAGCTAGAGCTGCCCAAATCTTTCCACCCTGTTACAATCCTTTTCTTATCGAACTTGCCGGGGCACGCCCCGCCACGTCACATTCTTCAAGCACACACCCTCCCTTGCCAACATCTGCTGACTGCTACATCTATTGGAGTTGTCCACAAACAAGTAATCAAATAAACAAATAAATAAATAACTCGTTTATTCTCGTCATTGCGAGGCACACCATCAAGGGCATGATCATGGTAATACAGACATCCATGATCGGCAATTGCACAAATTAGTACATTTTGACAAATAGCATAGGAATGTATGTGTGTGTTGACATGTAAAAGTATGTTTAACTGGGTATATGGGAGGGGCCATGCTGTGTGAGTGGGTAAAGGTGACTCTGTGTGTGATTTTGTTCGTTGTATTCGTCACCAAAGAGGGGAATCAATGGAACGCTTCGAATTAGATGACGTTCGTGATGTGTGAATAATCCTCCGGAAAATGGAAGAGGCAGTGACTTTATTGAGTGGCGAACCACATCCGCCATGTCACAGTGTTGTTAAACGGATATCTGTGGCTTTTTATAGGGAGAACGCTTGCCAGGCGAAATCCCACCACATCCTGGAACACTGCCGCCGAACCAGTTGCGGCAACGGGATTTACCCGAACCACCCAGCTGGCACCACGAGGTGGTTGTTCGGCTAGCCAGCCACATCGCCTGGTGTATTCAACCCGGGAACTGTAGATAATAGTGCACCGAAAACTCATCCATCACTGTCTTGTTACGACCCTACTACAGAATCTGATGACCCGATTACGGGACGATACGAATACGACTCGTACAATTTCCTCCTCCTCAATGTACGATCTATTAGAAATGAAACGCACCTTCTAGACCCCTTCATCCTTCTGTCAAGCCCGCATAGGATGTTGATAACAGAAGCATGGCACTCGGCCGACGCTTCTGACTCACCGCTCCACATTCCAGGATACACCACTTTCTGCAATGGACGTACAAGTAAACGGGGTGGCGGATGCCTCATATACGTCAACAACGAGTTTTACGCTTCATCTTTCCACACTGTATCTCTTGGCAACTCTGAAGACTCAGTCTGGATTTAGGCCGTTGGAGGTCATCTAAACCTCTTGATAGGCTGTTTATACAACCCACTACACTCCTCTTGTGCTAGCGTTAATAAATTGGTCAGACTCTTACAGGAAGTCTCATTTCTCCCTGCACGCTATAAGATCATTGCTGGAGGCTTCAATGTGCCTCGTTTCGTGGCTCAGACAGCCAGCCCAACCCAAGTACTGGGCCCTTGTTGACACTATTTCCACTCATGAATGGACACAGCATGTGAATGCACCGACTAGACAATCGAACACACTGGACCTGATATTCACTAACGGCATCTCGCACGCATGCGCCAGCGGGTTAGACAACATACCGGGCAGCGACCAAAAGGTGGTGAAGCTGTCCTTCGCGCTCCCTAAATCCCGTAAACATGCAGTCACAAAATATGGGGTATTTCGGCCCCTCCACCGCATCAACCGGGACATTATCTCCTCCATTCTCCGATCATCACGCTGGGATGACTTCTTCCTCTCGGTCAACATAGGCACTGCGACCAACGTGCTTTACCGCCATTTCACCAACTGCTTAGATGTCCTTACTCCAAAACAGAGGAAGATCAGAAAGCGTCAAATTCTTGATGACGCCTCCACACGCAAACTGACCAGCAGGCTCAAGAAAATGCTCTCCCGCTACATCAAGACCAAGAGCTTTCACCTAAACATCCGTATGAACGAATTGCTAGCCGACTGTGTGTACATTAGGACAGCATGCATCGCTTTGTACTGATAACAAGGCAAAGTCTCTTATTCGACTAATGAAGCAGTGGGGTGTCAGCAAAGATAGCCCGATTACTACCCTTGTGCTTCCTGATAAAAGTATAAGCGCTGGTGCGGTTGATCTCTGCGAGTTCATTAATACATTTCTCTAATTCCTTCACTAGCAGTGACTTGGCATTGTCGAGTACCATCCCCAAGTTTACTGAAGCTCAAATTCATACTATTGACTTTGACTTATGCAATATCAAGCGAGCACCTTGCTCGTTGAAACTGTCACACTACCCATGTCCTGTCGGTGTGCCTTCTTCCATTTTAATACTCGGAGGCCCGGGCTTTCCAGTCCTTCTCCTCAATGTCTTCACCCTTTCGATGAAGAGTGGTCGCTACCCATCCAATTGGAAGCACGCAATCGTCATACCACGACACAGATGAGGCTGTCACCAAACTATTGACAATTATCGTCCTGTTAGTCACACACCTATTGCGTCTTGACTCATAGAAAGAATAATAAAGGACGTGATGCTGCGCTTTCTGTTGCAGCGCAGCCTTATCAACTGGTCCCATCACGGGTTCCTGCCGACTAAATCTTGTCAAACCTGCCAATTTGAATTCTTAAACCACGTGGCACACTCCATCGACCTAAGTCAAGCACTGGTCCTTTTCTTCGTGGACATGAAAGAGCGTTCGATTGGGTCCCATACAATGGTCTAATGACTAAACTAGCAGCATACGGTGTCTCCAGCCATCTCCGTTCATGGTTTTCTTCCTACCTTTTCAACCGAACGCAGTAAGTGCAACTGGGCGACATCTCATCCAAAAAGGCACCCGTAACCAGCGGAGTATTCCAAGGCGGCGTCCTGGGTCCTCTGCTGTTTCTGCTGTACATTAATGATGTATTCCAGGTCTTCAAACACGGCACGCCGTACCTTTTTGCCAATGACATAAAAGTTATTTTCTCATTTGATCCTAGCTGTCTACGTAATAGCCTCTCTAGCATTCAAAGCGATCTCGGTGCTCTTGAAACATGGTGTGGTATATGGAAACTAGAGTTTTCACCAACGAAATGCAAAGTCCTTTCCTACCGGTGCTATCTAACCCCAAACTATTAACTCTAAACGGTACACCACTTGATAACACCTTCACTGTGCGTGACCTCGGTGTACACTATTCCAGCTCATTGGATTTTGCGGAACAAGCAAGCTATAGCTCTGCCAAGGCCAGGTCTATCATTGGCTATATACTGAAGTCAATGGGCTTGTTAGAGTCTTGACTAATGCTCTATAAGTTGTGTGCCCGGCTTATAGTAGGGTACTGCTCAATGGTTCTTACTAACTCAAGTAAAAGTGACAGGATGGTTATTGAGAAAGTCCAGCGTTGGTTCACTAAGCGTCTTTCAGAAGCATCTGCGCTCAACTATCAAGGCCGCTGCAAGCAGCTTGGTCTGGAACCGCTTTGGCTGCGATGACTTAAAACCAACCTTATTTTCCTATATAAGCTAATCAAAACATCGAACGCAAGTGTCGCTAGTTTTTCCAGCCGCTTGGCGATACACGTTATCCTCTACGCCATGAGGCACACTCATTCTCACTACCCAACACACGTTGCTCCATACTTTCGAACTTCTACCTCTATAGATATGCGCACGTATGGAATAAGCTACCGGAAGCCTTCAGAGCATCTGATAGTATCACACGATTCTCCACGGGTCATAAATAGACTATAAAGCGTTCCCAAAGTAGCAGAGATTCTGGGCATCTGCATCCCGGGGGACGAGCTCTGGGAGAACGGACCCGATCATATATAGGCATTCATACATATTTTTCAACCAGCACCAATAAAGCTCCCTTCATCCCGAAACTGTCAGCTGATTATCGCGCTCATTCCTTTCATTTCTCTTGCAATTGGACGGCAAACTCAGTACCCTGCATGACCTAGTCTTATTTGACCAGTCTCTGACTGCATCCATGACTACCGAGCTGCAAATCGTCTGGGACCAGCAGTCAGTGTTAAGTCTACTACACCTAGACAGTCTGCTGGAATCGCTTACACGTTAGTAATGCGGTTTATTCACGTCCATTTCTGCTGCTCCTCCCTATTTGTCTTCTCACCCTAACTATACGCTTCAACCTCAACGCGCTGACTAAATAGTCGTATTTGATCGGCCTCCCGCTCGATGACCACCGTGAATGCATGGCTAATACTCGGAACACCGAACACTCTAGACCACTTTACACGAGTGCCTTAATGTCTTTCCCACACCTTATCAGTAAAATACTTCCTATCCCAACTTTTTTCCTCTCCTAAGCGCTCTTTTTGCTCCTAAGACGCGAGCATCGTTGGCTTCTCCAAACCCCAGCAGTAAAACTTCTCTATTCCGATCCTGTCATCTGTTGCTGCGTCATCTGTTTTCCATCCTTCTTTAATTGGGCTGCCAACTCTCAGTGCCCTGCAATAACCCAGTCTCAGCTGACTAGTCTGCTTCCCTTTGACTTCTTCCAGACTACCGGGTTGTTAACGTTCCACGCTCAGTAGACTCAACCCAATGTCTCCCTCACCGCGACGGCCTGCTGCGCCCGTTCACTGTAGCCACATCCATCTTTAACCTGTCCACCTCTCGACCAACTCCAACTGTCTACCCAAATGAACTATAGCCTCAAGCACAATGCGCCGACTAATCCGGTCTCGTCTGATCGGTTTCCTGCTCTCCGACTGCTGTGACATTACTGGCTATCGGTCAGATAACTGACCGTTGTCTGTTTTCAACCATACTTCAATCGGACGGCCGATCCTCTGTACCATAACCTAATTTAGCCTCATCTCAGCAGTCAAACTATCTGGAACTACTAACAGGCTACCGGGATTTTGGCGGCCTAGGCTCGGTAATCCAAAGTATTGTCTCCAACACCTTTATATCCTGATGGATTTGTTCCGCCTATGTTAATTTAACTACTTCTATCTCTGACCAGTCCAATCCTACTGACACCACTTATATTCCCAAATGAACCATACGACTCAATCACAATGCGTCGACCAAATCCAATCTCGGCTGATCGGTCTCCTTCTCTCCAACCTTTGTGATGCTGCAGGCTATTGCTCGGAAGACTGAATGCTCTGTCTCCATTGCATCGAGGGCCACGTTAACTGTCGAAATTTTTTAGCCTTAAACATAAACTCTGGAATCTGTATTCCCCTTATCGCCCTCTGACTTTATTTCTTCTTCAGCCAGAAAGCCTGCTCTCAGTGCCATGCCCTATTCTTCTCTTAGACTATTACATTCAGTTTTATGCTCTGCTTCACCAACACACAAGTTCTCTCACATTTCGTGCCTGCCGGACTTGCATGCCTTATATTCATATAACCTCTTCCGTCGATAATCCATCCATCGCCGCTGACGCCTTATTTGTCTTCCCACCTTAAATGTACGACTTTTTCTCAATGTGCCGACTAATCCAGTCTCGTCTGATTAATCCCCTGCGCTCCGAGTTCTCAGACCGTTGCGACGTTACCGGCATTTACTGGGAAGACCGAACGCTCCGTCCTTATTACCTCGCGAGCCTCATGGACTTTTCCACACCTTATAAGTTAACCTCTTTCTATCCGGACCGCCTCCCTTCTTTATGGCGCTCCTACTTTCATTTCTTCTCTAATAGGACTGCTAAATCTCAGTGCCCTGCAATAACCTAGTCTTAGCCTACCGGTCTGTTCTTTGACCTTTTCTAGACCATCAATATTTAAACGGTCTAGACTCTGTAGACTCAAAGCTATGTCGCACTTACGCTGACAGCCTGTTAGACTTGTTCACCCTTTATTTATATAGGCACCTCGACCTCTAACCTGTCTACCTCTCGACCCATTCCATTTGCCCTCCAAAATCAGCTGTTTGACTCAATCTCGTTTCGCAGACTAATCCTGTCTCGTCTGATCGATCTCCTGCTTTCCAACTTCTCTCAGACTCCTGTGGCATTACTGGATATTGTTCAGATGACTGAGCGCCGTCTGTATTCAATCATTCTTCAATTGGACGGCCGACTCTCTGTCAGCCCTACCTCAGCCTCAACTGATCAGCCAAATTCGATGGGACTGCTACCAGGCTACCGGGATGTTAGCGGTCTAGGCTCGATCGATCCAAAGCTGTGTCTCCCTCACCTTGATATCCTGCTGGACTTTTTCGCCCTATGTTAATTTGGCCACTTCTATCTCTGACCAGTCCAATCCTACTGACTCCACTTACCTTCCCAAATGAACTATACGACCCAATCAAAATGTGCCGAATAATCCAGTTTCGCCTGGTCGGTCTTCTTCTCTCCTATTGCTGCGACGCTGCCTGCCGTGCTCGGAAGACTGAACGCTCTGTCTCCATTACCTCGAGAGCCACGTTAACTGTCGCGTTTCTTATCCGTAAACGTAACTCTCGACTCTGTCCTCTCCTGATCGCGCTCTATTTTTATTTCTTCTTCAAATGTAGGGCGAGCTGTCAGTGCTTTGCCCTATTATCCTGTTTGACTGCCTCCTGACTAGCGAAATTTAGTTTTAGGCTCTGCACCACCGACGCACATTTTCTCTCACATCGCGAGCCTGCCTGACTTGCATACCTTATAAGCTTGTAGCCACTTGCATCCCAAACCTGTCCGTTTTGCTGACTGTTTATTTATCTTCCCAACTTAACTGTTCGACTTACTCTAACTGTGCCGACTAATCCAGTCTCGTCTGCTCGGTCTCCTGCTCTCCGAATTCTCTCAGACTGCTGTTACGTTACCAATATTCGTTGAGAAGACCGAACGCTCTGTGCCCATTACTTCGCGCTTTCTATGGATTTTTCCACGCCTTATACTTAAACCTCTTTTTATCCGGACCGTCTCCTCTCCTTATGGCGCTGTACTTTCTTCTCTAATTGGACTGCCAAATCTCAGTCCCTTGCAACAACCTAGTCTCAGCTGACCGGTCTGCTTCTTTGACCTTTTCCAAACCAGCAACGTTTAAACGGTCTAGGCTCTGTAGACTCAAAGCTATGTCTCGCTTATATTGACAACCCGCTAGGCTTGTTTACCCTTTAGTTATATAGGCACTTCCATCAGTAACCTGTACAACCAATCCTTCTTCAATCGGACGACCAACGCTTAGTGCCATGTCCTTCTTTATCATCATCTGATCAGTCAAATTTTCTGGGACTACTACGGGGCCTCCGGATGTATCGACTAATCCAGTCTCGTCTGTTCGGTCTCCGGCTCTCAGAGTTCTCTCAGACTACCGGGATATCACCGGTGATTGTTCAGATCTGAACGATTTATACTTCGCACGAGAGCGTCGTCGGCTTCTCCAAACTCAAACGGTACAACTTTTTCTCCTGACTATCATGCCCTCGTAATTACTCTCACGAATTACTCTTCGCACTGCCGTCCGGATTCAACGGCTCATAACTGATTCTTTGAATTTCTTTTGCTTCTTGGAGCCTTGCTTAAACTATATTGCCCCTGCATTCGGTCTCAACCTAGTTGTCCTTAGTTTCACCTAAGATGCCTCTCACATTCGGACTGCTGTCATCATCATCGGTTTACATGTTTCTCTCCAACGATTGCACTATTCTCTCAACGTTTGTCAACACTATTTGTTATATCGGTCTCTTGACACTGCGCGTGCAGAACACTTTTCGACCAAGTAGTTGTAGTCCGAGTCACACCTGCGACGTGATGTAAAGAACGCGCTTGCAAATCATGTGCACTAAACAAAATCACATAAGTTTTAATGTATCATATGCACCGTTGCGCGCCACCAGTCTGTGTTTATGCTTCTTGATTCATTGCTGTTTGGCTGGCCCTTTTACGTTGCTCGTCTTTTCCCGAGATTTCCCCACTTACATCCGCCGAAAGAAGTAGGTTAATCCACTGGGACTGGTCGACCCACCCTCAATAGCCAGCTCGTTTAAACGCTTGATCTCTTCTCTGGGAGATGGAGAACCCACACGTAGTTCCAAATGGAGCTCTTTTCGCCCTCCTGGAGACGCTACGTTTACGGGGTATAAACAAATGGGTTTAGCTCGCCTCATACTCGCAGTAGAACAATTCACTCACCTGGAATAATATATTTACATGGATCCCATGTTCCACAACCAAAGACGAACAATTCTGCCGTGATTACTTTCACTGCCTCAAACTTTCAGCTTCTCCAGTCACCTGGAGCTTTTCTGATGTCATTTCACGGACAGCATTGCGCGTATAAGTGGCTTTTCCGATGGCCTTCCATGGAGACAATTACACTTACATTTGAAGGAATTCCGAGTCCACTTTTCGGAGAATAGCATTTTCGCATGTTATGGACATATTCAGACACAAGAAACAACTGCACTCACCGTCCCCATGACAAGTCCAGCATGGATAGCTGGACACGGTTTGCGAGCCGGACAATATAATAGTAAAAGCCGGCCTCTATTAACAATGTGTTTACTCACCTGCATCATTATCATTCGACTCTGCGACTCATTTACATCAATGACCGGCTTCAACGACTACTGCCGAATCATTACTAAGCCACTCGGCCAACCAAGGAAGAATTTTGGCTGTCAACCGACTGCGAATAATAGAGTGCAAAATCGGTCTATACGATGCATAGCCGACTAGCACTACTGTTCAACGGAAGCTACGGCCATGTTCCAGGACGTGGTGGGTTTTCGCCTGGCAAGCGTTCTTCCTATAAAAAGCCACACATGTTCGCTTAACAACACTGCAACGTGGCGGATGTGCCTCGCCCCAAAATAAAAGCACAGCTAGACATTCCACACTGACGCAGTCCTCAACCTTCTACATCCAACCTGTGCAACTGATTTTACTATGAAAAATGCTTTGATGGAGCACAGATCATCCAGACTTCGTAATGGTCATTGATTGCACCTAAACCTTTTTTGGGCTCCTGTGCTCATGGAGCACTACATGACAAATTTACCCCCAACTTGTATCTTGACGCAAGAGTTTTTTGCGGTCCACAGCGCCAACGTGGTACTTGATCTGACTATCACCTGACAATATGCTGAGTCATATGGACTACATCTTCGTTTATTCCTTTCATTAAAACGAAAGGTTTTAATATTCCAAAGACGCTATGCTTTTGTGCATAGTTGATCACGCCTTTACAGGCGTGTCTCGTTGTACAGAGAATAAACCATTTATTTATTTATTTGTCTATGCCCGGAAATGTTTCTGCTTTCGACATGAACAGCTTGGCTGCCGACGTCGTCCAAAGCGATTGGCATGCTTTTTGGGTTTTCAAAAGTTTTCATCACTTTTCCCGGCTTTTTGTACGACGTCGACCAAAAGGGACAAGATCTGTAGAAGCTTAATAATCACAAGCTCGCTGGACAATGATCTCGCCTACCTGACATAGTCTAATTGTGGTGTTCGGTCGGAGGCAATATCAGTTTAGACGTTCCGTCGGATAGCAAAGTCGGAGTAGCGGCTGTTGATACCTCTACAGGGTTGGAGGAAAGATGTGAAATTGATACGGTGGATGCAGATGGTAGTTGCTTATTAGATTTTTAGTGGACTCGGACCCAAATAGAAATAAAGATGAATAAATGATGATCAGAAATGACAAGACTCACAGAAGGGTTTCGACGTGGGTTAGAAGTCCAACCACATAAAACTTCCTAGTCCTCTTGCGTCAGCCACTCCGATGGATGACAAACGACGATGGTGAACCCAGTTGAGACGGAACGAGATCTGTAGATGAATATTGCTCTTGGTTAGAATGTAGTGACCGACAATGCCATAAAATCCGTGGCACAAGAACACAGAGAGAACACGTCGATTTGCCCGCGTGGTTCAAAAAGTGTGTTATTTATCAATCAGAACAAGTATCTAAGGTTAATGTACAAGAATTGGTTGTAATAGGAAAGGAATGTGCAATGAAAGATAAGTAAATTTACAGGCGCTGCAGCTTTATTAGCTAGATGTAGTTGTTTTTTCAGTATACTATGCGTCGGTGCATCAGGGGGACATGTTTAGGAAATTCCGCCGGCTCCCGTTGCAGGTGTACAACCATGGGGCGGTCAATTTTAACCCTTTCTCCTTTACCAATGCGGTCAACAATAAAGACTCGTTATGTACGCTGCAAAACTTTGAAAGGACCTTCGTAAGTTTGCACTATGGGTTGTAGCAGTCTGGAGATTCCCCGGTTTGCCTGTTTAAAATTCTAACTAAAATTATTACATTGTACACCTAGGCAACCGGTGTGGTTTGTTGAACTGATTGCTGGGTTCGAATGCTTGACTTCCTAATCGCCACTTTTGCTTGGCGCTCGTTTCGGTTGCAACTCGCAACTGCCCAGTGTGCTGTGCATTCTCCGTTCCCCTAGGTAGAGCGTCCACGGTGTCGTTCTTTTACAGCTAGAAAACAGGGAATCTTTTACTGTGATAATAATAGTTTCCCTGCAACTCGATCTGTCTTCTCGAATCGCTCTCTGGGCTCCCGGTACAGGCGACCCTCTACAGGGTCTGCGTAGACCAACAACACGGAGGAAAACAAACGTACATTGTCTAGG
The DNA here is from genome assembly GCA_944474145.2 of Dicrocoelium dendriticum. NCBI lineage: Eukaryota > Metazoa > Platyhelminthes > Trematoda > Plagiorchiida > Dicrocoeliidae > Dicrocoelium > Dicrocoelium dendriticum. The sequence continues at coordinate 66,233,418 of OX104060.1, read as the reverse complement.
TCTGTATGAATGTAGGACTTACGTCACCGTTCTCTCGCATCAGTAAGCTTGATATGAGGCGTGCTCGTGACTAGTCGCCGAACGTAGTTATGGTCGTAATGGGGAAATCTCGGAAAAGAAGTCGCACGATAAGCGTAAACGCTGCCCATATACCAATTCGGTCGTTAACGTATTTGGCTCAGTATTCAGGACTGATCGGATGCCAACGCCTAGCTTCTCCTCACTTATGCATTATCTCCACTACAACTACCCGTCCAGCTGGTGTACCCTTATGTCTTGAAGCATACGTCCAGCAACTTTATCTGTCTTCCAATCCAGTCCAGCCAAAGTATCTTTTATTGAGCTTTGGCTTTCCTTGGTGTGAAAGCAAGAGTAGGCTAAATAATCAATTAAATATTTTATTCTCGCATTTATCGAACCACATCAAATGAGACACGATCAAAATTTATAGGCCATTGCAACATGCACGTAGCGTTACATGCCATGGGAAGATGGCTGAAAGGTATAGATATTGCAGGAATAAGTAAAGTGTTGGTAAGGAACACATACATTAGCTTTGACCATAGTCGTACTTATGTGTGTATTGTGGAGAGAAACAGTAATAACGTATGTAGCTAGGTAAGTAGCTTGTAGTGTATGTATCAATAATAAGAAAAGCTGGCGCTAAGCAACTTGCTAGTGTGAAGCCTTGGGCAGTGACTTTATTCAGTGGCGAGTCACATCAGGCACGTCGTAGTGTTGTTAGACGGACATCTGTGGCTTTTTATAGGGAGAATGCTTGCCAGGCGAAAACGCACCAGGTTCTGGTGTAGCAGGCAATGCATCTAACCGACCGATTTCTCGCTCGGCTATTCGCAATCGAGTAGCGCGCGGAAATTTTCGTTGGCTGACCGGATGGTTTAGTCAGTGTCCACCATTGATCTTTGAAGTTTGTCGATGATGTGGTGGAGTCATGAGGAATCGGTGAAGAATTGCGAAGCTGAGCAAAACTTTTGGGTACATGGAGATTTGAATTTTTCTTTCTTGGTATACTTCTCCTGATTGCAAGGGCCTGGCATCAAGCTATACATGCTGAACTTCTGTGAAGTTGATTTGTGCGGTTGAATACTAGTTTGTGCGTCGGTCCAGTACGATCCCCCATGAAGTTCCCGGAATGTAAGAGAAGAACCGACAGAAGACCGCAAAGAATTGTCGAGAGAATATGAAACGTGAATGTTATATATTCTGAATATTTTGACCAGGGATTTAGTGATGTAAAATACGCAACTGATGCTACGCTGAATACCACTTTTGGCATTACAACAGAATAATGGCCAAATGGGCAGATAACTTTCCTCTGCGGAGGAATCAAGAGCGTGGCTGTTGAAAGCCATCTGCGAAATACTGTTTTACGATGATGTAGTTAATATGTAGAATTGGAGATAAAAATGGGGTCAGAGACATGGCACTTAATAAACGGGGAATGAATATCAGGATAATATATGCTAAGGTGTTACGGCACGCCGAATAGGAAACACCATCAGCTGGCTACGAGAGCTAAAGACGGTACATTAGTAGCATGGCGGAACAGGGATAGAGCCATAGCGTAAAGAGAAAATGGTTCATTAGTCTGTATGTATAAGGGATAAATAAACATCTGGGGAGGAGTGCCTGACGTGCGGTTGTGCGCTGACCAATTGGGATATCTTTGCTCGAAAGAAGAGAGCTAAGGAGGGTTAGTTGATGAAGGGACAGCGAACTGATTGAATGCAGGCATAAAAAATATTGTTACAGAAGTCAAAGTATAGGAAGCTAAAGCGCAGCGGCAAGCAGATAATGAAGTCATGCTAGGGTGCTAAGAGAATAGTGCTAGGATAACCTGAACCAGGGAAAGCCAGAGAGAGAGCTGGGCTCCAGAAAGAGGGAGTGTCGAGAAGGTTGCAGTAAGTAAGCGGTAACTGAACACATGGAAAGGAGTGGCTAACGAGTGGCTGCATGGTGACCAATTTAGATCTAGATGCCCGCTAGAAGAGAAATAAGGAAGCTTAATTAATGCTCTGCCGGCACATTGACTATCTTTTCACAGTACCGCCCCCTCACGGCCGATTGTATTATTCGTCTAAATAAAGCTGCTGCTCCCGAACTCTGCCTCAATAAGCCAATTATATTACCCAAATGTAACTATCCACAGCCTATTGCCACCTGTTGTCCCCCGCTTCCCAGTCGAAACGTGACTCCACTGCTGTCCGATATAACCCTATCTTAATCATATTTTTTCTCTGGTTTTCATGTCTGAAAACTAGCTATTCTCTGCCTTTTGCCTCATTCTCACTTCGGACTCCTGTTACAACTGGCTCTCTACTAGGACTTTAGCTTGGCTCTTCGCACCTCCGTTTATCTTCGGAACCTGTTTATTACTTCCCAATCTGCTAGGACTCTTCACCTACATAGTACCTGGAGTTTCACACTGTCTGCTGCTGTTCTTGATGAGATTCTTCAAACTTTGTCTTAAAGCCACATGCTACCTCAACGTTTGGCTTCTCCTCACCTATGCTTCTTCTCCACTTTTGTATATCCGTCCAGCCGACGCATTTATGTGGTTAGAGGAATAGGTTCTGCTGCATTCCCACTTCCATCTACTGTCCCGCATGCAGCTAAAGGCTGTCCGTCCTCTGTCGCCCATTTGACTTATCCGTAAACTGTAACCCTTCACTCCCGATTGTGTGACTTTCCTGAATGAGGCGTGGCTGCTCACATACTCTTCCTGAATAAGCTATTTACTTACGTTTTCTCCACATTATTCTTCTTAACCTATCGGCCATCTATCTTTCCTGGAACACCCTCTCATACAACTGCTTAATTCTGCTGACCACCACTTCGCCTTTTAGCTACTTTTAGTCATTTGCTTCATTGCTACTTTTGACTCTCCCAAAATGCCCCAACCTGATAAATCAACGCATGTTACCATCAAGTTTGTCGGTCATCGCCGCTTGCCAGTCTCTCTCCTCTTCTCTTTATACTTTTGGCTTTATTGGTCGTAAACGCAGCACATTTCGCCTATACTTCTCCAAAGTTACTGCATTCTGCAACTGTACACCTCCAACTGCATGACTTGCCCGAACGTGACATTCCTAGCATCTAAATTCCCCACCCAAGCCAGTTTCTCACATTAATTTGGAATCAGGATCATCGTTCTATTACCGCATTTAGTATGATACCTCTATCTCTCATTTTTAAACATCGCTGCACCCCTCGCGTCAGACAGGACGCTTTACGCGAACGGAACGTTACCGCCTACTTATACTACTAATCACTTTGCTGTATTCATCTAATAATCCCACACCATTCTTTTTGTTATACTGCCGTATATGTTTCTTCGCGTGAACTGCCGCAGCTCATGTCTTCTGCCTGCCACTCTTCTTACGCCGCGTTGACATCCGAAGTTTTGTGCTGCGTCGCTTTATTTAACATACATGTTCGCCGAGCTTTTCTTTACTCCTTAATCGCATATACCTCACCATTCTGGATGTTGCTGTATGAGCGTCTTCCAACTCATTTCAATCTCACTCCACTAAGCGTGTCATCCCACAATGCTTCACACTGCTCTAGTCTAAACTGACCCATCGTCCTTGCTTTATGGTGGACCTCGGACCATTGCCGTTCTAGCCTCTCAGTGCTATCTCTTCCATTACTATACTCAACCTACCTCCCCTCCCATGAGTCTGCTCCTCACTTCGTGTTCGTGTTCGCATTACATCATGGACGTGGATGCATGGGCGCGCTTTTTCCCTTATCAATGCTAGTTCATCCCGGGTAACGACTCCCAAGCTCATCAAAGATTTGGTCTCATCTGTCCTGTCTCTCCCTTTTCTGACAGAGTTCAGAGTATGGAACTATGAGTCATTCAGTGGCATTAGTTGCACTACCTATTTACTGCACCTCTGTTTGCATGCATCCATTCTACACCGTTTCTTCGCATTCGCCTTTCCTCTTTTAACGCTGCCGTACGAACTAACGACTCCCTGCCCCGCATCTCAATCCAACTGGCCTTAGCTTTCCCTAAGCCACCTATCATCTGGCGGTTTTCATCATGGCTAATTGAGCCCCTCGTTCATCATTTTATCTATACTTATTATCAATACCCGTACTTTTCGCTGAGCATTCTAAACACGCTTATCGGTCATTGGACTCTGCGTCCTGCAGAACCTTCTTCTTACGCCAAACTCGGTCCTTCAGTGACAAACCGTTTATTCGGCAAAACAAGCTCAGAAAAACTGACGGCCTGATAAGCATGTAGGAACCTCGAGTTAAATAACTGTCTGCTTAATTATCTGCTACACACCTTACACCATCTAAGCCATCAACGGGATGCGGTAACCACTATGGAAAAATTTTCGCTCGAAACCTTCAAACCAAACAGAAAACGCAGCCAACGAAAACGCCTGTAGGGTGTGGCAAATGTGTCAGGAAACTGGATTCCTCATTTAGGACCACTTGCCAGAACGTCGATCGGAGATCTACCTTGGTGAAATACTTCGCTTTATCCAAACGCGGCAGGACATGTTCTAAAGATGGCAGTGTTCTCTACGCAAAGCTTCATTCAAAGGCTTAGGATTTATGCACAGAGGCAAATCACCGTTCTTGTTCGTAACGATCGGGACTTGGCTAGTCCCGTCTCTCGGCTCGTCGACCTTAGCGAATAAGCCCAATTGCATCAAATTACTTATTTCGATGGCTAACTTATCACATAATATAAATGGAACCCTTCTAGCTGGCAGCGCAACCGGTCCTATTGACAGAGCTATTGTAAAATGTATGGAAAGTTCAAACTTCCCAAAACCTGGATTTACCTGGGACGGATACTGTTCACTAACATCTGTCTCCGCTTCACATACATACACAAAACCTTCATGGTTAAAATGAAAAGAAGCAAAGATAGTGTATGGAACCAATGCCGTGCACCGGCTCGAGCTCTTCCTCCACGACCACGAAATCCAACTAATGTAAAGAGCCGTCCTTAGGATTAATTACTTTGCTTGGGGTCAAACGTTTCGTTTGGAACTTGGAACCACTCCACATGCACAGGACTCCCTGAACAGGCCGCATGCGAATTCCTGTGCACCGCTTAGCAGAACTTATGTTTATGTTGCCCCCCAGTTCAAGCGGAAACGCACCAGCTTGTCACCAACTAAGAAAGTTGCATAGACGCACTTATTTGATCCTGTCCGCAACGCGTTGCTGATTGAATGATCAGAACAGGAAGGCGTTGTGTCATGATTGAGTGCATTGAAATTCGAAGACTAATAACATCGAGAGAAATTATGCCGCCTACCGCATCTGGCGCAAATTTGGCCCCATGCCATACATCGACAGCGATCCTTCAGTGTCGCGCGGTGCGGAATTTGCATATTTCGTGTATCTTGATAACAGGCTTCGTAGTTTCATCAGGTAAACTGGATACGACACATTGCTCTGCTTCAGTCGACAACCGCATTTGCTAGATGTGCTGTGCAGTGGATGCTTCATTGCGATATATATTAATATATTTACTGAGAGATAACTGCCGTTGCCACAACCGCTGCTTGGTAATGTTTTCATAGTTGATCCCCAGCACGATACTATCTTGAAGACTGTCAAACGTAGACTTGCGAAAATTACAGGAACAAACCAGGAATTTCAGCTGCTTAACCTAATACGTGTCAGTTTCGTTTAGGCACCGGTTTCGAGTAAAAATATGCCGCTGATGCGCCACGTTAGTCTGGCCTACGCAGAAATCACCGAATTTTCGATCGACCGTTTCCAGATCAGCTGGGACTTCGTCCTTTTTGCATTGCATCGTTTCGAAGACGTAGCGTGCTTCAGTTCCGCTTGTATGTGTAATCATCGTCAATCGATACGACATCGGTTGTTCATTCAGACGAAGCAGTACACAGGAATCGATCCACTAGCTTTTCCAGATCCTCTAATTACTAGCCAAATTCTGTTCATTCATGTTTAATGTTGCATGTGGTTGCGCTTCAGTCAGCAACTGATCACCAGTAGGTGATCTTGGCTTAATTTTGGGCGATAACATTTCGCAAATCTCGGTCCTTCAGGGAACGTCGGTTTATTCCGCAAAGCAAGCTCAGCAAAACTGATGGCCTGACAAGCATGTACGAACCTCGATTTAAATAACTAAGTCATTTTCATAACTAACGACACTGCTGCACTCACGAGATGCTTCCTTTGAATCAGTTAAACAATCCCGCTCCAGCGAGCCAAACAGCGTGTAGACGAAATATGTGTAGCTCTTCAATCAACTGCTCTGTTCGCATGCGGCGCGCTAGCGTCTTGCATGCACAGTTCTATCACATTTATCATGGGTAATTAAGCCCAGCGTTCCTCATTACGTCTATGAATCTTCTCAATACCCGTACTTTTCACTAAACTATGCAAACATGCTTATCTCTCATTAGACCCTGTGCCCTGTAGAACCTACTTACACAATAGTTATAATCTGAGCCACGTCCGAGACGTGATGTAAGAAGGCACCTGTATTTCATATATACTAAACAGAATTACAAAGTATCACATAAATAGGCACCGCCGCATGTCACCAGTCTTTTATAGTGCTTATCGGGGTATCCCAGTCTGTGGGTTTACTTGGCTTCCACTTGTACATTTTCCGTTTTTCCAGAGCTATCCACAGCTGCGTCGGTCGACGCAAGAGGACTCACCATCTAGTACTGGCTGATCCATCCTCAACAGCCAGCTGATTTAAAACACGTGTTCCCTTCACATGGATTTCAAGAGTAAATCATCCACTTAGCTTAAATTATTTATCCCAGCAGCTCACAAGCTACATAGCACAGCCTAGTCCGGAAAAGTACCAGACGCGTTTCGCTCTATTGGGTCTCTTCCTTGGTGCACTTTCCCCCGGCCTCCTACCGAGGATGGAAGCTATAGACTAGTGACTGATGCTAAGTAGCCAGCAGATTAAGCCACGGTTAACATCAACTTGTATACAAGGATCTTTCATTTGACTTGGGAAGGCACATTCTCCTGCCGATGCACTGTCACTCACTACTGGACATATCTGGAGTCATTGCTAACATTCACCAAAGTCAGAACGATGGGTTCGGCTATTTGCCGATACTGGATAATTCCTTTTTGCTTACCACCCATCTGAAGCTATTCACTCCGCTTTGACCGTTCACTTGTCGGTGGATTCCTATATTCCAAATCTATTTTTCGACTTAACCCAGGCGGACCTTCGATTTGTTGTTAGGGACAATCTGTTATCCATCTAGGCCTGAACAATTGGGTTCCGCCTACTCCAGCGCTTCAAGAACACTTCAGCATGATATTTCACAAATATCCTTCGGAGAATTTATGTGGTTCTGCAGGCGATCAAAATCTCTCATGGAAAAAATATCCAACTCATGACCTACCTACCTAACGTGCCCAGCCATTCGGCCAGGCCAGGACAGGACCCAGGCACAAAACAGGCACTCGCCTGACATGCGTCAGTCAAAGGAAAAATTGGACGCTAGTTGACTGCGAATAAGCGAGCAAATATACGCTTAACAAGAAGCATAGCTAGTCACAACTTGTCTTTCAAATGGATCGGCGACACTGTTCTAGGACTAATGGGTTTTCGCCTGGCACGCGTTCGCCCTATAAACAGCCAGCAATGTCCGTTTAACAACACTGCGCCATGGCGGGCATGACTCGCCTTCGAATAAAAGCACGGCCCATGACTTCACACTGGCGAGTCAACAAGCAACAAATTTTATCCTTTCTTGAAACATTCGTTACATTGACATTGCCACATCTGCATATACTGTCGTTACGTTTTTTTCTACGAGTTCACCTTTGATCTTTGCTTTACGTACACATGAACCAAGCATATCGTCACATGTCTGTCGAGCTTGCTCTTCATTTACCTTCTACTCGATCATCCGGGATTCCTGATCTATGCTTGGCTGATGTATTACTACAATGTATATGTCAGACCGATTATGTCCTTACAAAGTGTCTCTATTTCACGACAAACTAATTATTGGTTTACATTTGTACCATTTGTACAGTTTCGGTCATGAATGTCTGAACAATTTTGATTGTCACTGTTACAATTGACGTAAAGCGCCTGTACATTTGCCCCTACCAGATCATGCCTCCATGGGCGTGCTTCGCATAGTCGAGAATAAATATTTATTGTTTTATTTATCATTCCGTATAGAGCATCCACTTGCCATTTTGGAGAGATGCCATTCACACGGGGTCTACACGAATGGGTTGAACTCGCCTCGCAATCAAACTGGCACGACTTACCTGAACTAAATGTTTACATGGAAACCTTATTCCACCATGGATGACAGAACCTTCTGTCGCGATTACCTTACACTGTCACGGACAGCTTTGCTGCCTCCTTGGCTCTGGAACAATTGGGTTCGGCGCCTTTCAATGCTGAAGGAACATTTTGTTATATCATTTAGCTTGAGCTTTTCTGACGACGCATCATAAAGCCCTCAATCGGAGATGAAAAAGATTCTCCTGGTACTAACTTCCATATGAAAAAACTCTGAATACTTTCTGTGAAAACTATTCGTTTACGTGAACTGAACACCGGGGTTCGTCCTTATTACTCCTGCGATTCTACACGGGGTCTGAAAAGAGTTACTGCGAACTTTCCGAGGATCCTGCTTTAGAACGAGGAATTGCAAGTTCGCCAAAGATGAGACAAATTTATCCATAAGAATCAACTGCACTCACTACCTGATATGTCCAGTGTGGATAGCTGGAACTGAAGTCTTCACACATGGACCATTATGTTACAACAAAAGTGCCTAACTGCATTACCTCGAACACTTTACCCACCTGCATAATACTTCATCTGACTCTCCAGGGCACTGCGTTTTTCTGCTGGACTCAACGATAAATAGCGGACCTTGCCTTAGCCGACGTAAAAGCTCGGGCGTCATAGACTATGAATAGCCGAGTGACCAAGTGATCTGTAAGATATCTTGCAGTTATACATTACTGTTCAAATGGATGCAAGGCAGTGTTTCAGGAGGTGGCGGGTCTCCCTTTGGCAACCTTTCTCCTTATAAAAATACCACAAATGTCCGGTTAACGACCCTGTGACGTGACTGATATGATTCGCCACTGAATAAAGGCACAGCTCACAAATTCTCTCTGGCACATCAACCATAGCCACATGTCAGTATTTGTTTTTGATTCGTTCACTAAGATGATACTTCTCCGTCTGTACTTTCCGTCGACACGCCACGCATTACGCTTGTCCCCCTTAGCCCTAATAAGCGCACATCCGAACCGAGATTTTCGCCACATTACTAACGATTTCATTTCTGACCAATACACCTCACATTTCAGTATCTACTCTACATTGTGCGATCAACCTATTTCATGCCAAACAAATCGAATGTTGCGAAAAGGAATCGCCTGTAATGCCTTGATCATAGCTGATTTGTGTTGCTCAGTGAATTCCAGCACAACCTCTTTATTTTTTATTTAAGACATATAAAAATAGAGCTTCAGTCTAAGTGCATTGGATACAATGAGTGAGCTTTCGGTGGAGACGTTCCATGATGCCATTCGTATGTGAGTGATAAACAGTGGTACGAATGCGTCTGAATCCGATGACCAGAAAATGATCATTGCAAGTGAAAAACTTGAATTACGGATCGCGGTCGGTAGTAACTGTTGCTGAATAGCCATATGAAGTGACACAGTGCTCGACGAAAAGCTACGTTACGTTTTCCACAGTTACGTCGGGACTGAGACTGGCTTCGAGCAATCGGGTGCAACGGTTGATCATGGTCAAGATGTAATCGATTCCTTTGGGTCGTACCAAGGATCCAACCACAACAAGATGTACATGTGCAAGACGAGCGAAACTGGCGGAAAGCGACAAAGTGAAGCGGACAAGTGCGGCTATATTTTGGTTTGCTGGCACGCGAGATAGCTGCTTACCCAGCGTTTAAGGTCGCGTTGTATCCCGGGAATAAACGTATCTCACGGACTTGAGTTTAATAGTGGTTTTACTGCCTGCGTAGGCAATGTTATGTGGGCGTCAAAAAAGACTTCGAACAGTTTCGGGAACGACCGGTCGAAGTTGTCCGGTCGAAGTGTCGCATGCTATTGTGAAATCAGATTACGGCAAGAGATATGGGAATATCCTCACAGAAGAATTGCAAAGTACCGGGAATCTCCGGTCGGTTGTTTATGCGGCAGCCATGGTATCTGTATCGATTGCCCGCCCGGGAGGGCCTATCGCAACTAATCTTGACAGAGTATCAGCGACAATTTTCTGTTGATCAGAAATGTGTCGGACATCAGTTGAGAACTAGGCGAAAAAATACAGTTGACGAATCTCACATGGTGAGTTTCTAGCTACTTGCTTTGGGAATGCGTAGATAAGCGGCTTTTGGTCGGTGAAGATACTGAAGATATTACCTTCCAGGACGTGTCGGAAATGTCAAACGGTAGATTAGACAGCAAGCAGTTCGCGACTGAACGTGCTGTAATTAACTTCGGCAGGTTATAATCCTCTGGATTAGAACGTAAGAGGTTGCCGGCCTCCATCTTTACTTTACTGTAGGACGGCACCACTGCGGTGTGCTTTAACAAGAACACTGAGCGGAGCGTTCGACTCGAAACGGTGAAGCATAACGGCTTGGACCAAGGCCTGTTTACTGGACTTCAATGCTTCATTGGCAGCAACGGTCAGTTCCACTTGATGTTTGTAACTTTCACGAAATAGGTTGGTCAGTGGACTTAGCATGTTGACGTAAGCTGAAAGAAAATGTCAGTAATAGCCGACCATACCGTTCAACTGGTGAACAGCAGCTAAGATTGTCGGGACCGGAAACTCTCTGATGGCGCGGACTCTATCGTCTAGAGGTCGTATGACTTACTGATCTATATAATGTCCAAGAAGTTCGTCGGATGGCTGTTGAAATGCTCACTTATCGGCGTTGTTAGTGATGCTATTAGCGGCCCACCTATCGAAAGGATCCGGGAATGTCCTGCATGTTGTTCTTCAAAAACGCTTGTCACTAGAATACAGTGGAGGCACAGATAAACGAAATCGAGACCACTGGTGACGAAATCTGTGGATCATTGGCATGCGTAAAATCTCAAAGAACCCGAATGGCGAAATAAGCACGGTTTTCGGAATGTCTTCTTCGGTAGTTCGTATTTGGTGATAACCGCTGATTAGATAGATTTTCGAGAACACTCGGGTGCGACGTAGGGTAGCCGTGATGTCCGGAATGTGGGGGATAGGATAGCGGTCAGGGACAGATCAACAATGAACGATGATTTATGCGGTTAAAGAAGCCGTTGCTTGAAAGTCCCGCAGAATGCTGGGGGTAAAATTACCGTTATCAATGACTATGTGCGTTGCCTGTTTAAGCGTTTATCTAGCAGATACACTGCTGAATAATAGTAGTGTGCGTGGGAATTGAACGCAAACGAGGAGGAAACATGGGGAAAGTTATATTTGTTGTACACCGTGAGAAAAGTAAAATCGAGCATACTCACTTATGCACTGTCTCCTCATGTTGATGTAACATCTTAATCCGATTTGAAGGGATGATTAATATATTCCAATCTACCACAGTTTTCGCAACGAAGCGATGGAGACCTAGGGCAAAATCCAATTGTTTTTTGTAAACATTTATGTTGGAGGAGGAAACAATGACGTTTGGGAGAGAATTCCAGTGTTGGCAAACCCGAAGAGAAAAATAATTCCGCCTGTATTTCAGGCGGCTATACTATGCACACGATTTCAAAGGATTACCTATAAATTTTTGTTATGGCTGAGTATCAGCCAGTGACGGCATATCTGATTACGGTCACTCAATATTTGGTACACCAATATGATACCGCCGCGCAGCCTTCGGTAGAGGCCACTGATAAATCCCAGTGAGTTGAGCCATTGATGGTAGGACAGATTTCGTAAGCCTTTGAAGTTCTTTTTCGTCTTACGTTGTCGTTTCGCTAGCAATTAGAAGTCGCGCTTCAATCAAGGTTGCCAAGCTTGGATGCCATATTCAACGTAAGAGCAAACGTAAGAATAGGGCATCACGGAGAAGATGGATGGGTAGAATCTTCGGAACGCTTTCAGCAGCAATCCGACGTGCTGCTTGGCTCTCTTCGCAGCTGCCTGTGACTGCTTTGAAAAGTTAAATTCACTTTAAATGAGCACACCAAGGTCGCATGCTTGGGAAGTTGTTTGCAATAAATCCGACCCAAGCCTATACACGTGGTCATGTCTATGGTACAACTGAGCAGCGTGACATTTTTCTACATTGAACGGTACGGTATTCAGATCTGACTGGACTGAAATCGTGTTGATATCGCGCAGGAGCTTTTCGTGGTCGTTTGGTTCTTTGATCCTTTGCCAAAACTTGATATCAACGTCAAAGAATAAGAAATAGGAAGTACTTTGCATCGCCAGATTGTTTATGAAAATCAAGAATAGACGGGGCCCTAGCACCGAGCCTTGTGGTAAACCGCACCCCACCTCAATTGCGTCCGACATAGATTCTCGGACTCTCACTTCTAACTAACGTTCGTGCCTGAACTTGCCTATCCAACATAGTAATAGTTTACCAGCGTCATGGAGCTGAAGTTAGTGGAGGAGAATTCGGTAGGCTACGCGACCAAAGGCTTTCGAGAAATCCAGGTAAATGGCACAAACTCCTGCTCCGACACAAACTGCTTCAGTCAAGCAGTTGCTTGTAATTAGCAGGTTGGTAGTATATGAGTGCTTTTTTGGAAGCAATGTAGCTCTGGTGCTATCAGCTTGTGATTTATCAGATACTGCATGAGTGCATCAGCGAAGATAGACTCCATAAGCTTGGAGAGCACAGGGGGTAACGTTATAGGACGGTAGTCATTTGGGTCAGGGCGACTATCTCCCTTATGAATAGGAGTGATTACCCCAAGTTCCATATTGTTGGAATATGGTTCTCCTCTATACAGCGCTGATAGAATGGAGCCAGAGGTTCTGCCAGCTCACTTGCTGCTGCCTGTAAAGCCTTCGGTGGAATGCTATCGAGCTCAGGCGAGTTGTGGGTACGCTTCGCCAACAGTTTCTTTGATATAGTTTATGCAGTAAAAGTAGTATTTGCTAAGGCTGATGGTAGGAAAATAGAAACAAAGAAAAGCGTTGGGCCCGTTACTCACTGGAACGTTTATGAGTAGTAGAACCGTAAGCCATCGGCTGCTTCCTATGCTGATCGCGAGCATCCGTCAGTCAAGATCTGTGCTGGAATTCCTCGTCGTACCTTAGGTAGGCCATTAACATGTCTGTATAAGAGGTTGCGGTTCATGCAAAATCACTTCATTAACTTCTGCTGTTGCGTCAGCTTGTCCTCGCGGATCAAACTCACCCAGAAGTTATGCTTTGTCACCAAGGCAGTCCAGGTTCCGGAATTCGGGGAGTCCTTGTGAGCTGTCCATGCTAAGGCTCCCAAGAACATACATTTACGTGTTCTGCTCCTCAGAAATGAACCCCTTTTCCTTTGACCATGGAAGGAATTCTGTTCAGACGACTGCGTTATCAGTGTGGTGAATATCCTTGTGCAAGTTTCCCAGGCGATTTCTGGGGGCTTTCCGTCAAGAATCTCCCAGATACCTCTTCAACAGGAGCGGATAACTCGTTGTAGTGCGTGACCGTATACAGCTTATCGTCGTCTTACTCAGGATATTCCGCATAACACACGTAGTTAAACAAGGAGTTACTCCGATTCGAATGAGTGTATTATGACTACCCTAGGTGAGGGGAAGAACGCGAAACTCCGTGACAATGAGAACACATTTACTATGCGATTAGTCAGGTGGATGCTAAGTTAACGTCAGTCTCGCAGCATTTTGGGCAACATGTGCAGCGGCGAAGCCCACGGGATTTTATGCGGCGAACGATGCCCAGTTCTAGCATGTGCTCGAATTTCGCGCGAGCCATTTTTAGCATGTCACTGGTCTTTCGCTTGGACTTAACACAAATGGGCGAACGTTTGGTAGCGATGTGATGCTTTGAAGCATCAGTGGCGGTGGGCAACAAAGTATTCGCACGGAAGACTTGCAGAATTTTCCTCAAAATCATCTGATCGCTAGCTCGGCTCGATTGGTTGGTGTATACAGAAATGATTGACTTAATATCGGTCAAACACCTATAATTATCAGAATTGTTTAGCGATAGATCAGGCCGCGTTGCTTCGGCTCAACTAGTATGTCGAAGTGCTTCAGCAAGTCAAGGTCAAGAATTGGCGCTTGGGCATCCTCGAAGATAGAGAACAATTTCAAGGAACCTCGTGGGTTCAAAGCGTGCAAGAACGTTGACGATACACGCGAATGGTGGTACCGTTGGTTGCGAGCAATAAACTAATAGCCCTATTATTCGGGTCAATTTTATTGCGAGGAAGGACGCTATCTTAATCACCTGTGTCCATCAAGTAACGAACTGCTGTTTCTCTATCAGTAAGGAGGGAAAGGCGACTGTGGCAGCTGGCTAGGTCCGTCGTCCTATGTGCTGAGAGGTCTGTTGCCATGAGTCCGGCACTTAAAAGACTATGGCGGGCGACACCATCTGGCCAGACGACCAAATGGCTGGGGATACCAGCAATAGTACCTAGGTGGAGAGTTCGAACGTGATATAGGAGGAGTTCGATTGCTAGAACGATTTTGGCGGTCGGATCCGTACAATGCTAAGTCTTTTAGTCAACTGGTTAACACCAATACTCACTCTTTAAAGTCACCTATTTTTTACTAGCAGTGGATCGAACCTGGGAAAACTGGAGGACAGCTTCTCAAGTACCTTCGGTGGTGTCGACTAGTTGGGACAGCGGCGCATCTACAAATGCTCAAAGGATGTTATGGTTTTCATGGGTAAACACTGTAACTATATACTTCGGATTAAAGCGTTCATTTGTATTCCCTCTCAATGCTACGGCTTCATCCCACTGCACCGACTAATCTAGACTAACTTATGAGTACTGGGGATTTAGTATGGTTAGAGATAGTTCCTCGCGATCTACTCTAAGTCCGAAGGCTTAAAATAGTCTGGAAAAGCACCAGGCACCGGTGTTTCGTCCTTCTGGGTCTCTTCAGTGGTACATCTTCCGGCGGACCCATGCCGGATTCCGCCCTCTGGACTTCCGGATGCCAGCGGCTAGTGCCATTTCGCCTTGGGTGTCCAACGCTGACTTGCATGATTGACAGTTGACCGTGATATGGCCTGGCTTATCTTTTACTAAAATGCCACTTACGAACTGTGCAAAGGACAGCAAATAGCCCAACTGGCTAATATTTCCGCCTAGCGCTCTGGTACAAAGCAAGAACTTAAAAGCTATACAGACTGTACAGCGACAACTCAAATCAACGACTAGTCTAGTCTCGACTGAGCAGTCTCTTGCTCTCTGACTACACCCAGACGGCTGAGCCGTTACCATTCAAAGTTCGCAGGTTCCCTGCTCTATGCACATTTCTTCAAGAGCCTTGGTGATCCTGTCTATCTAGCAATAGAACTGTCTACATCTAGACCCATTCAGTTCCTTAACGCGTTCTCTGGTTGCATTACTTCTTCCAACAGACAGCTAAGCTACTGCGCTGCTCTGACCTAGTTTTGTCCGACCGGTCCCCTGCTTCTGATTGCCTCCGGATTCCTCAGAAGTAAATAATCTAGACTTTGCAGACCAAGCGCTGTGTTCTTCTTACTTCCGCAAGCATTGCAGAGCATGTTCACTCACTATTACTAGAGCCTCTTTCGTCCCTAACCTGTTCATTTTCGCTGACACCATCTATTTGTATTCAGACCTTAATTGTACGACTCATTTTCAAGGTGCAGGTTAAACTGAACGTTCTTCTAAGCTCCGTCTAACTTAGTCAACTTAGCCGTTACCGACCTAGGTTTGGCAGGACCGCTGTTCTATCTCCCTACCCCTAGGACCTTGTTGGTTTTATTAGTCACGTATAATGCAGCGTTTTCCATTCCTAACCTGACAACTGATGCTTGCCCACCAAGTTTTTATTTAAACATCCAATGTGGATTTGATCACGAATTAACGCACGGATCTAGATTCGCATAACCGCTCTCCTGCTACCTGACTTCTTCCAGGCTACCGAGATGTTACCGATCTTGGTTAGGCAGATGCTTCTCTCTGCTTTCTTCACCTCGAAGGGCTTGTTGGTCTTACTCACCCTTTTTCTTCTCTGTTTGCATCCCATCCCTCTTATTAACGATCCTCTTGTATTTGCATCCTTTGTGCTCATCGCTCCCTGCGCACCACCTGATTTTGCCGCAAAATAGACTTATCTCATGCTACTGTAGCTCATAGTTTATGACTGCATGACTTAATAGATGAGGCACTACCACTTATATATATTGATTCCACCAGGCACTCGGCTGGTCATGGCTCGGCTCTAGTCTTATACTTACCTTCCCCGCTAGCTTGTATTAACTAGGCCCTGGTTTCTGTTGCACCGTAACGCCATATACTTAGACATACACCCAAACCATATTCATCCTGTCTCGCTGCTAGTCTAAAAGCACCCGAAACGTATCCAAATTCTTCTGGGTATTTATGCTGATTGTACAATATTCCTTTGCACAACTCGATTCTCTCATATCTTAGTTCCCATTGGCATTCTTCAAGATACCATTCCATTGCCCAGTGCCTCTCACTGTCACCTGAAGCATAGCGTTTATCGACGTAGACAATGAAGGAGAAGCACGCTGTGAAAAGAGTTCCTCTGTCAATAAGACACTTCTGTCAATCCCATACATAGTACAGGGCTTTCACAAAATTACATCATCTCAGTCGTTTTACCTGGCAGAATAACTCGGCTTTTCCTTTCACATCCCACTAAGCTAAAAGTAAAAATATTTGCAAGGATGGATGCGCTTAGTGAACTAGTCTGCAATACCCACCTGGCTTATGGGATATACTCCCGAACGAACTTCCTTCAGAACGGTAAAATTGGCCGTGCCACGTTCTGGGAATCCAGTACAGTTTACTTTCATCTCCATCAATTCACGCAGAAATCAAGATTCGAAAGAAAATAATCCTAAGCAGTTAAGCTGCAACGGAAGATTTGCCACCATTCTCTGGTCATCCATGACCATCCATTTTCCGGAGAATTGGCGAGCAAAAGGTAAAGGGATACAAGGGACTAGGAATAATGGCACAAACAGTCGTTACTTGGGCAACAAAATTTCGTACGCAATATCATTTACGCATTTGTGAATATGCTCCATTACAATGCTACGTTAACACCGTCCGACAAACTTACTAGCCCAACAACTGAAGAACATAAACACAACTCACGATATCACGTAACTGCATGAATACGCCCAGTTGCTTTGTTATGACAAATCACAGATCAAATTATGATCGACGTCTTCTTGATTGTACATTACTGATTCTCTCTTTACTGATATCAGTGGTGTAATAATGAGAAGCAACGTTCCCGTCAAGGTTAATACGAAGCTCCGCATTTCCCGCAACGACCGACGGTGTCTAAAATCGCTTAGCTTGGTTACGTTGAGGAGTATCTTAACTCGGATTGGGTGGGACAAGCCCGTTCTTGTAAGAACAGCGAACTTGAGCACTTTGTAGATTTTCTCTAACTCCACTGGATCAAGGATTTCCTGGATGTTGTTAGCGAAAAATGTCGGAATTGACGTTACTCTGTAGTGAAGATTAATCATTCGGTTTTGAAAACACGCAGCAAGAGATGAGCTTCTAGTCGGGCGAAGCAGGACTTAGTAGTGTTCTCGCGGAACGGCGGGATAAATACGTTGAGTTTACTAACCTGGTCGTTAGAATCTAGCTGAATGACGGTCATGGTAAAACATGGGGAGTTAGTAAAATTGCATCTAATAAGGAAAAAACTATAGAAGGGTAAACGAAATACCTTACGGATCTGAAAAATGATTGGTAACAAATTCACCAATTTTTGCGGGGTCACCAATTACAGCGCCTGGGTCATGCGTCAAATACCTGGTACGACACTGGACGGCCAACCCACAAAATTAAGCCAGAAGAAGGCTTATTGAACGGGAGAAAAGCTAGCTAATGCTAAATATGTGGCACCAGGAGATCTCCAGCTAGGGAAGATTTAGCCGTGCGTCGAATGCGTGAACGAGTGCGGGTCGCGGGTAGGACTATTGCACTACTCAGAAGTTCGCGTAATTCAAGGACGGATATGGTATTTGTTTTTCTTACAAACGTTCCCAAAAGTAACCCGCCAATTCCCTAAAACATAATCACATTAGGATTCTTTAATATTTTAAAATAATTTATACAGTCATAAGGGAGAATGTCCAGCTCACTACACTCCTAATTCGTTACGAGGAACTTACTCTGGCGAAGATACAAGGAGTCATCGAGTGCTGGAACATGGGAAGTCTACACTATCCAAAGGAATCACTGCGTAATCCTGGTACGCAAAGATAAAATACAGCACCAACAGAATCTAGCTGAGAAATTCCTTTCTAACCCCAAGCTCCTGTACAGACACATAAACAAGCTCCGCAATTTGCAGCGAGGAATTCCTGCCTTACACACGTTATGTGGACTTGCACAAACCGCAACCGAGGTGACCAACGCCCTGGGTCAATAATTCGCCCCGAATTTTCAGATCACGGCATCGCTGCATACACTGTTCCCGATCGTTGTACCACCACCAGGAAATAGCCACATTGTATTTGCGAGTGCGGATGTTATTAAAAAGCTAATTGCCCTGCACAAGCATACCTCTCCCGGTGTTGATAATATTCTTCAAAAGGCTTTAAAACTGGCTGCAGTAAACCTGGCGGACACACTCACCAAATTCTTCAAACGATGCCTCGATGAGATGCGGGTGCCAACAATGTGGAAGCAGGGCATCGTCATTCCCATCCATAAGGGAGGAAGTCGTACTGATCCAGCCAACTATCGCCCGATAACACTACTTCCGGTGCTCTCCAAAATCATGGAAGAGATGGTTGCCGACGCGCTGATGAACTTCTTGGAGGAACACAATATCATAGCATACGAACAACATGGATTTCGCAAGAACCGATCTTGCACTGCAAAATTGCTACTTGCCACATCCAGCTGGACTGAGACCGTTGGCAGCTGCCTAGGTGTTGACACAGTATATCTGGACTTCTCAAAGGCTTTCGACCGTTTGAACCACCGTATCCTCCTTCATACGCTACAGTGTTGTGGAATTGGTGACGCAATTCTCGGTTGGATAGCTAACTTCTTGCTTCAACGAGATCTGAATGTAAGAGTTCGCGGCGTCATCTCTGACCCAATCGACGTTAAGTGCGGAGTGCCCATGGGCACAGTACTTGGTCCACGACTATTCTTGATTTACATAGTTCTCGCGACAATGATCACCTCCTTACTCTTCGCAGATGATCTCAAGATATGGCGAGCCATTAGAACTACCGGCGACAATGCAGCACTTCAGGATGATCTTTACAGGGTCTACGAATGGTCGATTCAGAACCTGCTTCAGTTCAACCTCACAAACTGCAAGGTGATGAGCATACATCAGAAAACTACTTGCGAATACAGACTGGGGGATCAAATATCGCAGCGGACTTCAACGGAATCCGATTTAGGCGTGATAGTGCAGGAAGATCTGGGTTGTTCCCGTCAGGCCGAGAAAGCCTCCAAAAAGCTAACCAACACCTTGGCCTTTTGTGGAGGGCATTGGGGCGCTTCGATCCTACCATCATTTTTCAGATGCTCAACGCCTACATTCGGCCTCATTCTGAGTACGCCATCCACTCCTGGCAGCCATGGCAAACGCAAGACCTTACGGCTCTTGAAATGCCACAACGACAGGCGGCCAAGAACGTACACGGCCTGTTTCATCTCCCTTACCAATTGGGGCTGAAAACTCTCGTGGTCTACAGTGGACAATTTCGACGCCTGCGTGGCGACTTGAGAATGATTTATATGATCCTGAGGAATCCAAACCATTGTTGTCGTCACCTACTAAAGCTGAATAGCAATACAACACTCAGAGGACACCATCTAAAGCTGGCCACACAATACAGCCGGTTGGAATGCCGCCGAAATTTCTTTTCCCTTCGTGTGTGCCAACACTGGAACGCTCTTCCCATATCCGTTGTTTCTTCCCCCACGCTAACGGTATTCAAAAGAAGTCTGGATGACTCGATTATCCACTTACATTACACTATATAATCAGAGATGTCTACGTCAATCAAACGCGAACAAACGGTGCTCATTCCCAGCATTTTTGCTTCATTACTTACACACTGCTGTTGTGGAATATAGTTTCGGATATATTACAACTACATTCATCAATTACCTCAGTCCAAGAAAGCGGCGCACGAGTAAATGTTGTCGTTTCTTTTGTTCTTAAGATATACCTTGCCCATATTACTTCCCATATTATTCTAGAGTAACAATTCAGTACACATTCTAAAATGTTTATATGAATAAGAGGCACATGAATCGCTAGACGCTGAAACTGACGATTTAGCTTATGTTTACTTTCAGTTCAACCATCCTACGGGACCTGTAAAGCAATCGCTTTTTTACCTGTAATATATCATTTTGCATTGTTCATATGGGATACATGTCTTATAACCTCTCAAACACGAGGGCTCCTGTTCAAAGATAATTCCGCTTCAACCCTCACGGTTCTCCGAGTCTTTTTGACTTAACTGTAACACCGTAGAACTACAACTTCTAATGAATCACTTACTCCATAGAGACACTGCCTCCTCATCTTACTCCACGATGTTAAATTCACTGCATCGCTGGTTCCGCCAGGTTATCCTCGCAGCCACTTCGGCACTTGGTCCGGATACTTATCGTTCCTCCGCTTAACTATGCGTGCTATGCGATAGATATTCATTAACCTCTCAACCACGATCAGTTTCAGTTTCATACTTAATGCGGCTGCTACCCACATTGTTCTCTGAAAATGCAAATCAAACAGTTATTTCACGGCTTCCATCTGGGCGATAAGAAAATATCTACTTTCGTCACTGTGAAGTAAAGGATCCTATGCTTTCTTACCATGGATGACCTCATCATTCCGAACTTGTAGCAGTCTTGAGATTTCCCGGGTTACCAGTGTAAAATTTTGAAAAAAATTAATTCATTGTACACCATGACGACCGGTATGGAATTTTTAATTGGTTGCTGAGTTCTTTTGCTTAAGTTGAGCATTGCCATTAAGCTTGGCGCTCGCTTTGACTGCAACGCGCAATGGCCTTGGGTGCTGTGAAAGTTTCGTGCAACCGTGTCGTTTTTATGTAGCCAGGCAAACAGCGTACCATTTGCTGTAGCAATAAAGCTTCACTGCAACACTATCTGTCATTTGGAACCGCTATCCTGACTCCCGCTAATCAATCTGGCTGCAGCACATAACTGAAATAGCCCCAGCCATCTTCATGCCCGCCAGCGTATCTTCCCTGACTCTAGCCGCACAACTGCCTGATCCCATCAGGAATCATATTCTTAAGCAAGTCGATTGAATAATGCCACTCGATACATATTCATCGAATAGCCATAAAGCGTCTTCGTGGCCTCTTTCTTATTGTAGTTATTATGCCGTCTTCATTCCAAAGTCCTCTGAGCATAGTGTAGTACTTTGTGACCTGAAGACATTCCACAGCCCTCTCGATTCCCCTTCAACACTCGATAACCCATCGGTAGTTAAAGGCAACTCAGCCAATTCAAGTAGCCCACCACGCAACAAACCATTTCGGTTTCGCCTCCTCTTTAGCCCTTATGTAAAGTGACATACTGTGCCGTGCACCAGGCCCGTAACTCAATAGGGAAACTTCAAGGCCGTGAATCTCATACCAATAGCATCACCGGCCACAACTCCGCTAGTAGACTATTTTTTTTCAGGGTTGCAAAGCTGGGACCGCGTTCCTGGTTGATACTGTGACGAAAGTAAGCTTCGTTATCACACACTTGGGGAAGTGACCCAGCCATCCACCCACTAACCTAGTGCCTCCAATAACGCATTTATTCTTACTTAAGACCAAGGATCGATATCCATCAACATAGTTCTTTGTAGAAAATTTTATGGATATTTACCACTTAGATTCACCAGATTGCATTAGCAACCCTTGTGGCAAGTTTGAGCAGGTTCACCTCAAAAAGGCAGGACAACTAATCGACTCCATCGCCTCAGAGGCACATGAAAGAAACTGTAGAGTAGCAAATGTGATCGCTTTTAACATACCAGACAGATTTAGTTTAAACAAGGTAAGGATGAATGTACTTAGCACTTGTAACATGTCCGATGTCGTCTGTAAATGCCTGCGACTGAAAAAGAACACACATGGCATTGCTGTCCAGGCATATTTAAATTTTCAAACGAACAAACTGCAGATTCTTTACTGCACAACCAATAAATCATTACTGCATGTACCCAGTACACAGGTATTTCGATTAAGCCGAATAGTACGCCTCTGCAGCCATCTCTTTTCAGAATTACACCGAAACTGCCGGAAAACCGTAACAGCTACGCTGATAAACCGCATACAAATCCTAATGAAAATGACACACCAAGTGTGTCAACCGCAGTTACTAATGTGAATTTCGACAACTCGTATCTAGGGGCAGTAATATCAAATAACTCTGCCCCATCTTCTATGTCAACGCCTACTCTACGACAACCGAACTTAACGTACGCCAGTACTCATGGTCGCGGCCTCAGTGCTCCGACCTCAAACGGTTTAGTCGCAACTGGAAGTGTTAGATGTGACGAACAAGTGACTGTTGACAACCAAATAAAAACACCGGGAAACAGATACAAAGGTCAGGATGCGCCACCGGATTTGCGTGCTGATGTTGTAAACACAAATATATCATTGACTGGTATTTACACAAAATACGCGGCTATGAGGAACTAAGAAGCGCTCAAATCTGCATGTCAACAACTGCCTTGCTATTGCAGCGTTGCATGTCACCGAGTCTGTTAGAACTCACAACAATTTTCTTCTGGCTACACCTACTTACCAACCTCCAACAGGCCAGCATACTTATCAGCCTCACGTCTACAACGACTCTAGACAGAGAAATGAAAATCAAAAAGATGTTGAAAACCTGCCAATACCATCTGTCATGCGACATGCCTGTGCAGCACCTCAGAATTCAACAAGTTACCTTAACCCTATTTTAGCGGAAGCGAGAATGGCTCCGCACCCATTCCCACTACTGACACACCCAACAGAGATAGCCTATCTTGCTCCAATTCTCTGGCAGTTCATCCACATATCAAGGTTAGCTCGATATTAGATAAAATCCAGCCTTGCCTCGGGACATCAGTCATTTCCGCCCACCCGGTTTTACTAGCGCGAACAATGCTCTTACACTTGAGCATTCCACTGATGGGTTTGTTTTCACCACTCTCTTATTTAAGTTATGTGCCTGCCATTTCTGATTCCAAATCCTTTGAAGTACTTACAGAAAACGTTTTTGTGCACACTACATGTTCACTTATAATAATTAACGCGAGATCCATAAGAAACAAGTTTTATTTTGTAAGCATGCTTACTCAGCTGATCGCCCCACATGTAATCTTCGTTACCGAAACATGGTGCTCCCTTGATACATTGGATGCTACTTTAGATCTTCTTAACTACTATCTATTTCGAAAAGCTCGCAGCACAAAAAGAGGCGGCTGGTGCATCGTATACGTCCATCGGAACTGCAGAGCAGAGCTCATTGATGACCCACAGTTAAAAAATGTTCCAGAATCTCTATGGCTATCGGTCGCTGCAGCCTCCTTTACAAAGCTTCTCGGTTGCATCTACAATCCTCCGAAAGCGAGAGCCAAAGCTATCGCAATTAAATACTCGGCTTTTGAATTTGCATCGGTGTTACCACACGGTCTAAAGATAATCGCTGGCGATTTTAATCTGTCAATTATTACTTGGTCACCACAAACATCCTCATCATTGCGCAGATCTTTCTTAGCGACTATCAGAATTGGGAGTTGAACTCAGTGGGTTACCAGACCAACTACGTCTGCCAATATACTGGATTTAATCTTCCCCCTGGGGATTCCTGAGGTACAAATTGACATCTTAGACAACCTTCCGGGCAGTGATCACAACATGCTACGTCTTTCCATCCACTTGGAAATGAATACCAAAATCGACTCACCTACCAAACACACTGTGCGAAGGATTGTCTGGGTGCATTTCGGAAAGCAGATCCGGTCCTCTAACTGGGATGGATGTTTTCTCTTTACTAGCGCCCACATTACGGTGGAATATTTGTGCTACCAGATCAATCGCATCCTAACTGTACATGTCTTGCATACTTAAGGTGCCATTCCTTGTTCTATGAATGTAAGCGACACTCTGTGTGACTTGAGAACGAGAAAACCTATCTGAAAATTTCGAAAAACCAGAGACTTCTCTATTTTTTTCAAGGTAAAAATACTAACTGTGCTACTAGTACTACTACTATTATTGTTATCATGGTAAATAATGTTATTTCGTCAACAACTGTCCAACGGAACTTGTAAAGCAACTCATCTTAACCCGTATAAATTATTGTCCATTTTTCATCTCATTAAATGTTCGAAGAACGTCGGGCGAAAACAGGTTACAGCTCTGACAGAAAAGTGGTACTCAGGACGACGAAAATCAGGCACAACCTGAAACATGTGTTCGATCAACTGCAGCCGGTCTTGACAGCTTGTATCATTAACAAGGATGGGGCAGCCGAATTTGAGTCTACTGTGTCTACAACCCAAGGGTTTCTGGTCGAGTTTACATTCCTCGGGACTCCAGTCTCATTAAGGAGATCGCATCAAAAGTTCCCCGGGATGCTACAATTAGTGTCTCATCTGTTGCAAACACCACTAACGTCAATAGTACGACACACAGTAGACCGTCATCACTTGGCATAAAGCCAGGTATAACGATCACCCGACTTTGTAGTTTAGCAAAAATAGGGTCTAACAATAACGTCCTGACATTCGTGTGCACAAATGTGTGCCATCATGTTGCGGGGTAAGTTGTTTGACGATCAAGACTAGTGGAAATCCCTGTGTATTTTGATGAACGTAAAATCCAAAGCCACAAACCTAGTAATTCGTCAAACAACTCTTCACCCTATGGCGAACACGGAATTATTAGAGTAACGCTGGAATCGGCCACTGATATAGAAAACGTTTTACTCGCTGCTTGTGCGCGATAACACGGATCTTGCAAGTTATGCACCAATCCTGAGGTCCCTTGGGCACGCGTCAATGAAAAAAATACCTCGGAATAATCCAGCAAGCTGGATGGTTAAGCCACAATCTTTATTTGTGGTGTGCAATACTTCCTTCCAATCACAGTCATGAGGCCGGTTATCAAGATTTGGAAAGGTGGCAATTCATTTGTATAACAATTTCCCCTGGCGCGATCGCTATTGCACAAAATTATAAAGCAAGCGGACCAAGAATCCTAAAACTCCTCGTTGTCAGAGCAGAGAGCAATGGAAGTGTTAGAACGTTGAAGGCATTGAAAAAGCCTTCCATCTGAAGTTCGGTTGGAAGCTGCTAAAGCCTTGCAAAGAACAAAGATGAGCATGCCAGCGATTACGCAGGAGCACCACTTTACCGCTCAGTCACGTGATTCTGCAATATGTCCGGACTAAGAGTTGGTGGTACCTTGGTCAAATCATGTTGCGAACTACGTGTCATCATTATCGCATTATAACAAGGAATAATGACCGATCTGACATCGGTCGGCATTTTACCATACTTGACTTCTTTGGCTTCCTGTGGACTTCTAGAGACCGAGAAAACTATCCTGCCTTTATACCAGTGCTGAAGGCCTTTTCAATAAACTGGCCGAAATGAAAGATCGCAAATTTCGAACCCATGTGATATCATCGGTGTCACGGAGACATGGTTGCACGCTGAAATGACAGGCACCGATGTCTTGCTGCCGGGCATGTCACTCGTCCGAAAAGACAGGCCTACGAATGAAGGGGTATTTCTTTCTTTCCGAAGGGAACTACAAGGCGAGGCCTCTGAGGATTTAGACTTAATGTTCACCAATTTTCTTGGATGTTGCCTACAAGTACATGGCAGAGATACCTGCATTATAGCACTGGTATACCGTCCCCTAAAATCTACATCGGAAATGGTCTACCACATTGCGACCGCTTTAAGATGCAGACTAAAGCAAAAGCAAACGAATACCCTTATCGTTGATAATGTCAACCTACACTTTGCAGCAATCCCTGCTACAATCGGAGAACCAATCAACGCAGATTTACAAGAGCTTATAACCAGTGTTTCAATCAATAAGCACGCCATTAAGCTCACTCGTTTCAGAACGGGTAATAAACCATGTTTGCTGGATCTTGTTTTCACCAACGAGGAACATATGTTTTAAATATTGATTGATCAGGGATCCTGTATTCATCCGTTTCGACTTTAGCTGCTTTGCGGAATACCGCCACCAGAATACTGAGATGGTACGCACCACCAAACGTTCCGACCGCTTAGCCCAAGTCGTTAGTGCCACAGAATGTTCGTTCCCCGTTGAAATTCACCCGGAAGTCGCTTGGCTTGCATTCGTCAGAAAACCCAAGCAACTGGTTACGTACGCCTCATATACCAGGGTTTTCAGTGGTCCAAAACCATTTCTTTTGTGAGGAAAAGAACTAGGAAATTGATGACTATGAGCAACGCAGTCTGGCGAGAGTACAGATCATCACCAATACAAGATAATTGGGAAAACTGCATAGCCAATAGCAACTACTGCATCCAACTGCTCAAAGATGACAAAATCGCATAGCAGAATAATGTGTGGAAAACTTTTTGCGCTAACTACAAACTGCTGTACAAATATGTCAATGGCCGTCGTAAGGTGAGACAGGGACTTCCTCCAATTCGGATGACTAATAGCCCAACTAGAACAGCTACAGAAACAGAAAACCAGTTACGGAAGCAATATGCTCCCATATTTCAGAGGGTCTAACCACCAGGCGACTTTCTACCTTTTTTTCCCGCATCCAGGATTCACCCACATCTCTTTTACTGCTGGAGCTGTATTGCAGAAGCTGACGGCTCTGCGTAAGCACAGCTCCCGCTAGTCGACACCATTTA
Organism: Dicrocoelium dendriticum; assembly: GCA_944474145.2. Taxonomy (NCBI): domain Eukaryota; kingdom Metazoa; phylum Platyhelminthes; class Trematoda; order Plagiorchiida; family Dicrocoeliidae; genus Dicrocoelium; species Dicrocoelium dendriticum. The sequence goes on along the minus strand of OX104060.1, from coordinate 66,206,325 downwards.
CCAAGAAGCACTGGGAGCAGCAGCAATACAACTAAAAAATATTTGGTCCAGTTCATCCAGCGCCGCTTTAACCAGAGCCAGATTTCTGCGACTTAAAGCTTCGAATAATAATTCAGATTCACAAGGGGGGACAAAGCTGAGCCCTCAAACTGTCTCCCAGTGTCTCTTCTCCCTGTATTGTCCAAGGTCATTAAAGCTATTGTTGCCGATACGTTGGAGGGTTATCTGGAAAATTGTGACATTATTAATCCCAAATAACACAACTTTCCTTGCCAGCTTTCATGCACACCAAAGTTGTTTATCGCAAAGAGTAGTTGGACCAAGTCAGTTGACCCTGGAAAGGCCGTTGGTGTGATCAATTTAAATTTGTCGAAGGCGTTCGAACGTTTGGACCATCGAACTTACTTTCCAAGCTCCATGCTTATGGGATCAGTGATCTTGAGCTGGATCGCCAACTTTATCCTGCAACGGCAATTATTTGTACAGTTATCTATCGAACTGAAAACCCCAAAGTTTTGAGGTTTTCCGAAGCGGTGGAACTTAACCGGCATCGTTCTATCCTTTGTGTACAGAAAAAAGTAACAGTCTCCCTAAATCTTCTTTGGGACTCATGACCCTAAGGTCAAGCTCGTTGATCTGTTATTCTTGCGTCTACGTAATTTTCCCTTATGACCAGTTTCAAACCTTCACATTTTCTGTCACGTGATTCATATTTATGTTGTTAGTTTGCGAGTGAGCTTATAGCACGAAATGGTTCCATCTCGCAATACCAGTCTTCTCATTGTTTTATTTAGAATGATAAAGGGAACTCAGTGCTTTAAATTATTTGTAAGTGTTTGGAGTTCCTTATTTCAACTCAGATCAGTCTAGTCTTTTGTGCCTCATGGCTCAGTTCTAGGTCCACAATGGTTTTTCGTGTTCATTAATGACCTTCCACAAACAATCGCTTTAAATTTCCTGCTGATATCAAGATATGACGTCGGATTCAGACGGATGCCGATGAGAGTTCACTTCAGTGGGACCTTTAGACGTTACCTGAGTAGTCAACCCAAAACCTGCTACAGTTCAATGTAGACAAATGCAAGGTATTCTCCATACGGCACCACAGTACCCATTTCTACAGGCTAGGAACACAAATACTGCAGCGATCATCCGATGGTCGCGACCTTGGCATGATTTTCCAGGATAACTTGCGTTGTTCCAAACAATCCGCAAAGACATCGAAAATTCGTAACCAGCACCTCGGCTTGCTACCATGGGCGTTCGGACAACATGACACAACTATTTTCAGACAGATGCTAAATGCTTATGTTGGCCCCATGTCGAATACGTAATATAAGCCTGGCAGCCATGGCTGAAGCATGAACTTACTGCGCTGGACCAACATCAAGATCGGGATTCGGAACACGTCATAGGAATGCGCCAACTTTCATACGATCAGAGGCTGAAATCTTTGGGAGAGTTCATTTCTACTTGTTCTATAACACAATACTCAGTATTCAGCGGGTGGTATCGTTGACTATGAGACGACTTGCTTATGTTGTACTTGATTTTACAATGAATATCATGTGTGGTATGCTTTACCGGAACTCAGCAATAACACCAAGCTTAGAGGTAGCTCCTTGAAACTAGCAGAACATTACAGCTTTGTGGTGTGCCGTAGAAATTTTTTTCCATTTTTGTGTGTCAACCATGGAACGCTTTCTCCGAATCGGTTTTTTCTGCACCCACGCTAGCCATATTTAAAACTCGGTTGGATGACGCACTCTGCCACTTACGTTTTATTACTTGACGCTACTCGCCATCCTACTCCCGGGCAAACAACCTGCATTTATATTTTTGCCTATTAGAGCTATGGCAACACTGAGGTTCAGGGCTATTGCATTTCATACGATAAGTCCATTGTTTTGACAGTAGAACTACCAACCGCATTTGTTGATTAACGATTTTCAATAATCCATCAGACTACCCAACGGGACTTCTTAGCTCGGTTAAAGTCATTGTTTATTATTCAGTACGCATATGTTGTTCGATCTTCATCAAACTCTTCCTGATTAATTCAATGTGGTTTAGTCTGTGACGTATTGGCCTACTTGAGGTAGGGTAGGTATGACGTCGCCGCAAAGCTTTTTGGAAGGATTTTGGATACTGCAACGTAATTCATCGCAATGTGTGTAAGATTCTTGCCATGGCTAGCCAACACAGAGGAAGGATTCGAACAATGTCAGCAGCTTCACATGACTTCGAGCCCATGATCATGCTGTTATCAAGGAAATAAAGGAAGGGGCTACCAAGGTGAAACTTTACCACTGCAACACAAGAGTGTGGAGTAAATGTTCCAACTTCTTCACCGCTGGAGAAAATTTCTTGTCCTGAGGTGGTTCATGCCAAGATGTGGGATCGGGGCTTAAGTAGATTTAAAGAGTGGCGTAGCCTACAATTTGCAACCCAGGCAACCGATCGGGAAACAACAGGTTCTTCAGCATATGCTCACCCGGCACAAGACCATGGAAAATCGACAAGATTTGATATGCACCTTTTCCAGCTTGATCGATTCTAAATGAGATTGCCTTGATGAATATTTTCGAAAAATTGCGCTTCCGATGTCTAAGTGTGGGTACGACCAGTTTCTATTGACAGGAATAGCCTTGGAAAATTCATGGAGTTGCAAAACAGCGTTGACTAAAATCGCAACATTGTTAATCAACTAGTAAGATATAGAACGTGCAGCATGTACGGTCAACGTTAACATTCTTAAAGCGAGTTTAGTGCTGCTGGTAGGCGCAGTGTTGCTTGGTGCAGTGTACCGCACCGCAGTGTTATAATGCTGCTCCTCGCACCTATAATCATCTGGTAGCAATTTTGTTCCCCTGACGCAAACAACACTACTACATAAGCAAATATTGGAGCTAGCAGTAAGGAGAGAACTAAAACACTGCTGTAGTGTCGCTCTGAATCAAAAATCATACACGAACACAGCGCTAACAACGTCCGTCACAGACAATTTTCTGTCAATCACGATTACTTTATACTAGTCAGTTAGTAAGAATTCTTAACTTCCACTAAACTATCATCGTTTTGCAGATCAATCTTAGGAGCCAGCGCTGGACTGAACACACAAATATGGTCTAAAAATGCGGAAAACAAAGCATTGAGCATTTGCTTTGGTATGATCCTAAATGATCTGCTTATCAGCCACAACAACCAATGAGCCAATCTAGTAGTCCCCACCGTACCGGCCACATTACGTAGAAAAATCGTGATGGAAGGAAGCAACAAGAAACAGAAGAAGGAATAACAACAATTGTAATCTAAGTAATGAAGATAAAGTGATAAGATTGGCAAAATAAATTATAAAAAGATTTGAACGGAATGGATTTTGTCTTCAAACCAAGTGCATTCAGTCGATGCACGAACTATCTTATCGTGGGTGCCAATACGATGTCTTTGGGCAGCGCGCTCCAAGCGGCAATTACTCCACATACTATTCAGCTGTTAGCCCCAACCCGCTAAGCTCGAGAATTGTGTAGCTTTCTCTGTCACCCACTCATAGGTGTTAGTTGTACTGTTACGCCCAATCAAAGAACATCAATCATCTTTTTTGCTTGGTGCAGTTTCATCGGATGAGTGGTCCTTTGCAATTTCATAAATGAAGCCACTTTCAACTGGAGTTCCGCCCAAGACAATGAAACATCTGACGAGCTCACACTTAAAATTCTGAAACTACTTACGATGTCTATGCTTACCTAGCGTTATCCTTCCGTGTGGAAGTATGATACACCTTTGCAGCGCATTGATGTTATTGGAAACATTGAACAATAATGGACCGCTTAATGAAGACAGTTTGAGTCACAGGACATAAAATTACAGTCTTCTTACATTACTATGGATCACTTCATCGATCGTTGTTCACAATAGGGCTTGTCATAAAGTGTACAAATATGCCTAATATCGAATGAACTGGGCAGGTTCTGATTTTTCACCAACATAGCACGCACAATTTTATCAACGGGCATTAGCGCAGCTGAGAGTGAATCTGACGTCACAGCAATGGGAATCGATCAAAAGTAGAGGTCAGGGCAACGGTCACCTTGCATGCTTATCCAGTCTGCTTTGTGGTAACAAAGATGACGAAACATTGAAAGTGATGTTTATCTAAACAACAGTTTTAGCGTATTTACGTCCAATAAAGTTAGAGCGAACTGGAAGTGCCTCAAACCATGTGGAAAATAACCGGTGAAACTATTTCCTGTATAACAACATTCATTAGAAAGCGTAGAGGATTGGTGCCGTCAAACTGAATGAAGTGAGATTGTTGTGCGAAATAATAATCCACCAACTTTTACAAAGCTGACTGAACGCCATTCGCAGAGAGTCTATGAAGCAAGGTTGACATGTCAACACAACAGCAGCATTGGAATATCCCTACGTCCTTTTCAGTTGCCTCCAGTAAAAGAGCTATTGAAAAAGCAAAGTGGTCTGTAACTTTGGACTTTGGATTTTATAAACTAACTAAGCAGCATACCTAGCTTGAATGATAGAATTTTAAAAAGAGACATGGAACACTTCAAAGGCTTTTAGTGTATGACACATAGAAGTAAACGAACTAAATTTCCGAGCTGAGTGTTATACTGACATAGCTCAAAAAGTCGAAAATAATATTTCATTGTAACAGTGGTTGGAAGGGTTTTTCAAAATAAATGCAAAGCAATCAGTGCACGTCTTCAAGAGATTTGTGTCGGTAAATTTGGACCATTAAACTTCCTTAAGCTCAAATGCTTCAGTTTTCGCTATAAGCTTAAGTGTTTGAATGCATTCTTGGAATATGAGCCGACGAAAGAAAATGGCGACAAAGGCGAAGAAAATGCCCACACTGTTAAAGAGCAGAACAAAACGTAATGTTCTCCTACATTCACGTTACTGAGATACTAAGATGTTACGTAACATACGGCGATTTCTAAAGCTTCCAACAAATAATTTCAATTGTGGCTGCTTTCAACAGTTTATATGTACAGGTTATTCCAAGTCTTTTATTACTGAAAGGAACTGTTCAGCATTGCTGTTCTCCTTGGATGTATAGACAAATCAAAGCAAGTCCATCCAAAGTAATCTTGATGCAAAAATGATTTCGTTTTCAGCTCTTAGGCATGTTAAACTTTTGCTCATACTAGTTCAGTGATAGTCAGAAATGTTTGTTTACCTGCACGTTCGTTGATAAAACATGTATAAAGAGCAGTAGACAGCAATGGCTGGAGTCTGGCGATTTTGGAAGTTAAACAAAATCGCTTCTTGCTACTACTGAAGCGCGTTGCCAATAAACCTCAGTATTTGCCGCTGTAAACGATAAGACATATCACGATTATTTATTGTCTGGAATTTCATAGAGTTTCTAAATTTAGTATAGAATGCCGCTGAGTCTTTTCGTGAAGGCAAAGACCCATTTCCTTACCAGTCTAGTCAGAAATTACTACGTCAATACAGAGAAGTAGCTGATTGAATGTGAAAGCATTACATTTACAGTCTTCTTTGATGGTACAAGCTGAGTAATCGAGCTTCCACTGTGTCATTGAAGATATGCAATTTGCACATATTTTCAAATTCGGCGTTTGTATAGCGAAAGACAGGGGAGTAAACCAATCAAATTATTGGCTTTATTCAGTGCGATAGCAAGTGATGGTTACTGCTGAGTAAGAGATCAGTGCGACTGCCGAGTTACAACGGCGTTGATTAAGGTAAGTGAAGACGCCTTCAAGACATCGGAACTTTCTGGAGCACATAGACCTGATTGGCTTTGCACGCATAGCTTGTTTGATCGAGTAAAAGTTTGTTATACGAATTTACCGTTGAATAATTTGCAGTAACAGTGTACGCTAAATTTTATTGTGTTCTGTCGGATTACATCAATGCAAAATGTACCGGACAATACCAATAATTACTCCCATCCACTTTACTACAAACGTGATGAGAAAGCTGTTATGTATAAATGTACATAGCTCTCCCGGAAATGATTATATTTTATGCGAAGGCGGTTGTCGTAACGGCTAAGAAAGTAGCCGAAAATTTAGCTCGATCTTTTAAGCAGTTCTAATGAGAGACAGGTTTCTACAACAAGGGAGCGGTAAAAATCACCAGTTTCCAATAATGACATTTGTTCGGGCCCAACCAACTACTTTCCAATGATTCTTCCTTCAGTTCTTTGAAATTTCATGGAGGTTAAAATTGTTGACGCGTTTATGCCTTATCTGAAAGAACTTGGCAATATCGCTCAACAACTGGGCTTCCGTCGGATCCGATCGTGCACCACGATTCTAATGTAGGCAGGGGACTTTTCGATCGAAAAAGTGGATGATGATGTACGGGTTGATATTTTCTACCTTGAACGTACTGAGGCATTCAACCGGTTGAGCCATCGCATGCATCTTGCGTAGCTTCGCGGATACGGCATTGATAATTCACTCCTAGTGTGGATCAACAAGTTTCAGTTGCACAAGCCTCTGGAAGTAAAGGTGCGTGAATCTGTATCAAACCCAATTCAAGGAAAATATGGATGTGCCCCATGGTTCGTTATTGGGACCCTGTCCGTTCTGCATTTTTTTAACAATCCAGTGAGCTTAAGCACTTCTAACTATTTGTTTTACACTAATGACCTTAAAGATTTGCGGCCGATCAAAGAGCCAACATAGAGTAAACCGTTTCAAAACGAACTTGATTCGATTTATGGATGGTCTGTCAAGCATTATTTTCATTTCAAATTATCTAAATGTCGAATACTATACCTAAGACACCAATTGTTTAACATGGATAAACTGAGTGACCAGGGTCTCCAGTATTGTACTCGTAAGAATGATCTCGGTGTACTACTGCAATTGTACATTGGTTGTCCGCTGCATAGCATCCACAACGCAGCTTCTTACCGAGAGGTTTGGATCCCTTTCATCTACCTACTTTTGACAAACTGCTTTCTGTTTATAACAGTCTCACGTAAAACATGTGATGTAACCATGGCAGCCTTGGAAAAGCGGGAGCTTACTGTCCTGAATATTCCACAACGTCAGTTCCCCAAACCGTCAAGAGGTTATACCATTTACCAAGTGAACAGTAACTGAATATTTCGATCTTTTTTAGTGATGTGGTGAACTTGTCATGGTTTAGCAAACTTTAATCATACCTGGCCACTCTTGTTATCATTTGCCATACGGAAGCCATAACATCATTCTGAGAAGCCATTGTCTCCAACACTATACTCGGCAGGATTGAAGACAGGATTTCTTCCCACAGCCTGCTTGACACTTACCTCCCAGTATTGAATATTGCAACCACTACAAACCAAACCGCATCGACCTACACTCGAGTTGCTAAGAAAAGCAAAGGCAGAGGGATTACATTTTGTAAACAATCATACTAACTGAATCAGAACGACAAACTAATTTCTCCGCAAGTTCTGAATTCAATTGTTCCCTATTTATAGTTCTTTTTATTTGTTAATGGAAAAGCTTATTCCACCTTCTTACCAAACATGTTATACTTCGGCTTTTTGACCACTGTTTCTCAATAACAAATAAACATCATCTCGCCGTGGAAACTTTGTTATGTGTATATTTAATCATTAATATATGAAGCGGAATTTTGAAGCATGGGAGTAAAGTTGTGAAGAGTGTTTGCGTGAATTAGTGAAAGTTTGTACCACTTTTCGCGATTGAGGTTCTACTAATCAATCCACTATCTTTGCTCGGTCAATACTTGCCAGAGAAGCGGCAACAGAATTCGTGTTAAAAATTTCGCTACGTGTGAAGGTAGGTGCAAAGAATTTATCATACAAGTGGGATGCTGCTTCTCATATTTAATTTGCATGTCGATTTGAAATATATGCAAATAATTTCTCCTTGTGTTAAAACCTGGCAGTCATTGCTCCAAAAGTCAGCAACGGAACACAATTATGCTTCTCCATTGCAAGACTTGCTTGTTTACCGGTTTTCCTTACTAAGTGGCTAAAAACTAGAAAATTTGTATGCGAACACACGCTCCTTAATGAGTGGCCGCACAAATGGGACCATCTGCCATAACTCCCCATTAGACTAGGTACCGGTGGGGATTCAGCTAAATGGAGTACTTATCATAAAACTCTGTAAACACATCAGACTGTTCGTAGGGCAGCACGTTTAGTTTGCTCGGGGATGTGCGTTTAACCGAGTTATGTTTGCATGAATGCCTCGCACTGTGGCACATGACACTAGCAGATAAATGCTATACTAGACCGAACAAAAGGCAAGCAAATAGATCAGATAAGTTGTGAACAAAGAACTGATGGTCAAATGAGAGACTGAGGTGGAGATTGAGTAAGTGCCTACTTGGGACATTTAACGCATTGAGAAATGATACTATTCAGCGAACGGATTGTTGATTATTGCATGAAGGTGAAGAAAACCAAAAAATACGCTAGTACCAGCTGTTGGGGATAGAAAAACTGCAATTGCCGAAGTGATATTATTGTCCTAAGTTAGAAAAAGGTCTCCCAGTGAAGACTAGGAATTGGAAAGGAAAATGTTTTAACCACGTTGGCTTTGGTGGCTTGACTTTGCTGATGGAAATAGGACACCATCCTAAACAACTTGGTGAGCGAACTTGCAACAAGCTAACAATTTCAAGTGCACGCGAGGTCTTACCAGTGTGCCCTGTTCTAAAGCTAGACTGATGCGGGACTCTGAACAACCGTTGTTTCGAAAACCGGTCATATTTCCTAATCTGATGCAACTTTTGGGTTGATTCACTGCATCCACATGAAACGCGTGAATAAACTCTCTTTTTGTATCAATCAATGATATGGTGCAATGGTATTTAGATGTATTCTCATCGTAGCAGCAATGACAGTGAGTATTTTGTTGTACATATTTTGAGCTTTGCTAAATTGATAATTCAACGGATCTTGGATTCATTGCCTTACCCCGTCGATGCTTTTCAGCCTCAGATGTTTTACTACCAACTAAGATTGTTTTCATCCATATCCCAATTGTAAATATGATTGAAAATATATCGCTCACATTTTGTCCCTTACAAGTAACACACAACCTTCCGATTTTAGAAAACCGGGTGACTAGTAAGGTTGGAGTAAATGTCAGCATTAGATTCGTTCTAATATTCTACACTGTGAGAATCGATTTCTTAAATTGCACCCAGATAGAATACATATATGATAGCCTAGCAGGTGTGTCGGTAGTAAAATTATACAAAGGAAGATCAGTTATCATTGCTTTCTTATTTGTGTGAATTTTCAGAGTTCACCCCAACTTTTACTCTCCGTAATGAGATATTTAGAAGAATATTAATGACCGACTATTATAGTTAAGTTGTGATAACGTAGGCTTAAGGTTGCAATATGGGTGTTTTAAGCATTTTCTACAATCAGGTTCTGATATACTGAAACAAACAAAACAAGGCAAATAGATACCACTTGGGCAAACAGTCCTTCAATATACGGATTGATTTTTCTGGGTCAACATCTCAATGCGGCAGGTGCAATAATACAGCATTTTATTATTCCGAGATCCTTGAAAATAGAATTGCGAACGAAGATTGAATGGAAAAAACACGTTTTCTGATAGATTATCTTGTAGTGATTAAAAGCTATGATTCTGCACTATTAAAGCAAACCTGACACATGCGTCGAAATGTATGCTAACATGTTAATATACAAGACACCAACAGCATTAGTTACGGATTCGTGAGATACGTTTTCCCAACTGCCATAGAAACTGGTTCTTTTGAAGAGAATCGATAGAAATAATCGGAGAACGGCTTAACTAATTAAGAAGAGCGGATGCAGCGACGTAACTGAAGATTAACAGAAAGCATTTTATGTCGTAGGACATAGCTTTACTGATCTGGATAAAGTTTGGGATTGAAGATCACTACAATGCTTGTGGGCATGTGAACTAAGTATGCCCTTTTCGCCCACATGGAGAAAATGGGAGTCAGCCTAGGCTATTTGAAGGCTATCATCATGTAATAAAATACGTTTTAACAGGTTGACGTGTTGAGGGAACTAGCCTGGGAAGACAACTGCCTCGGCCCCAAAGATGTGCAACCGTTGCATTCAGTAATACCAAGCAGAACATCGTCATCATATAAGTATCTACAGAAGCTGGATGGTGAACCAGTTGTTTTACTCTAAAATGCCAAAACAAAGTGATCGAAAATAGTCTACACTGGAAGCAAAATTTGTCTTGGGGCGGGAACGGGTTTCTTCCGATGAACTGGAAAAACTGGACGGGATTTATAAAATGGCGACTCATAAAACTGAATTCCATTATGAGAAGGTCATGCTTGGGAAACTGGCCAAATATATCCACCAAGACTTCCGGAAACTTTTAGGTAGTCAACGCACAGGAGCCGGAAAATCTTGTTGCTTGTTTGCACTGTTGCCGTGGAAATCCGAATTATGATACTGCATCCACTGTGGACCACTAATCTCTGTAAGAAAACTCATAAAGGAGTTTCAAATAAAAACTTGTAATAATCATGACACTGGTTGTTTCCCGATTAATTTCGATATCTCAGCTCTACATGCATGCATCCACAACGCTCATGAGATCATTTCATGGTTGGCTTTTGTGCATTGGGATTTATGCCTTTCCTACAGGACTAAGTAAAAATTTGGATGAATCTTCGGTGAGTGAATCAACACACAAATTTGGAAGCACGGATGACCGAGCATCGAGAGAACTGGTCTCATTTAACACCTTTTAGGTCTATGAAAATGGTCGAGGGCAACTGGATGACCGGGGGGACGTTATTTGATGAGAGGCTGTAGTCAGATTTCAGTTGTCAACACCCACCTCTCTAAGACACCTAAATGAAGTTAGACTTAATAGCAGCATCCAGACTTTCCATAGGTCACGGAATTTAATATTGCCCAATGCCGTTATCCAAAGTTAAACTGTAGAAGCGAGAAACCTGACCAGGATAGCAAGTTTTATTAGTGGGTATGATTAATCTTTACTTAGGTCAGTTCGGTAAAGTAAAGACAACCAAGCCAACGGCTATACAACGGCTTCATCCGGCACGCATACTACAAGCATTCATCGATGCACACAGAGGATGATTCTAGAAGACTGTTGAATTCCCCCGTACGGAGAATGGCAGGCTCTTACTGCATCCAATTTCATTGCCAATATGCTTGCGAAGAATGGATTATCTTTGCAAGGATATAAAGGTGAAGGAGCTGACATAGAATCTATGTTTCTCTGCTTCAAAAAATAATAGCACATATTTCTTCTTGATACTTAAGAACTCCTATGTATGGGCCGTTACTTGAATTTTCGCATATGGTAACTGCTGAGCAATCTCGAAATATGGTGAGAAATTTTCAGTTGAATCTCATCAGACAGTGTTTTAAACGACGAGCCTTATCTTTACGCTAAACCAATCCGGACTATCTATGAGAGACCACTTCCTTGTGAAAAGCTAATGAAATTCTTTGTTGAAGGTAATATCCACAGATTTGTCAAGGTCGATTCTTAGCGAACACCAGCAATGTGTAAAAACCTAAGCTGCGAAAATTTCACTTCACTTGGGGATGCTTCAGTTGATAAATATACACCACTGTCGACGAAGATGACAAAAATTAGGCTGGCTAGTAAGTTTGGCTAGCGCTCAGTCATATTAGAAATGCCTTAAAACATGGTGTGTGTGTGTGTGTGGAAACTGAGCTACTGTATTGCAACATTGTTGGTTGCCATAGTGGATGATACCTCTTCCATGATTTTGAGACTCTCAGCTTTGGTTTGGCTGAATGGAACGACTCGCAGTATGTGAGGTGACAAATTCTTCAAGAACTGGATGAGACCAAGGTGTGACTTTGCAAAGACCAAAACTGGATATTCTATTCTCCGATCTTATGGATCACATTGAGGCACTCGTCTTGTGTGAATGGAGTACATCGTGCAGTCACGTTGCGCACCACAACTCACGGCGAAATGCACCACGGTCAAGTTTTGCGATCTAACTGTGTCTGAAGCAGCCCTACATACTCCACCTGAACAAGAAATAAATACTGGACCGGCCTGCAAGGTGCAGTTTTGCCAGCAGGCAACCCTTAACATTTATCAGTGAACAAACCCCAAGGTGGTTACACAGCCGGATGTAATCTGTGAAGACGGAATCAGTTACCCCGGGAAACTAACCACCTCAGCAGTCACAAGACACTTGCTGACTATTGGTCACCAAGTCAATGCTGACGAGTTGTTCAGAGTTTTATTGCTCGATCAGCAGCCCCAAATTCTAAGGATATTGGATGCTATAGTTATGGAATGTGAACGACTACCGTTGTGTATTCAACAACAGCTGAGACTGGCTCTAAGCCTACCGTGTTAGCCCATGCGTTTTTCTGTGTATGATCACCATTTGTTTGTGTGCTAACGTTGCATATTTTGTGATTGATAAGAAGGCAAGAAATGATGGAGTTCTTTCATGAGCTACGACTGCTGATCTTCAATTTTTGTAATATTTAAGTGCTTCAGCTAAGGTTCCGGCAGCCAAATGTATCCTTTTTTACTGTACAGCGATTTGCGATCCTAATTGAGACTGTAATTTTCTATCTGTTCACATAAGTGTTTCAAAAACAATGCTTTGTTTTCATTAATCGTTGTGAAAAGCGATACTATCCGCGACTCGTTGGTTAGAGGGTAGAGGTTTTGGCTGATGTTCTGAAGATCGTAGGTTTGATTAGCATTCATGTCATCCCGACCTAATGGGTGCAAAAGAGTAAGAGGTGGCTTCCGGACAGAGTGACTGCCAGCGTTTTGCACCCAGTGATTAGTTGTTGACTTTTTTCAGAAGAGCTTGGAAACAATCGGTGGGCGTACTAACTGGGCAAAGTTTCGTTCTTGACACAAAGGTTTTGTCAGACGAACTGAAACAGTAAGTAATCAGAGAGGCGTATTATAATGAACAAGGATGCTGATCGCAACAATAAGGAAAACCGCAAAGTTGGTGTTGCAGTTACACGTAGGGATATCAACTCGAGTTACGTATTCACAGTCGTGCGTCCTCATATTCAGAAATAAGATTGTAGCGGTGACATGGGGAGTGCCAGTACCTTCCAACCAGGTTCGTGCATTGACCACGAGCATTTGCCACATTATTGAGGGTTTCACTAGGCCCCATTCTTAGCATGCAGTTGTTAGCGTAGACAATTTCTACCGTCTGTGGGATCTGCTAGTAAATCCATCACAACTACTTCGACAGGCTCCGTTATTTAGTACCAAGTCTCTAGCGCATTCAGTGCCACGACAATTTTTGTCCGATATTGCTGATAAAAGCACCACTAAAGACCAGAAGAGTTAAATGTTCGATGTGAATTAAAAGTTCTTAACTTATACACAGACTTGTTTTGACACCTACCTCTGAATCTGATGAGAAAATAAACTTTTGATAAAAATTTGAATGGAAAAATAAAAGGCGCGTTGTTTTTCTTGCTTAAATCAACGGATATATCTCCAGCTAACCTAAGTTTCCAACTAACCGTTGGGACCATGTTTTGTATAGCGATTGTCGGTCTGTTAGATTAATTGCTTAAAAGTTAAATTTAGATCCAGCTCAAAAACGTCAGGAAAAAGAACGAGTAAATGCGCAGGTGTCCCCATTTATTAGGCCGTGTTAACTCATCGACATCTTTTGATAACTGAGGACCTAACAATGAAGTGCTAAAGTTGGAAATGAAGTAAATACATGCAAAAAGTTATTGAATAAACTAATCAGTTTTAAAATATCTGTTACGTTTGGGCATGTATCCTAGGTAAAAATCTTGGTGTTAGCATGGAAAATATAGTTTCAAAACCGAGGCTGTGCCTTGGGGAATTCTTCCTGAAAGATCAGAATAACGTTGTGTACATTACTCTCAACGGAAGCGTACGCGACAACGCAGCGTAATTGAGACCGTCCGAATAATTTCTATCCGGTAATTGAAACAGGTTTAGGTTGGCTATTTTTGAAAATATACGCTACACATATGTTTGCGACCCAAGAAGATTCAAACGTTTAGCAGTATATTTGAAATTTTTATCCTTCAAGATCGAATTTTTTGTATATTGTACTGAATTCGGGTAGACGGTGTTTGGCCAGGTTGGAAAAGTCAACGTACAGCTATGTCACTAAATTGCAATTGCATATGATTCCGTAGGTTTCTTTAATTGATAAATGTTGATACCCCCATTTTAGTTCGAAATTTGATCAACTGTTTGTTCAATAGGTTTGATAAGGGGTAACTCAGAGAGAAAAAGAGCTGAATATTCTATGATAATTACGTCTAGGCTACAATTTAGAAAAGTGATTTGGAAATCACCAGGGAAGACTTTGCGTAGCTGTACTTATTTAAACAAACGATTGGACCATAGCGTGAATGAGCACTGTCCACATTGCTCGAAGCAAGCTGGTGCTGGCGTCACTAGCAACAACCTTCTGGTCCATATAGTCGACACAGTGAGTCAAGTAGGTCTAAAGTTTGCCTTTGGAGTAGTATACAGTATTCCCATACACTGGTCAAACACCAACGACTTCATGCATGTGTGTTTTGTCGCCACGGACGCGTTCGCCTCACGACCGCAAGAAGAAGTCCAAAGACGAGCCGGAAAGAGACTTGTATACATGCAATGTCATTTGCTTTTATAGTTTTGAAGGTAAAATGAAGGGAAGCTACCAAATTACACTTGAGCTAACCAGCAGCAGGAAAACCTCAAATGTAACAGGCGGGTAAGCAACCGTGTAACCAAGAGTAAATTGCATATGTCATTCAAATTAGCATCATAAGACCCAAGCGTTAAACGTACATCCATTTACAGTGACGGGCAATGGCCAGTCAGAATAACGAAATGTAGCTTATAAACAAATGCCACAAAAAAGGAGAATAAGAAGTGCAGATCCAAAAGTTAAAAGCTAATACACTAATTGTGTGACAACTAAATATTCCTTTAACATAACCAAGTAGAAATGTGAAACAGAGAAAAACCAACGAAATGTGTTCTTGCAACCAGCACTGCTAAACATGACATGGAGATGGGCATCCATTAACAGTAACGTGTGTGTACCGATCGGGATAACACAGTGGAACGTGTAAACAGTAGTTAAGAAGTAAGAAAGTAGGAAGAATAAAGAATGCCTGTTAAGCTCGTTTGCAAAAAATGCATGTCAAGTATCTATTCCCCGAACAAGTTGCGGTAGCAAAAATAATTGAATCAGATGGTTTCCACCTTCCTTGTGCTTGTAGAAGCCAGCGTAGGCACCTCAGCTACTCTGATCAGCTTAAAGCAAATATACTATGCTCAGATGTCCTTGAATATCGTTAACCCATTAAGATGCGTATCCATTTTTGAATCAGACGCTGACACGCAGTGGTCTATGTAACATGAAATAAGCAAGTCGATTTTAAATGCTTCGCCCCTAGAGATGAATGTAATGGTCTAAGGATGCATCTATGAAAAAACTGCTCACCCAACAGAATGCTGTTCTCTGTCTCTTCATGTAAGCAGATGGCACTTACTCTACTAAAACGCTGGCATTCACTTCGGAACAGACTGCCAACCGAGCTCCGGTTCGAAGCGGTGAGCGAAACTGTCGTCCAACTTAAAACACCACCACAGTAGGCAAAAGAATTAGTGATCTTATCCAAAATTTACACCGGAAGCCAGTCTGAAGTAACTGGGGATCTTTCTGGGCAATGCTTTAGCCGCTGTCCATGCATTGAGATAACTGAGTTGTAAGAGGGGATCTCATCTGCATAACCAAGACTTGGTTTCACTCAGGGATTACGGATGCCGAGATGGCGATTCAGAGTATGTCCTTGTGCCATCCTGTACTATCATAACGACTTACAATGCGAACCACTGGATGATCCGGAGACGCGGACCACCGATTCTCTCTGACGCCGTTTGGGTCTCAGACACAACAACAACTGCTCCGTGGCATTGGTATATCGCTCCCCATCGTCCACTCCAGCGGTGGATTCCCAACTAATATCATCACGGGCGAAAGGCTTACTCCTAACTTACAGCCACGTTCCTTTTTCCGGCGATTTCAACTTGTATGACTTAGAAAGCACGGCACCCCCAACAAAACATACAAAGCCAAACTGCAAAACTTATAGCATATAACTCGCTCTACAATAAAATTACCGCACCTACCAGGTAGAAAGCTGATAACAAACCATCGGTACTTGACTTCGTCCTTATAAATGAGGAACTAATGCTTGACAGGCCATTTATAGACACTCCGCTGGTGTTAAGCGATAACGACACCATACTTCATAACTGTGTGTTGCGCAGAATGTCCTGAGGAACACACAAAATTAACCCGCACTACCACAAATTACAAGATTCTGAAATACCTAGTTGAGGCGACCGATTTGGCGTTCTTGAAAGTTGGCTCACCGGAAAGCGCCTGGATTCAGTTTGTTGGACGCTCTAGCAATCTAATCGCAAGCGCTTCGGAAACAAAGTGGGTTCGCTTCACCAATACCACGTCTTTCATCTGAAGTGGAACTCGCAAGCGCATGTCAATAAAGAATGTAGCTTGGCACACTTACAGAGCTCATCCTTGACCCGAAACATTAAGCGATTACGTGAAAAGCGCAACATGCTTATCCGTAAGGACAAATTGACTCACCAACAACATTTGGCCTGCAAATTTGTCAACATAAGGCTCCTATAAAACATCTTAACACCATCCGGAAAGTAAAGCTTAGTATCCACCCACTTACACTTTGGTCGGAGGGGCACAGATTGCCGAAGAAGCTGCCTAGGCTCCACTAATGCAGTATGCCCCCACCTTTCAAAGAGACGTCTCCAGTGTTACATACCCACATCCTTAACCCCAACCTCAACACACATTAACATCGGTTTTACTATCACAGCTGTGCTGAAGTAACTACTCTCACTACGATCCTACAGCTCTCCCGGAATCAAATGTATTCACCCGTGGGTGCTGAACATAGCAGCAACAACACTGGCCGGGATGTTATCGCATTTCTTCCAAATTGCTTAGGTAAACACATTGTGCCTGCCATGTGAAAACATGGCTTTATCTCTCCGATTTTCAAAGTACTAATCGCTCGGAACCCTCCAACTAACGCGCAGTGGTCCTCATCCCTATGCTCTCTAACTTGATGGAAGCAATCATCGTTGAGGCCTTAGTAGCCCATCTAGAACGCCACAACATCAAAGCACCCGAGCAACGCGGTTTTCGCCAGCACCGTTCATGCACTACCTACATATTGATTGCACGCAGTAGTTGGACGGAGGCCGCCGATGCAGGCAGAGGGACAGAAGTCATGTAGCTCGAAATACAAAGCCTTCGACCGACTGGACCACCGCATTTTGCTTCATAGGCCTGAAATCTTTGGACTTCTTGATGCAGTCCCTAGCTTGATCAGGAATTTGCTGCAGGATCAGCAACTGCGGGTCAGAGTTCGAAGTGAGCTATGCGATCCGATTTATGTCGAATGCGGAGTTCCACAAGAATCTGTTCTGGAGTCGCGCCTGTTTCTCCTGTTCATTAACGACCTTACGCTTTTGATTACTTCAAATGCCTTGCTGTTCACTGACGATGTTAAGACGTGGCAGACGATGGCCGACCCAGAAAATCACGATGCACTTCAGCGAGACCTGAGCAGAGCGTATGGGCGGTCACTCTACAATCAGCACAAGTCCAATTCGGGGAAGTGTAAGAGGGTTCACATTCGCCAGCAGCTGAAGTTTACATACAAGTTTGGAGATCGTGTCCTGCAAGCAGTCACCCAGGAGCGCGACATTGTGGTACTAGCTCAGGCTGGACTGGGCTGTTCAAAACATCCTGAGAAGACCCCAAATACCAGGAACCAACACGTTAAAATGTTACGAAGGACATTTGATCGGTCTGATCCCTCTGTTTTTTCTCAGGTGCTTAACACCTACCTGCGCCCTCAGGTGGAGTACGAGATCCATGTGTGGAAGCTCCGGAACTAACAAGACCTAGCAGCGCTGGAGACTCCACAGCGAGGAGCCACGAAGCAAGTCGAAAGGTTGTTCAACCTTCCTTATTAACTTAGACTGAGGAGCCTATAATTATACAGCGGCTGGTACTGGGGCCTACGTGGTGACTTTATTATGGCCCACCAGATTCTAAGGAACCCCAACCACGTCTGCCGTTACCTAATACAACTGAGCCATAAGACGAATTTAGGGGCCACCAGTTCAAGTTACCCACGCACTACAGTTGGCTAGAATGTTAACGGAACTTTTACTCTCTTCGTGTGTATCAGCCTTAGAACGCTCTACCAAATCATGTTGTTTTCACCCCCCCTTTATCTGTGTTCAAAAAACGCATTACTGTTGCTCTAACCCACCTACACTCCGAGATATAGTCAGTGTGTCTCTACAGACGATATAATGCGACAAAGGTTGCACAACCCAACTTAACTCAAACAACTGCCGTTGGCTCTTACTGCGTGCTTCTGTGTTAAAACTGTGGTGAGTTCCTCAAAACGCATTGCTTTGTTTCCCTTTATTCTTTATGCACCATCATGTGGTTCTCTATTTGGCCGACCTACGGGACTTGCTAAGCATCCGCCTTTTTGCCCGTAATATACCGTTGTTCCATTGTTTCCTATATACATATGTGCATATATATGTATATTTGTATATATACATATATATATGTGTATATATATATATATATATACGGCTGATGGCATCCAGTTTCGGATTTGCATATCAATGTGGCTAGCCACAGGAATCCTTCGCTTGCGGTAGGACCATGGTTGGCTTGCGCTGCACCACCC
Organism: Dicrocoelium dendriticum; assembly: GCA_944474145.2. Taxonomy (NCBI): domain Eukaryota; kingdom Metazoa; phylum Platyhelminthes; class Trematoda; order Plagiorchiida; family Dicrocoeliidae; genus Dicrocoelium; species Dicrocoelium dendriticum. Next base: position 66,187,520 of record OX104060.1, on the reverse strand, counting down.
ACAACTCCAAACACACCTCATTTCCAGTGTAAACCCGAAGGAATATGACCGGGAGGCATGTGGACAGGAGTCACGTTTCATCAACGGAGCCAGCCCACACTCCTTTACAGGCAAACACAAGCACGCTGTATTTGAGAATCAAGCGCACACCCAAGACGTTGGCTGGACCGTAGTCCGCTCCACACTGACTGCATGGAACCACTCTTTGATCCTAACACGGTCACAAGGACCGTGCACCCTCTCCCCTCCAGCAAAGAGCAACTGTCTCCTGGAGCCAGTATGGACGAGGTAGTGGGTAATAGAGGGGAAGGCACCTTGTCAACATGCACATCCAGCGCAGCCACACCGGGGATATCAAGCAACAGCCGATCAGTTAAAACGACAAGATAAGGTAAATCGAATAATGCATACAGATGTGCCGATAACTCTTTAATAAATGAGCACAATAAATAAATGGTTTGCTGATACATTCTGTATGGTTTAGACTTCAGAAAATAGCTTTTAGGAAAATGCCACAAACCCAAAAATATTATCAAATTTACCTACCATTAACTTGAGCGAGGTGTGCACGTTAATAGAAGATGGTTCACGTTGGCAATAATGAGACAATATAGCAAACCCATCACCTGAAATAAAGAGACTTAGCATGCAAGCAAGCGGTTAGTAAATCGAATACAGCTTATCCAAAAAAGCTGCAACGCTTCTGCCTACGTTCTCTGCAGGACCCGTCGTCGTTTCGGTGTTGGCGCCGAGTGGCCTCGGTCAAGGTTTACTAGGCCTGTCTGACTCAGGCACAAGCGATCGCATGTGCTACAGCATCTTGCGCTCGATATCGATGGAGTACAACCCATCGGCACCTGCCGCTTCGGCACTTGACACTTCTTCTCTGCATGCATGAGCTCGTTCTTCTGAACCTCGGTAACTGCCTACGTGATCAGATCACGCAATGCATGTCGATCAACCGCCTTTGATTCCCATGACCTGCAAACAAGATTAGAATGTGAGAAGCTCACTTTGATCATGTTCTGCTAACGAAGCTTTAGTTTCCCAACATTCCGCTTCCTAATACTCAGTTGGCCATGTAATGGTTGTTTCGATATCCGCGTTGAATTTATACGGCTCACATGACTGAGCCACCTCAAGTGTCTCCGCAAAATTGTGCAGCCCATCGCATAAATTCCACTTCAGCGCAACATTATCGTGTCCACAACTCTGTCGCACCAACCAATGCGCAGAATCCGTTGCAACTGTTGATGGAACCGCTTGAGATATTGGACATCACGCCGGTATATCGTCCACGTTTCACTACCGCATAGAAGAATGGACAGCACCATGGATTTGTGCACCATCAGCTTCGTACCAACGGCCAGCTGATGGTTGTTTCCAACTCAGCATTAAAGCTTCCCGAATGCCGCAGCCGCCTTCGAGACGCGGCTACGCAGCTCACTGTGTAGCTGCTGGTCAGTCGACATCACACTCTCAAGGTAGCAGAAGCGGGAGGTGGTTTCTAATTCTTCAGCACCAATGCTGCCTCGCGGCAATATTGAAGAGCACACCTCCGGTGAAGATTGAAAGAGACGGACAGTTTTGCTTGTGTTGATGGTGAGCCCACATTTGGCCGCTGTCGAGACCAGAGCACTAGTCATGTGCAAAAAGTCATGCGCGCTGTGTGTAAACAACACACAGTGATCAGTAAACAGCAACATACGGAAAGTTGTCTCACAAACTATGGTTCTCGCACCAAAACGACGGATGTTCAACAACCTACCATCAATACGGTGTTCCCCACGACCACCGTAAGCACAAGATACCATTGCATCGTTGCATGAAGATAAATAATAAACAGGACAGGAGCTAAGACACTGCCTTGCTTCACACCAGTGCCAACTACAAAGTCATCCGGGGTCTCTCCACTCAGCTGCAGCATCGAACGTATACCACTCTGCAGAAATTCAATTAAATTTACAACTTACGCGGGCGACCAAACTTAACCAACACTAGCCGCAATGCCTCGCGGTTAACCATAGTAAATGCCTTGGTGAAATTAACAAAAGTGAGTACAAAAGTTAGTGTCGTTCACTGATCTCCTCTTGCAACTGATGAGCCGCAAACACCATATCTATAGTGCTGCAACTCGAACGCAATCTACACTGCTCTTCCGCCATGTTAGGTTCCACAACTTTACTGATAACGCGATTACGCAGCATTCGGGGAATAATCTTGACCACACAACTTAGCAAGTTAATGCCACGATAATTCGTACAACATTGATTACTCCCTTTATCATTGTACAGTGGTAGCACAAGGGCATCCTTCAGCTCAGGAGGAACTTCCTCCTCAATCCATACGCGTTGCACCAAGTGGTGCAGCGCAGTCACCAACGCGGGTTTGTCGTGTTGCAACACTTTAGGTGGGATCCCTACGGCACCGGCACAATTGCCGTTTCGCTGCTGAGCAAGTGCTGTCTGCGTCTCATCCAGTGTCGGCTTGTCCCCCAGACTCACCTTCACATCGTTCTGTTTCAGACTGCTCAACTTAGGCCAGTAGATCTCTGAACGGTTGTTTAAGACAGTCAAAGTGTTTTTGTCAGATCAGGCTTATGTTTGCATTCTGCGTGCATGTAACACATGAACTACCATCGATTAGCATCCACAGTAACTCCAAACTTGGTCCATACACCGCCTTCAAGGAATCAAACAATTCCTTGTGTTGGTGGTATTCGGCGTAGCATTCCATCTGCCTCTTCTTCTCCGTCCACCATGCATTTTTAATGCGACGGATCACTCGGGTCAGTCGACATCGAAGTTTGTGAAACTAACTATTTTTCCAACAGTCGCTGGGGTCTGCCACATGTGCGGCAAATGCTGCATCCTTCTCACACACCAATGCGTCAATCGTTGCATTGTTCTCATCAAACCAATCAGGCCGCTTGGCGTTTGCGCGCCCGATGGTCTCCTCAGCAGCAGCTATCAGCTGGTAGTGAATGTGGTGCCACACGTCGCCCACTGTGGCTATGTATTCCACATCACACAGGGGTGCAACCATCACCTTCTCCTGCTTTATACGTTTCCCCACACTACCGAGGAAGACAAGGTTAAATTTAGGTCAACTCACGGAGGGAGTGCAAAACATAGATTTACGAAAATATATGTACAGTTTAGTCCGCACCAGCTTTGTGACCAGTACCACACTCAGCTCCAGGCAATACACGTGTCATGCGCACTTCACGCATATCACGCTGACGTACGATGACTTAGTCGAGCACCACGCCGTGGGTGCGTCCAAATTGCTATATCACTCGCACTCAGTGCAAACTGAGTGTTGGTGATCGTCAGGCTGTGAGTGGCACACAGTGAGAACGGCCTGTCACCGTTCGCATTCGCTGAACCAATGCCATGCGGACCGGTAACATCTGTCCGCACCGATGCATCGCGCCCAACCCGCGCGTCGGAACCACCCAGCAGAAATAGTCCATCGCTCCTCGGTGCAGACCGTATTACGAAGGATAACTAAGTGTAGAATTGATCACGCGTGTCATCAGGATAACGCATGGTCGGACCTTACTTGTTATTAAAATTGGCAAAATTTTCGGGGTCGTAAGCCAACAGCCATCAGTCGCACGCTGGTGCCTATTGGTTCATCCACCAGCCAATCATTTAACAGATGGGATATTGCAAACCCGACCTCATGTTCACGTGGTGCCGAGGCGGCCTTGCCACCCAGTAGAATATGTAGTCAGCACCCGCTTTTGCAACTTACCTAGCTCAGCGAGCCAAATCTCACTGAGCTCCGAAATATCGAAGTTGTACCGTGCCACTTCCATCGAGAACAGCACAGCGCGTCGCTCGAGGCGCTAACTTGAATTCCGGTCCAGTGACCTGCGCACGTTCCAGCACCCGATACTGAGTGCTTTGCGCGCAGTCGTACGATTGCAATACGATTGTAATCGTACGAAACGTGGTTGTTGTGCTTCTGAAGTTTGCTTGAGGGACTACACCCTGAGCCTTTGACTCCATAGCCTGACTCACAAGGCAGTGGAGGATTTGATGTTTTAATTGATGTACTCTAGCCGGAGCCTTTGCTTCAATAGTTTGACCCACATGGCAGTGGTTAATTCGGAGATTTGTTTGAGGGACTCCATCCGGAGTCTTTGGCTTAAAAGCCTGACCCACAAGGCAGAGGGGAGCAGATCCAGCTCAGGAAGGTGATTGCAGAGACAGATTGGGATCTGCTTGGCTGCTGTCACACGCAGGTTTTGAGGTACTGGAACGATTCACATATCTTTTGCGACCGTAGTAGGATACGCACCTGCGACCACGGCTAGACGCAGGTTGGTTTTTCCGGGTGTGCACCAATTTAACAAGGGGCTGCCTGCATTGAGGCGGGCAGTAGCAAACCGTTGAATACGCGGCGGTGCCCTCCCACCGTCAGAGACAATGCATGGAGCTCTTTCACTGCGCCAATCGAGCTGTGAGCTTATGACTCGTAGACCTGTTTTTTCCCATGGCTAGATTTTACGGGAAGCGGGCCATCGACCACTTCCTAACCTCCGAAGAGGATGGATTAGGATATTGGCAGGGCGCCCACACCTGACAGGAGAACGACTTGGGTCCTCAGCCAAAACTTTCGATTATATGTACACCAGAAAGGCAGCGGGTCTTGCACATGAGAAATTCACTGACTCATACGGATTGGTGTCTTGGATTCCAACCGGGCGAAAAGAGTAACCAAACTCCTATCCAGCGGTCATCACGAGGAGGCGTCCAGGACATGAGCCCATGGCAGAAGTAGCAGCAGTTGGTAAGCCGTCTGTCTGGATTTAACCACCACTAGCATCTGCACACCATTAGCTCTCCCATCAATATGTATATATGCATTTGCATATATACAAATACACAAATAAAAAAGAAAATAATAGATATATATATTAGAATGGATAATTAGGGGTAAAAATCACTGTTTCGCAGGTCCTGTGGGATGGAAATTATTGCGAGCATAAGCATTTAAAATAAAATGTTTCTTGGTGGACTTTCCACAGAACTTGTATTCAGACATGCGTAGAACAGCTGAGCTGTTGGCCCGACTAAAGCATGATTCTGCCGGTTGGAATTTTAGGAACATCATTTGTTGCCTTACCTAGCCCTTGGCTAGAGAGTTGTAAAATGAACTGCAAATGGGACAATGTTTGTTCAATTCCTTCCTTAAATATTGTTAGATTTGGGGCAGACACGACATAAATAATGATAGTGTTCAAAGGCTTACATACTCGAAGTGTGAAGACATGTCCACCGCCATTTAAGTTGCTACACTTTGTTGTCAGCTCAAAAGCTTGACGTCTTAGGCTGGTGTTGGGCTTCAATTCTAGCATTGGTCGGCATATATGTTTGGGGTAATTCAGAAACAATTAAACCATTATGAGGTTCCTCCGTAGACCCAGACTTTAACTGCTGTACCATAATAGGACCTTCAATTTAAGTTAGTAGAGGCGGTGGAAGAGGCCATTAACGTTCTTGTTGAGGAGTTTCGAGAGCAGCGATATCCTGTTTTTGACACCGATGCTATGCCTAGTTTTTGTATTTTCCGGTGGGCGCAAGTAATAGTGAGCCTTTGTGGGAGGATTGGGGACTCAAATCGAGCGAACGCTGTGCGAATAATGCCAAATTGTAAATTGCCGGTTCTCAGCACATTCTCGGCATGTTTTGAGCATTCTAGATCGTCTTGTTCTCGTACACCCAGGTCATGCTCCTCAGGGTCGATCTGTAAGTTGTGGTCGCCAGTTAAGCAATCGTTCATCAGCTGATGACGCGTGATTACCTAGCACTTAGTTGTGTTGAATTGGAGCAAGTTTCTTGTTGGCCGTTCACGAGCGCAATTTTGGTCAGGTTGGAGGAAATCTTGATCATTCTTGCGATACATCGCTCGCCTTATGTTAAGATGTTTAGGGAAAAACAGGAAATTGGAGAAGGCAACACTTGACAGTTTGCTGATAAACACCAGGAATAAGTGCAGTCCCAGCACCCAGCCCTGTGGTATACCATCTTCCATCCTAATCGGGTTGAGGAACGATCCCCTGCCATGCAGTTGATCTCACCATTACCGACGAAAGTCGTCAAGCCAATCAAGAACAGGATTTCTGATTCAATAGCTTTGTACCATTTGAGGGGGAATGCAGTGATCCAGGAGAGGTCCAAAATAATGACTACAGTCAGACTAACTACCTCCTGCCATAAACATGTCGAGTTGCATGAACAATTTTTTGCGGAGTCCAGGCTGCTTCGTCACCAGGACGTTAAATTATACCAGGGAATCGACAAGAGTCTCAGCGACATCTACTCATCACTTTCGCGAACACATAGAAGAGAGTCACCGGGCTATAATTTTCAGGGTTTAAACGGCTTTCACCCATAAACTATTGTGCAATAATGCTATGCTTTCACATAGTGGGGACATTTCGTTAATCAAAGCGTCTTTGAAATAACTGAGACAAGTGTTAGGCTAGCATGGTTTCCCTAGCCTTCTGTGCATTCGGCTCCCAGAGAGCTATGAGAGTTCAATGAGAACGACTTCTTTAGCACATTTGCTTGGTTGAAAATTGAACGTCTAAACCCAAGAGGCGTTAAAGTGCATGTGACAGGAGCAACCATTGTATTGTAGCCACGTGGAGGTGCTAGTTGGTTACATGAAGTTCCAAATCAGATAGTCCTGTATGTGCCCGGGAAATTACTAAACTGCAGTTTCTGCTTGTTGGACATTATCAGTGGTATCTAATCGATAACATACACACGTATTATCATCAGGGCTAGATTTAAAACCTTTCCAAATATATAAAGGCCAAATAAGTCAAATTAATTAATTTAGAGTAGTTGGGGCATTTCTGATGTAATTATTTGAGTGTTGGTCACAGCAGCATCCACCTCAGCTGGTGCTGTACAAGCCCGGAGAAGCACTAGATCACAGTTGCAACTATTTTGTGTATCCTCGCTGGTGCATACGAGAAGGAGTTCTATGGTGCGGTATTTGACCGGATCTGTGCAATCATTACCTTCTTTTGAATGTGCGAGATTATTCTATTCCTGTTACTGAGTTAGGAATTACTAGAAAAGCTAGAATAGCGGTTTAGCCAACTTCCTGGTGGTTAGTTTAAGTGCGTTTTAGGCCAATGTTGTTGCTATTAGGAGCGTTATACCCGTGCAAAACCGCAGTAACTTCAACACACCTGTGGCAGAAATACTATGCGGTTCAGCCCTTGAGGCTGTAAAATTTAGGTACAATAGGCAACAGCCGATGCCTGCAATGAAAATGCGAAAGCGTTACAGACGAATGGCATTGGCTACGTTGCTAACAGTTTGTGCTTGTGCAAAATAGGTGATAGAGGTGAAACCTGGATTGAAATTTGCGTACATGTTAAAGCTGCGGCAGAATAGGTTGGAGAGTGAACAGATTGTTTCTATTAGACACTGTTAGACACTGCTTTTTTGGCCCTCTGCAAAAGAATGTATAACAGCGCTTTTTGCTACTGAAGCGGTTCGCTTAGTGATCTGTCCCTGATGTCTGATCTGTGAACTAGTAAGGTTGAGCTGATGCGCATTACCCTGCTGTAGATTTCAAAATCCTTTCCTTCACATACAGAAAAATCTGTGAGTTCCTACTCTAGCGGCAGTGTTTGAATGACATAAAGGAAAGGTTGATGCAAACAGGCATATTTCCAAATTAGTATGCGAGAATTTAAAGACTTCATAAGGCTAAACAAAAGATTATCGAGGGTGATGGAAGCAATCTAAATACTTTCTTAAAATACCAAACACCAGTTAGTACGCATAAAGATAATTATACATAAGTCAAATTCATTTAGCTACTTAAGATATACGCTAATTATTCTCTCTTTATAAGGTTATAAAGATGCTGGCAAGAACCAATTTTCTGCGTGGGTTAGGGAAATTGGAGTTGGTCTTCTAAACAAACATCTTTATTAGAAGAGCAGTTCAATGCAACCAGTAAATAATCTACACCAATCCCAAATTTTTACGCACATTTTTTAACTAGCTGGTCAATTTTGTCCACTTCTATCCGAAACACGCGGTAGAAGGTTAGTATGTAGGTAGAAATACAAAAATATGTACACAAAAACTGAACTAAACAATAATGCTGTTACCCTATCGCTCTGTAGAGGTTAATGGCATTAAATAACTAGCTACTTCATAGCTGACTTTGACGTGCAATAATGGGTCTTATTTTTATTTAAGTTTTGTAAGCAATTTGCCAAGAAAAGTTAGACGCGAAGAGATTAAAAGTAGCTTGGGAGTTCGTGACGGGGAATAAGTGAAAAATGACTTAAGGGTGAGAACGCGTGTCTGGGAGAGAACATTAAGCATGACCTAATCGGTAACAGTGATCAAAGCAAGCAGACAGAATGATCAAAGCAAATAACATCAAAGAGTCACGCGCGTTTGAGCGTAAGTTCATTTAGGGAGAATGGTTATCCTATCACTAATTGACAAGATTCATTGCGCTCAGTGAGTGCTTCAGCATTAACAAGTGAGATTTGTTTGTTTGTGAACGGAATCCATCTGAGAGCCGTACGAGCAAGTTGACCATTCCAAAGTGAAAACCAAAGGGACCCACAATAATGTCAATGTAAATTGATTGCTAGGGCTCATATACTTAGTTGTGGACCAAATAAATTGTAAAATTACCTAGGTGAAGTCGCAGTGGCTAAGTTACGTAGCCCAGTGAGGAAACATTTACAGCACAAATACCCCGCTCAGAGAACTCCTCTTACGTATGGACCAGTATTGATTTCACTCAATTTAGCGAGTAGTAACACATCTCGCCAGAAACATCAGCAAAAATATCAACGTCTTGTTCAGACGGCGTGACTGAGCATCACCAATTGTAATAAAATCGTCACTACATATGTTAAGCTTCAGTGTGCTGGGTGGATCAGCGTTGTCGCTACGCCAAGAACAGTGGAGCTGCACCGCCTGATTACTTGAAAATAGTGAACAAATCAAATGAACAAGGTGAGCGCAACATTGTTTTAATTTACTTGCCGGATGTTACAGTCCTTTTCATATACGGGGAGTATTGCAAAGATATTAACCTTGCTCCTTTCCAGACTAAGCAGGGAAAAGATATGGGATACATTAAGCCTTAATATATTGCGGTTTAATTGTGCAAATACCAGATGTTTTTGATTCCATCAAAGTGTGCTTTTTAGGTACAGGCTGGGGTGGCAATGTCAAAAGCGAGTTTCAAGATGTTTTAGTTACCGTCATGAAGTGTTTGACCCCAAAAAAAATCCGCGAAGCAAACTCACGATATTTTATCGGTGTCCCTTAAGTAAGCTGGATACTTTGTTTCAAGACTGGTGAACTCAATATTCAAGTTGAGCCGCTCAATAGTCGTCCCAAAACCACAACTGTTCAAGCAACATGTGATACCCTCCAGGAACTGATTATGAGGGACGTGCGAATATTCACTAAAATGATTGTCCAGCTACTAGACATATACTACTATAGACATAAGTAAGCACTCAGAGAAGTAGATGCCGTAATGTTTGGCAAGTTACCAAAATCAAAAACCCCGTAAATTATCATATTCTGAAGAAGATCTTGCTTCAAGAACGAAGTGTTGCCACAAGGAAAATTCTACAAAACTGATTTTCATTCAAAGGTTTTTGAAATCATCCGAAAACATTTTGGCCTATTTTGAAAATGCACAGAATTAGTTGTGAGTGAGACCGGACTTTACAAATGTGATCAGGAAACCAGTGAACAGCGAGACGAATGACGCCATAGTGGGTCTAAGCAGCCGAAGAATTTCCGTTCTCATCCATCAACCAAAAATATTATGGTGCTCGTTTTCTGGAACAAAGACGGTGTTCTGTTGGAGAAGTACTCTCTTCAAGTCGGCAGCATCGACGGCCACAATTATGCTAACCTACTACACCAACTGAACAAGACGATTAAGTGGAAACACGGTGGAAAGCTATCCAAAGTCACTCATTTTATGCAGGACCATGCACCTGCGCACAGGTCCAATGCCGTGGCTAGCAAAATGAATACGGTGGGTTTCAAATTGATCCACCATCTACCTACTTCCCTGGTCTGGCCATCCCAAACTATTTCTTCGTGAACTTGATGAAAGGCCTTAAAGTAGTTATGTTTAATAGATAATTCTGCCTCCAAACATGCTGCTGATATCTGGTTAAAGGCATAATCAAATAACTTTTGCGCAACCGGTATATAAAAGGTGCAAATACGCTGCACCAAGTGCAATCACAGGAGTGAATATTTTCACTAAAGGTATCATTTGATGACTAGCTCTCTCTTCTTATTAAAAAAAGTATGCATCAGCGCCCACTCATAATATGGTAAACAATTCTACTCCTGGCTTATAATAAACAAATAGTGGGCGAAACATAAATTTGCGGCAAGCATTCTTATACTGCTGCTTGTCGAAAGTCTCATTAGGCTGGTATTTTCTAGTTCCTAGCTACGTGACATCTTGTAGTATTATCTGACAAAAATACATTTAACGCAAAAATCACGGATTATCACTTGTGACTAGACAGAAAAATTATATGAGAATCAAGTTTAACAATGGTAGTCTATTCTAAACATTCGCTTGCTGTAATGGCTATCCCTACATTTGCAGTCGTCTCTAGCTTACGTGTCAAATGAAATTTGAATGGTATCCTACGCATATATAGTAGGTCGGTTGGTATGTTAGCAAGATCATTTCAAGGACAACAGTATGCATCCTGATTTCAAATGTTATCCGGTTATAAATATTGACACCATATTATTCGAAAAATGAAGTCAGCAATCAAATTACAAGCACCGGTCATACGAACTTATTTTCCAGATGTGTGTGAAACCATAAAAAATGCGATAAGGGTTGCTTTTCGAATACTAGTTAGGTACAGATAAAAGCAATACTGTAGCCGCAAGAAGTACTTTTTACATAAGTTAATGTATTAAGATTAGCAATGCTCACAAATATCATCAGCGTCTACAAGCGTTTTAGCTAGAGTTGTATTTGTTACAGACGTCCTTGTTTGCGTTTCTGTGATGGACGCAATTCGTGGACTGTTACGTGCAAAAATTCAGTGTATTAAACCAGCAACATTACAGCTTTCTATATAGTACCATGACAATTAGACTGTTTTAATACACTGATTGCAGCAGGTCGATGATCACAGAGGAGTAACACTTGGAACTGGAAATCAGCTAATTCTTCAAATATGTGGCTGATATGATCATTGTCCTTTAGGAACCCTCACAGCGCAAAAGAAGCTAACATTGCAGTGGAATAACCTGTATTTAGTACGTTTCGTATATTCTAATCAGCGGCTAATGTAGAATTTGTGAAAACCTCAAACTTTTATGAATGACAGATGTCCCCTTGGAATAGACGCTGAACCTCATAAGCAGTTACGCAACTATGGTAGAATTCCATAACACCGACATAAGAACTTACTTCCTATTGTTATAAAAGAGGTTCAGTTTTGTTTCTGTGCAAATATTCATCGGAAAATTGAGGCTGTAGCAGTGGGCAATTCACTTCGCTCCATTTTGGTTGACATATTTGTAGCCCATATAGAGAGTCGCAACTTGTGCCAGTCTATACAGGCAACCTAGTTGTACGTCTGGTTTATTCATGGCATCTTTGTAATAGAGGAAGATGTTAACAAACAGAACGCATGCACAAACTGTTTACCGGAAGCCATCGTGAGAATAAGTTCACATTGGAAACTGACACATCCGTAAGTGTTACTTCTTGGTTGCAGCCTCGAGAAGATCTGTTGTTTCGCCCCTAAGATAAATTTATGACAAACCGAGCTGGAGAAGGAAATAGCTAGACTTTAACTGTTGCTGACTCGCGAACTGCAAGCCCTCTTCTGATTGTGTCTCGTTTGTGCAAAACCAATGTATCTGTTCAGCAGAAACAATTGGGGAAGTACTACACCTCCGTCCTAAGTGAAAATGGTTACCCTGAGAAGTTTATTACCAGGTATGGAGAGAAATCGTGTCACATGAAAATCGGGTTGGAGACTCAAGGACGAAAATATTTGTCTCACTGCCTTATAGAACGGAACGAAATGATGAACGTTTCTGCCATCGCGTACGTCAAGTCATTAGAAGTGCTATTAAGCGGCTGAGATCGTGTTGCTCCACCTAAGCAAAAAAGTGCTACACGAATCTAGTTTAGACAAGCTTTACTCTGACGTCACCGCCTCCTGTAGTTATCCGTTTAATTGTAATTGGGATAGCATGTACATCAGCCGGAGAGAGCGGAGGTTGTTTGCCAGGGTTTCGGAACAAATTCCGTGCAATCTGGCTTTTAGCGGTGCAACATTAATGGTTAGCTGTGTTGCTCGGAACTTATTCGATTTCCCGCTGTGCCCAAACATATGCCAGGCATTCAAGGTAATCAAAAAACAGAACAATCCCAAATTATTGCACTTTACTGCGGCTTCTTCCATTCGGTACACTTAGCATATAACCGATAACATATAAAATTAAGCCAGACAAAAGTTAACGAAAAGCATTCTTCACTCAAAAGCTGCCTCCTTTTGATTCATTTTATTCAATGGGAACTCAGATTGCTTCAAGCAAGCTTTAAATGAGTATCTGAGTTTCAATTCTTGGTTAGAAGAGGCTGAGGTTGAGGTGAGATTCCCCAACAATTGCCTACAGTCACGCCAGTATTTAAAACACTTCTGAGGACGAATACACCTGTGTTATCTTTATCTGAACATGTGAAACTTGAGGGTCCACAAGCTGGCGTAAATACATCATATTCACACGAAGCTATCGGAACTAGAGAGAATCATTTCACACGGATTCATGCCATTCTACTTTTATCGGAAGAGTTAAGAAATCCTTTTGAAGCATACGTAAACCAATTTGCGAAACAAAACCGTGCACCGAAAACAAAGTTGTTCAGCTCATTGAGTAGCCAATGACCTCAACTGGTGTTTCCGACTAACATAGAGCGGTACCTATTTAACCTTCTTAGTGTTATGCTCAACCCAACCCAAATTAATATTTTATCATTAGGCCCTAGGTTTGGCATAGCTTGTAAGAGGATTGACCCGTCTATATTAGAGATGTAGTTTAAGAGCTTAATAGCGTAGGCGCGAAACCTGTCAACAAATTCACTAGGGGACGTTGGGAACAACATGTTCGGTTTAGTAAATACCTGTCATGATTACATCAAGTCGAGACCATGCAGATGTGGTATGCCTACAGATAAACAAATGCATTCATGTAGAGACATGTAGTTAAACAGAGTTATTTACTCTAAGCCGGAAAAGCGTTCTGGAGTAGTTCCAAATCACAGGGGTATTTAAATCGGTAATTTGCAACTTGTTCTTAGTGATGAGCGTTGATTTTGAAAGCTAAAACTAGCGGAAGATAAGACAGAAAAGTCAGAAAAGCAGTTGACCGGTTCGCTCTGACGAACGACGCATGCGAAGGTTATCAAAAATCCTAAATTCGAAAAGCTGTGGCCTTCAGGCGGGCACCTTCCGCAGCTCTACGGCCATGCTAAATTTGGAGAAGAAGGCTTTCTATTATGTCCCATATTGAGCATTGTAATTTCACCGCGACATTTGATAGCCCAGAGGATGCTCGCGTGGTTAAAACCGATGCGTAAAGCCATCTGTGCTTACTGCTTTAAAGACAACTTCGAGTTCATTAAGAAGAAAAATTAAGTGCACCTAAATAACCGACGGATGTCATCATTTGACGCTGTTATTGTTTATGAACTGCCGTCATATGAAACAGTTTAATGTGTTTGCGAACTAGTACGACAGCAGAACGTAAGTATAAGTCTTCAGGAAAACTTTTGTGGGTTATTTAGATGAACCCTAACAGTGCATTTTATTTTCAGCAGGGAGGTATATCTTCAGATTGATGGAGTTGCCATGGGATCACTATTAGAACCCATTCTGGCAAATGCCTTTGTAATGGATTTGGATCATAGCCGAATAAGACTACAGTTCACTGGAGTCAAGATGTAGATCCGTTGTTTAGACGACAACTTTTTATTCTGTAACACAAACTCGCAAAATATGAAGCTGTTGAAAGCTTTTGATGACGCTCATCAGAAGCTGCAATGCACCTCTGAACACGAGTCCGAAGGCCGGCTAATGTTTCTGGAAGTCGATATTATCAGAATAATTGAATGTGTTGATGAAAGATGCAAAGGAAACTCACTTAGACTATGCCATACACTAAGTACTATAGTACGGCAACACAACAGTACAACCGGAATCCAGTCCTCAATCTTGCCTTCCAGGTACTTAGCAATTGTACACGGACACTATCAACGAGGAATGCCGGTTTCAGCGACTCACTATAGTGCAAATCGCTATCCACATAAATTCGTCCCCAAATATGAGAGAGAGCGCTAGATAAAACCACGAAGGATGAGTTTTCCCAAGAAGGGATTCATTGCACATATTGCTTTCAAGAACGTCAGTGCGGTTGATATCCTATCCAAAAGTTCAAAAAACACAGTTGAAAATATCCATTTCGTTACTAGCCCAGGCATAGAATACCACAATACGCCTCTACACACAAAACCTGTGAAAGGTAGACTGCCGCTGTTGACACCATCCATGTATGTTTATCAATACTCTTGCTCCTGTAGGTCGCACTACGAGGTGCCAATCTCAAGGTATGCCGGAACAAATTCCGAAGTGTTTCTTAACAAATTTCATGCAAGAGTTGCCATTAAAACTTTTAATGGAAATGGAAACTGTTAATATAACCGGACACGCTGAAGTCAGGTAATTCCAGTGTCCGCAGCTGTTTACACATACTCGTGGAATTGTCGCGTTGCCTACAAATGGTAAGCCATGCACAAGATCATTCATTTCAAAGAAAAACGATACATGACCTCACCAGGTTAAGGCGAGGGTGGCTGTAATTTCAGTCTGCTTGCAGAATTGGGCCTAAGCCGCAGAATAGCTTAGGCTTCGGCGAAAAGAAGTACTCGGACATTACTTTAAACAAATCTTGAGGACGTTGGCACGTAGTGCGATTCAGAAAGTGTTGGGCAATAGGGCTCGCCGGCATTATGGGACCGTTATCTACCATGTTTCGTGAAATTTGCCCTGCCGTCTTAGTGGATAGCCTTCTTTCAGTTCGGCCAACATACTTCTTACCACAGGCTTGAGCAAACAAGCAGACTGAACGTGCGGTCAGCGTCACCTTAACTTAGTGTGGTTATTGATCACTTCCTTCGAGCTGAATGACCTTGTACCTTGCTTCCCACTTTACGCAACACGAAAATTTCACAAATGTGTGTACACAGCTGACGAGAACATCCAAACTACCTGTATTACGCTTAGCCTGTGAAAATGCTTTTTCTTATTCCTATGTTGACATCCTAAAGTGGATTTACAGAGGTCAAGCGGCATCTTCTAGTAGCTGCATCATGTCTCAACACTTAAATTTCGGCCACGCTAGCTCGGAAAACGACAGCAGGTTCATCTACTCTATTCATGAGCATTTCTCGCTCGGATTCCCAAGCATCTCCTGCGCATATCGGAGCTATCTATATCCTTTACCGCAAGGCGGAGTTGTGCGTACAAAACAACTTGTACTCCTTTCAAGTTTACCATGACCTGTGACTGACGTACCAACTTCTGATTTGATTGTGTGCGTTCCGCTTGTACTTAATCTGCTTTTTTCAGTGACAGCGTGACTTTTCGATTCGCTTCAGTTGCAATTAATATTTCCAATCAATACGCAACCCTATCCATCACATTTAGCATTTGATTTTCATATTGTAATTTTTATGTCTGTCCAGCGTTACCGAAAAGTAATGTTTACTCAAAATCTGCCACCATTTAATTCATGATATAAAATGAGAATTTTTTGAATTGCTGAAGGTTAGTGTCCCTCTGCTTCATTCAATCTGTAGCCATGGCGGTGTAATATATCGATGTTTTACATGAAATCACATATCATAATTCTCAAGAATATTATTAAATGGATTTTCGGATCAGTGAATTATGCTGATATGTTAGCCACCAGCTTGAATGTTCCGATCGAGTATTGTGCACGCAGTTATCAAAGTTGACCTTCACCAACGGTGTCCAGGTTTAGTAAGATTTACTTATGTTTGTCGTTAAAGTATAAGAAATGCGGAAAACTGGCTGGCTACAAAAGTCTGGACAGAAGTCATAAACACACCATTACATCGATGAATATGTGCAAGTTAATCGGCTCACTACTAAGATCCAACTACCCAATGCTGCAGATATAAACGTTGGGCTAATTGGAACACCATACGTTTTCACCATCCTTCTTGACAAAAATGTAGGTTTGAAAGCAGAGTTTAGTCTTTGGTACCTTAATAAAAGCATCCTTTTAAATGAAAATCACCAACCAAACTAGCTTCATGTCGGAACTTTGGCAGTTTTAATACACAAATATTTATGTGTGGACTTTTATTGAGGCTAAACTGCATGCTTGCAAAAGCCATTTTGCAGTTTAAACCTTTCAAAATTAAAACACACAGTAGGCTGCAAGCATATTCGGAGATAGTTGAATTGTCTACATTATAGGGTAGAGTTTTGCCAATTTCCCCAAAGTTCACTTTATATCTTCTAGCTGCAAACGATAAAACAGCCCACACCCTTGTAGTTGACCTACTAATCCAACAGCGAGTTGGCCATTCACGTTTGACTCGGTATGCAAACATCTACAATGCTAATGTTTTGTCGTACGATAAAAGCGAAAAATATTGTTTTTTGACTGTAGAAATATACGCAAAATCAGAACCGACAATCGCCGCGAATCTAAAGGGGGAAAGATTATGTTAAAATAGGAGCTTGCTGTGTTAAAAGAACAGATATGTGACTTCGATAACGAGATGCTTATTCATTACTGAAATTTCTTACATATCAATAGAGTCATTCGAAAAACTATTATTTACTTGGGTATCCATGAAGAAAGCGATGGATTAGTCGGATGCACTGCCAACGCCGAGGTAGTGTTACCAAAGATGAAAAACAATATAATTTCACTTATCGAAACTAGATCGTGTGTGTAATCCTGTGCTAACAATAAAGAACATCCGAAAACAAGCACGCCTTAACCGCTTCCTCAAATCATTGTTATGGCACCTGCGTGTGTAGGCGGAAGGTATGCCTCCGTCTCTGAGTCGTATCTCTAGTCATACTTGATATATCAACATGTTGATCATTTATCCACAACGGAAAGCTGTTGGGTGATATGGATCGGTTCGAACCAAAATTTTGTTTTATCGCAAAATTACGGTAATTACATAGTGACAATTTATAAGTATGAACACTCTTAAAGCAACACGTGATTTGAAAGCATGATGCACGAATGTACTGATTACAGTGAAGCGCAAGCGTTTAAGATTATTAAAATGGTAATCATTATATTCATGTATGAATCAATATAAGCAACTACACGCCATAGATGCTAAGCTTCAATTTTTCTCCTTAAGAGGTGCTTGCTAACCATTAAATGAGTTCATTTGCAAGCCGCCACCAATGGAGATAGCATGTAAGCTGCTTAGGTGACTACTGATGACTTGTAAGTACTAGGGGGATTTACTTGTTACACCTAATCAATAGTTGCCTTAGCAGCTTACATCCTACCTTGATTGGTATCGGCTTGCAAAGGAACTCGTTGTTCCGGCGGCCAGCCTTGTACTCTGTACGCTCATAACATACACAACAGTAAAGGAAGAACGACACTAAATCTCATTTGGATATCAGTCACGGCGGTGCGCTTTAGTCGCCCCTGACTCAGTGGACAAGTCACTGGTTCGCAAGAGTAATGTCCCGGGTTCCAATCCTGCAGAATTCGGCGGGTTCGCGCTACTGTCGAGTCCAAATAGGAATAAAGTACCGAGTACCACATTCCAAAATGTGTCTTGATGGTTCGCCTGAATTTAACTGCGAAGAACCTTCAAAAAAAGCGAATTATGCATTCAGCTTTCACATATCATACAGCATTATTCACGTATAAATAAATCAACAAACAAATCCGTGTAGGCACACACTATTATCCGCTACAGTTGGATTACTCGTCCACAAAAACAGGCGACGCAATCGAAGACTTCTGTGGATCAGTAAGACGGTATTAAATCAAAAGTCCAAATAGAGAAGAGAATTCATTTCGATTATGCTCATCAGATAATTATAATAAAAAGACGAATTACATCCAATGCGGTGAGCTGCTCTCAGCTACTCTGAAGACGATTAAGCCACGTTTCTGAATGGAGTCAGTGAGTCAGATCGATGCCTAGGTCGATCCACTTAAGGTAGGCCTCGCAGCTGATTGCAAGCCGCCTAGGGTAGGTCTCACAGCCAATAGTAAGTAATCGCTGTCCGACACCGAGAAAGTGCAACGTTACCAAGATAGGAGAAGCACTTATACAAGGGCCCATTGCTTGCAAAGCAGCGGCTACCTGTGTCTGCTTCAGCTATCGACAATGGAACACATTCTGAGAGCCTAACAATTGTGTAATGAGACAGAGTAGAAGAAGTAAAACGAATCCGGTGTTTGAATATCGTGTCCGCTTAGGAACAGATGTTCCATTATAGTATTGTTTATCTTTCTGCTCATGCCTCTACTTAATGAGCCAGGGCATTGCTTTGCTACCCCTTTTAACAGATGCATGGTTGTCTGCCCGAGGTATCACGTACCACAAATACAAGTAAATTGATATAACACGTATGGTTGGGACAAGACCGAGAGTCAGTCTTTCAAGCGCAGGGTAACAAAGGGGGCGGAGTGGGTAAGTACATATGGATAGACGGCTGGGTAGGTTTATGGACACGGCGGCCGAGAGTCTCCTACTCGGTAAGTCCAAAGCAACACCTCCTTTCAATGGCACTGATAGAAACACATCATTTTTGGTACGGTCAGGGTGATTTCGGTGCGCAAACGAATCGTGGCGTGTTTTCTGATAAACGGAACGCGGTATCAGTTTGCTTGCAATATCCTGAAGATAAGATATTTCTCCTCCTCCAGTGTCTCCGCGCTACGGATTCTGGCGGCACGGTAATGTAAGCAACGCACTAAGTTGCGCTTGTGTTGCGAGGCATGAAGTTTAAAATGTGTGTGTATTGGCCTGCCCATGTCGGCTTACGGGAAACGGTTATCTGCAAAGAGCCGTCCTGCCGTCGCTTCAGCAACACTTCCAAATTGTCCAGTCTTCCCTTGCTTTCCATCACATTGGTGAAATGCAACGCCGCGTGTGTATTGTTGAATTGAGTTTAGAGACGAGAAACATATGTTTGAATAAAACTTATGAAATAGTCACGTAAATATTGCAAATACGATTAAGATTTTGTGAAAACTGATCACAAAGGTCTCCGTTCATGCGTTGCAAGGAAAACGTCAGCAAGGAGCGGTCCGTGGGGACCCAATTGCCACACAGTTAAACTGCTTTTAATAGAATACATGAAAAAGGAATTGCATGTTAACGGTGCATCGTAATATGATTTCCTTTATTGCGCTTGTCGGAAGCCCGTGGTCTATATCTTGGTGGTAATGTAATCACAAAGAAAATTATCGATTTCTATCAGTGGGGCTTTGGTGAAAGGTGATTTAACATCTAATGAAAGCATAACCTTACAACTCACGTTCTGGTTCTCTATGAGTTGCACGACTTCAAAATTGTCCTTCAGTGATTGAGTAGAATTTTACTTGTCCTAACACTTGCACTAGCAAATTACCGACGGAGGGAAAAGCGGAAGAGGACATGAGAATAATCGGGCGTAGAGGTATGTTTGGTTTGTGCACTTTCGGAATTCCGTGTAATCTAGATGAATACGATCCTACTGGAGTTAACCGATCAAGTAAGGACTCGATTATCTTGTCTCAACTCTTTTCGCCGTTTGGCAATCTTCGCTTCCTCCTGTGCGGAATTTTCCTTTGGAACTAAGTTGCGTGCAAATTTTCTTGGATTTTCAAAATAGTTAGAAGCTTGAAAAGGTAGTCAGACGTATTCATTAGTATCCAACCAGAACTTACGTCTGGTCTGGAAAGTATCTGTTCGGGATTCACTCTCAATTCTTTGACAACAACTTTATGTTTCTTAGACAAAGTTTTGGATAATTTTGCTTCACAACCTAATAATTTTGGGCAAGGTGAAGGAATGTGGTTTTGAAGCTATCACTCGCATACGAAGACGTGGGCGTCAGTTCAGTTAGTTAATGCATTAGGTATTCGCATTGGCTTTCGATTTGAACTTGCCCGTTGGCCCGTTGCGAAAAGCAAAATTTTGGTCCAGGTGACAAAGCTTCTAATTGTAGCTGATTAAGTCGTACGCTGGACAAGTTGTAGGCACATGTTTTCGGGTGCTGAGGAAATGTATGTTCCGGCTGCCGCGGTTGCATACCCCCTGGCAATTTAGCTTACTTTTCCTCTCGTCTTTTCGCAAACTTCTTGAAGGCGTTGCTCTAACGATTCTTGTTGTATAGTGTCAAACATTTCGACGGCTAAACGTTAACGAGGACATAGCCTAGCGATTGAACAGATTCATTCAAATTACTAGCGTGACGTTTAAGTTCTTTGCTTGTCGACCGCACGCTAGACCTTCTAAGTAACCATGAATAAGTTTTCGGAAATTGGTTGCGCTCCAGACAGTCACATGTAAACCGGATTTCAGTCTTCGCATTCGCAAGTCTCGTGCTAAACGAACAATTTGTTAAAGTCAGAAAACACTGGGGACTGCTTGCACATTGTAACTATTGAACTTGGATGCGTTGCTGAAGCGACGGCAGGACGGCTCTTTGCAGATAACCGTTTCCCGTAAGCCGACATGGGCAGGCCAATACACACACATTTTAAACTTCATGCCTCGCAACACAAGCGCAACTTAGTGCGCTGCTTACATTACCGTGCAGCCAGAATCCGTAGCGCGGAGACACTGGAGGAGGAGAAATATCATACCTTCAGGATATTGCAAGCAAACTGATACCGCGTTCCGTTTATCAGAAAACACGCCACGATTCGTTTGCGCACCGAAATCACCCTGACCGTACCAAAAATGATATGTTTCTATCAGTACCATTCAAAGGAGATGTTGCTTTGGACTTACCGAGAAGGAGAGTCTCGGCCGCCGTGTCCATAAACCTACCCAGCCGTCTAACCAAATGTACTTACCCTTACCGCACCCTTTGTTACTCTGCTTTTCAAAGACAGACTCCCGGTCTTGTCCCAATCATACGTCTTGTATCCATTTACTAGTATTTGTGGTACGTGATACCTCGGGCAGACAACCATGCATCTGTTAAAAGGGGTAGCAAAGCAATGCCCTGGCTCATTAAGAAGAGGCATGGGCAAAAACATAAACAATGATATCATGGATCATCTGATCCTAAGCGGACACGATATTCAAACATCGGATATTTTTAAAACCCATCGCAAGTGGGCTGGACATTTGTGCGATGGTTTGCGTGCCTCAGGTATCCAATGAGTTATGCTTGGTGATTTTTCGCATCTTTAGTGCCATTTCTACCAGATTGGTCAATGTTTAGAGACCAGACCAACTCACTTTCCTGGCTGCGGTTTAGAATGAGGATGGCTGCTTTTGCTTTTGAATGGGCTTCTTGTAGCCCACCGCCAAACCCGCTGCCCTGCGGTCAGGTTTTTGTGCCAAAGGCTTTGGTTGAATAGCCTAATCCTTCTCCTGTCTAGTCCTGGGCAACCTGACAATATCATGCCCACGCAATACAATAACTTTTCTTCAAACATTTTCCTGATGCTATAACCGTCTTATAGGATAATAAATGGCGCCATATCTGCTGCATCGAGCAGAGTAGATAAGGGTTCGGATGCTATTGCTCAGGTCTTCTTATCTTCTTTTTCACCCTCTTGCTATGTTTCACAATTTTGGTCCCGTCCCAACTTCATTTTATCCCCCCCCCCAGTTTTCAATCCCTCGATTCTTGGCCCTCCCCCAACATGCTTTGCTAGACTTCTATCTTCTGGTTCAACTCGCAAGCAAACGCGAAGGGTCACTCCCTCCCTGTCGGCAATCCCAAGCCCAACCAAGCGGTCCACCCCAGTTCCTCGGCTTCCGTTTGAAGCGCACGATCCTCGTTCATGTTAGCATGCTTCAGTGTACGCACATCACTACAGTTTAGTGAACGGGCAGCAAGTGCCTTAGCTTTAGGGATTCTCTCCATTGATATCTTCTGTCTGTCGGAGACCCGCCTGCAGGACTCGAGCAGTGTGCTCACTCTGCGATCCCTTCAGGTGACACCAGCAGCAGTTTCTCATTGCGCCTACCCGGTGACGATGCAGCTTCGCACACCGACCGAGCTGGTGTTGGCATTGTCATGAGTCCTCGGGTTGAAGCCGCTCTGGTTGTTTGGATTCCATTCAGTAACCGGATGTGTGCGGTCCGATTGCTTGTCTCGTTCAAAGCTCCGAAGTCGCGCGTGAATAATAGGTGTCTATTCATCATCGCTGCCTACGCACCCGCAAACCCTGGCGATGATGTGTAAAAAAATGACTTATCCCCTCACCTGACGGAGAACCTTTGCCACAGACGAAACACAAACTGTTGTGCTGTCAGGGGATCGGAACGTACAAGCTGGAAAGTTGTCCCCTAATGAACTGCATCGGGGCGGTCAACACTGTGTAGGTTCCCGTAATGATAGCGGTGAGCGATTACTTATATGTGTGAAGATGCCTGCGTATTTCCTGCGAGCATTAACTCCCGACAAAGCACCAGCCGGAAGGTGACATGGCTCCCACAAGTCTTGAACCAGTTTTGGACGCAAATCAATCGCCTTGTAATCAGTTATCGTTAGAGAGTCTGCATCCAGTAGTGTCGCTCGGTTTGAAGAACATGTGTGGACACCGACCATGCATTTGTATGTGCTGACATGTGGATGTGACTTGGCGGACGCCCATGACGACGCTGTGAGAGCTTTGACCCCAGTCAATTGTCGAAGCCGGCTGTTCTGAATGCGTATCGAAATACGCTGACATGCGTGTTGACTGAGCGCTCACCGGAGACAATTGAAGGTCACTGGGCACATGTGCACCAGATCATACTAGCGGCAGGTCAATCCTCACGTGGTAAGTGTAATCGTCAACGTGGACATTGGGTCTCTACGCGGTCACTGAAATTTATCGAGGCTCGCCGGCATATTCCGGCTGGAAGCGAACACAATGAAACTCGCAAAGATCTCCGGCAAAATCTCCGTGCTAGCCTGAAGAGTGACCACGAATCCTGGTGGTATCTTCGTACGTCGGACATGGTAGTGGCCACTGCTCTTGGTACCCATGGAATCTTATTCCGTTTGATACTGGAAACGGGTAACAAGAGAATTGGTGTTGGTGAAACCATTTATGACGAGAGTGGACAACGTATCCACAACTTGTCAAAACGTTTGGAGTGCTGGGCTCAGCATTTTGAAAAGCAATTTAATTGGCCAAAATTGTTAGATTTCTCGCCGGCCACTGACCGCCCCTCTCCCTGGGCTGTCCCTTTGGATCTGCCTTCTCGCTCAGAAGGGAAACGAGAGATAGGACCACTGAAGTTGAACAAATCCGCGCAAACAGATGATCTACATTCAGCCCTCTTCAGATTCGGGGGCCCTGCTCTTGTTTATGGTTTATACGAATAACCAGTAAAACTGTAGGAGCAGGAAATTGTTTCAACCGAGTGGAGCCGCTCCGTTATTGTTCTTATCTTCAAATGATGCTCCCGTTGGAAATGCTGCAACCAAATAGGAATCAGTCTGATTTCTATCGCCTCCAACTTGCTTTCTTCTGTAATCCTTCACAGACTGACGGGCGTTCATGAAAGCTAGAGTCGTGAGGACCAAGCCGGTTTTCGTCGGGGTTTTGGCTGCATCCATCACATCTTTATCTTGTGTCAATTGTTGCAGCACCTTCACAAATTGGCGGAGACCCGTAGTCGTGTTCCTCGACATCAAAGCTTTATTCGAATCGGTGGATAGACGTGCTCTTTTGGACTGCCAGCTAAAGAATGGTGTGCCAGAGAAATAGTTAAATATTATCCGAACATTATACGCACGTAGCTCGGGCTGTGTGAGGGTTTACGGCAAGCTGTCGCCGCCCTTCAATATCTCTAGCAATGTGAGACAAGGATGCCAGCTGTCACCATTCCTCTTCAAGTTCGCTATTGACGAAGACATGGAAATCGCGTTCATATGACACGACTTAGAAGGTTTGCATCTGCTTCCAGATGAAGCACTTTTTGACTTGGAGTATGCTGACGATATTGCTCTAATTTGTGACAGCTCACAAATGTGCCAAGATGCACTGGACAGGTTAACACTAGCGGTCAGCCACTTTGGGCTTTGCTTTGCACCATTGAAGTGCAAATCTTTCCTCCAAGTTTGGCAGGGATCGCCTCCTGTGATAGCCCTTGGTCGAGATTAGCTAGAAGTCGTTCAGAAATTCAATTACTTGGGAGGTTTATAAGAGCCATGGGGATTGAAGATGAGATCACGAACCGTATATCAAAGCTCGAAGTGTTTTCGCTAGTCTTCGCCACGTATGGTGACGGCGCGACATCACTCTAGCCCTGAAGCTTGGAGTGTACAATGCAGCGGTACGTTCGACCCTACTGTACGGTTGCGAAACCTTGCCCTTAAGATCAGAGGACATGATGAGGCTAGTTAAGTTCGACCATCAGTGCCTTCGCAGTTTGGCTCATATCTGCAGGGAACACCCCGTGAGTAACGAGCGTGCTCGACGCCTTTTTTACGGCACAGAAAAAGGATCTGAATCGCTCAACACCGTCATTTCCCGCACCAGGCTCGGATGGCTGGGCCACGTGTTGCGCGTACCAGCCCACCGACTTCCATGACCAGCGTTGTATGCTCGCCGGGGGTGTGGATGTAAGAAGAGGAGGGGTGGCTAAGCTTTGACTTGGTCGAGAGGAATGAGGGCCCTCATATCGGAGCTGGTCTCGCTTGGAGCGTTTCGGCTCCCTACATGCGGTCTGAAAGACGATGAACACCTTTGGCTAGATACACTTGGTGGCATGACTAGGATTCGATCTCAGTGACGTTTACGTTATGAGTTTCTTTGTCCCTCCGATTCGTTTTAGTCTTCCAATCCGAGCATGATCTCAGTTGGCAGCATAATATAATTTTAGATAATCTTTTTTGCCTAGTAGCCGGCTTGTAGCTTTCCAGTACGATGCCCATCCGCTGAGATAGCTCAACTGGCATGTAACTTTGGCAGTTAGTTTCTTTTTAGTTTTTTATGCATTGCAGCGTAGTAGTTGAGGTGTTTCCCGCCTCTAACTAACGTTTATAAGGATGTGTTTAATATATTCTACTCTGTCTCACTACGCAATCTAAAGGCTCTGGGAAGGTGTCCTTTGCAAATAGCTGAAACAGTTTCCATCTGACTGAACCAGCCCGTGCTTTGCAAGCAATGAGACCTTGTATCAGTGATTCCGCTACCCTAGCCACGCGGCAGTTACTCGGTGTCGGACTCTAATTACTTACCATCGGCTGCGAGACCTGCCTTAGGCGGCGTGCAATTAGCTGCGAGGCCTACCCTAAGTGGATCAACCTAGGCATCGATCTGAATTACTGACTCCATTCAAACACTTGGCATAGCCGTCCTCAGAGTGGCTGACAGCAGTTTACAGGGTTGTATGTATTTTGTCTTTTTACTGTAATGGCCTGGTGAGAATAATCGAAATGAGATCTCTTTGCTCTTCAGACTTTTTATCTTAAAATGGAGGTTAATTTTAAAGGCCGTAGGCCTTTTCTCCTCCCATGTAGCTGAGCGCTCTATCTGACCTTAATAAACACGAAAAGTAAATGTCGAACAATCCAAATAACGACCCATTAGTAGAAGGGATTGTTACAATACTGACTATAACGTTGCGGGGTTTAATCTTTCTCTTAGATTTTACGATATACGAATTCGCGTAGTCATTTGTCGTCTATCTGTGTCCGTATTGGTAATCTGCCATGCCTTTCTAAGGACCAATTGGATACTTAGATGGCCCCACTGTTAAAGAGTCAGTGATTAAAGAAATAGCTTCAACTTCTAACAAAATATTTTATTAGTAATATCTTTAAAGCTATCAGAATGCTGTAATTAGCTGAACGTATTTTGTGTAGGAGAGTCACATTCGTCGAAACTGTCAGGGATGCTGAGCTCATAATATTTAGCATCGCAGCGGATTAACTGAGGGTTTAGAGATCTTCAGAATACGTGCATACAGTTAGCACAAACATTAGTGTGTACGGATATCGAACGCAAAATCCTCTCTACCGCAACTCTTTTGATAAGCTGAGTTGTGATTTATTTTCACCAGCCTGCATTTTAGCGTGCCATTCTAAGTGCTAATAACAGATGTTTGTGTCAAACTCCGCACTTAATGTTAATTCTTTCCAATCGAATGGTCTCGTGTGGCTTTTTGCTCGGACATATGTCCCACTCGGTTGAGTTCATGGGGATTATGCTCGTCTGTGTGCGGCCTGAACAGAGCAATTTGATTGGTCCCGTAAGCCTTATAGAGCCGGATCAACCAGTCATTTATTCGAATGTGTAGTGGTGTGGCCCCCACCCGCATCCGGCCAGTCGGTCGGTCGGTTGGACTTGACTGACACGACCGAGAGCGGCGCAGTGTATAGTCAAACGCACACTTGTGTCCGAATTCACACTGGCATTACTGCGTGAAAATATGTGTTGGTGAGTTAACCATTCTAACAACTGGTTTTGACAAATAATGCCAGCATTCATATAACTAGTTGCATTATGTCTAGGTGGTAAAACTACACATTACAACAGGCAAAATGAATGTGTCTCATATTGTCTAAGTGATTGTGTGCTGCATGCAGATATAGTTAAGCTTAATTGTGAAAATGGTGACATTGTTACAGTAAGACAAACAAACGCTCATGCTGCTTACCGTACAGATTAGCCAAAGTATTTTTGCTAAGAAGAGAGATATAGGACATACAAGTGTGTTCATCTGGTCATTCAAATAAGATGGGTTTTTAATTTCATTTCGCACAATGCCCTCTTTGATTAGTCTGCGTTCGATCATACATAGAGCGAATGCTGTGAAATAAATTCACTGAACACATGCACAAGCCGTAAACGTCATCCCCTTTGAGATGTAGAATATTTTAAGTAGGCTTTATAGTGCGCCGTGGCTTCCCCCCTTAAGTAAACTAGTAAGACTTTCAATATGGTCATTTGCCAACACACTGCTTCTTTTGCGTCCTCATAACGGCGAATGAATGCGCCCTTTAACTGCTCCGGTGTTAATGAATTTTCTTGCATCCCCAACTACCTGCACCAACAGGAATGAGCTACATCTTAATTAGGAATGAAATGCTTACAAGCTTACATGCGATGCTTTTTCCTAGTGGCAGTCTCCTACGTCGTGTGGCATCGGCAGATGAAATCAACGGATTTCTACTGACGGTAACGCTGTTATTTAAGGATACCAGTTTTAATGTGATAGGCAACACGAAAATTGAATTTATATTTGATGAAAGAGCTGCAGTTATTTGAGTAGTAAACTGTCATCATTAGGTGGCAATGTGGGATGTCGAATAACATACTGAAGCCAAGTACGTGTGGATATGGAGACCCATGTATTAAACCTTGTTCCAAACCAAATTGAGCAGTTTCCTTTTGCTTTTAGATTAAATAAGCCGCACTTTGAGTAATTTGCTTTGTTTTTTCAGTTTCATTTTGGAATTCAACAAAGCAAATACCATTACGCAGTGATAAGTATAAGTTTAACGAAATTTGGAAATCTTTCTGAAATGGTTTGCTTGAATAATATGTTACAGCTTTTAATCATAGAATATTTCTTATTTTCAACAAGTGTAACTTGTTTATGCCTTCTAACAGCCAGTCATGTAACCTTTTGAATTTGCCAGTACTGGAATGTACTATTTATCTTTCTCCCTGCATTCTCTCGATGCGCTTGGAAAGTTAGTTGCATATGGCTTTGTTGCAAACGGACTTATTGGACAGAAGTATCTTATCATTATTTAATGTTAAGTAAATTCAGCAAACTGAATAAAACCTGTGGTTGAACTCTGTTGGGGCTGGATAGAAAAGGTTAAAAAATATAATTTTCTTAGTGAGCTGGTTCTCTTAAGCAAACTGTATTTAGGCTAGACCTGAAGACACAAAATATCACACACTCATAAAACTAGTCTCGTTCAGCCAATTGCCAGTATGTAACTAGGCGTAATTTACAGTAAACATAATAGTCTGCTACTCAGATGGATAACTTGATTAGTTAAATTATCCGCGTTTTCACTTCAAAAAAGTGGCAGCAACATGTTGATTTCTTCTACCTTGTCTTGAGTGTACAGTAACTTTATGCACCCACCTTAAACTGGTTTACGGTTACAAAGTTTCCCGTCATTCTAACGTTAGACTTGGGTCAATTTGGTGACAAAGCGTTTCCGTTACAATGGTTCGCTGCAATGTATATGTAGTGCACTTGTCTTCCAGTCTACTGTTCGCATGTCCAGTAGCTGGCATTAGAAAAGATATAATAGCTCAGCAACGGAATGATTGCTCAAACAATGGACGGTCTGTGAAGGTTGGTTATCATGACCAACATAAACTCTGTGAATCATCAATGACTCTGAACTACTAAATTAGTCGTAAATCTGCTGGTATGTTTCTGTGGCCAACCTATGATTGCTGATGCATCATTGTACCAAATATCTCTGAATATACAAATAAAGATAAGTTGTAGAAATTTTGGATACTCCACTATAGACATCTCCTTTGTTTTCGTGCGGATCACTACGAAAAACCGATGGCAATAAATCTCACTTAAGAAGTGGGAAACAATTTAATATGAGAGTTCAACGGATTTGCATTATTGGACTGGGAGTTGGGCTAAGTTAATCCAAGAGTTATAGGTTTCATACCAATACTGTCACACTGTTATTGAATTCTATCATGATGAGTTGGTTGTAAGTTCTACTCCACACAGTATTCAAACGGTTTAGAGTTAACGTATATGGGCATGATAGCGCAGATGTGAATGGTCTCTTCTGTATTCTGGTTTGATTGAATAAGTTTAAAATCAACACCAGCATATTTTTAGGTCTTTCGTTAACCAGTGTATTATATATCAAATCATATCACATGCACAGATCGATTCAGGATCGGCTTGTCACCCTAATTCATTTGGGAACAGAAGCACACACCCCACCTGATAAAATGTCACGCAATCGGCGGTGAGCGATGTGACGAAATGTAGGGTATGAACAAAAAGTTTAGTTCCTTAATCAAACTTGACACTCGTGCATAAATGCTTCAATGGTTTGTTACTGATTACTAGAGGGAAAGCCCAAAATAGGCAAAAGAGCATGCATCTGCTTTTGCCAAATATTTACGAAGATAGATAAAAATAGTAAAGCTTTGCAGCTGATTGCCTAAGTTTATGTCTAATAGGTAGTTAGCTACTTCCAAAGCTGATAAAATTGACGTAATGCCAAAATAAAAATGAGGTAATTGCACTGTAAGATTCAGTTTCACAACAGACAGCGCACTCGTAAATACTACTTAAAAGCATCTAGTCTGTTGCGGTTCATAATGTACATTGTATGTTTTTAACGTCCTATGAAACATGAGACACCAATTTGGACCAGTACCAGCAAACTAATGGAAAACGCGAGGAAAGAGGGGTCGATAAAATCATGGAACCCCAAGAGGCATTTTATGCTCAAACTAGTGTATCTAAAACATAAGGAATTCCATTAAGACAGCAGCCCAGTATTGAAATTAAAACACAGTGATACGGGGATTTAGGTAGGATGGAATAAATATCGCTAAGGTGATCACCGGTTTGTGGTATCAGTTATGTATTTGTGCTAACACCCTAAGTCTTAATTCTACCGACACGAAGACAAGTTACTTACTGTAGCTCCTTACTACTTATCTGCTGAGTAAAAGGAGTGGAATAAAGAGCGAAACCGGTCATAAGCTGCCTTGTTGTAACATTTGGATTACCTGCATAATTACTATTTATTCTCAGCTAATAAAGTAATAATGCTGTGCATGTATCTAGCATGTCGGAGGTGTGTGAGCACGATGATGATGGCCTGGTCGAAGGCTACCTCAAAACATACATTTGGGTTCAATGCGATGTGAGAATGGATAAGAGAACTATCAAGTAACTCGCTCAAATAGTAAGGTTGTAAGATACTTAGACTGCCAACCATCCATAAAACGTGATTGATATGCGATGAAAGTCACCGCATGGTCAACTGCATGCACCGCAGGATTAGGTGCGTATTGCCTACCCAGTGAGATATTACGCTCCATCTTGTTCAGAAGCAGCTCCGTGCTATGGCATTTGTTTACCTATATAACTGGCGTCAGATAGACGCCACCGATATACCAATCGATGTGCTTAAGATCATAGTCAGTGTAAAACCGATCTGCTAATATCAGAGGACGCACTTCTTATGCTGCAAAAGTGGACTTTCATCAGCGTATTTGGATACTTTTTACGGTGTATATCTCTTGTATGTATTTTAGTGGTCATTCAAGTCCCCACCCAACACTAATAACTTCTTCGTTCTCAAGCGCTGGTAGTTAGTGACGTGCTCACCAAAGTCCATAATAGTTAAAAAATCGACAATTTTACTTTCAATTTCGAACTCCATATGTCGCAGTAAAAGGCTCTACTTGTTAGCATATTCGTACTATGGGTCAGTGGTAGACTGTCAAGCTATGGGTACCGTTCGATACTAGTGAAGTACTGTCGAATGGTGGTGTTTCGGCCTGTGAGACTATCGAGCATAAACACTGGTCTCATGCCCGCACCGTTAGAGCGACATAACGACATGTAAATAGCGATGCCGTGGTCCACTATAACAATACTGTCAAATGGAATCGATAATTGATGCTTTGTGTGCAGAATGTTAGACCATCACTTCAGCTGATTGAAGCATACCAGTGTGGTAAATGAAGAATGCCGTGCGAACCAATTAAAACGCAAATGTATTACTCGAACAGCATTACAAATCATTTGACCTCATGCTTTTATGCCAACGCAACTAAGATTTCGATTGACGACTTGCCACAACACAGCCAGAAATGAAAACACCAGCTTCACTTTATCACTGCTAATAGTGTTTTTCTGTGTTTATATTGCAGAGTTTATTGCAAAGTTGCTTGCTTTTAATCAGCAGATAGCCAGGTCTGTTTAAGTAATGCCAATATATCATTTCTCCTTAATCCATCAATGGCAAATCACTTGTGGATAATCTAATGAAAACAGGGCGGCTTAGTAGCAGGGTGCCGTATTTGAATGACACATAGTGATTTGTAGAGCAATAAAACTGGGATTTGTTTCTTTATTATTTCTAAGAGAGAACAAAGCATGTTGATAGAAGCAAAGGAAGAATACATTTCCTGTATGGATCAATTGTTTGGTCAAAAGACTAATTTTAGCTGGAGCTTCGAACTGGTTACCGCAAATCCTGAGTACTGCTTGGAATTGCATTCATCAAAACACCATCAGTGGCATTATCAACTTTCGAGTATTCGCAAATCTGGTCAGAGAAAAATTAGTAGATACAGTTGGTGGTTTCCATTGGTTAAATCAATTGTCCTGTGTTACGAACGGGCCTCTATTTTATCTAACAAGCAGTAGGATTGCAAAGTTAAAGGATATAAAGTCTAACTAAACAGCGTTGTAGCACTGTCGGTTTTGGGGAATTCCTGCTAAAAATATTTAACGGAGAAAATGCCCGATAAACAAACATTGCTGGCACAACATGGCTGAAAGCGTCAACTTCGGTTACTCTCCCTATCTCTGTTTCGCTTTCACTATGTTCTCTCTCTCTCTCTCTATATATATATATATATATATATATATATACATGTGCTATATGGTCAGTTGATCAGCTAGAAATTGGATATAGACGAAGTTTGAGTTAAGCATGATCCTGATGCCACACTGAGAAGAAATATTTATTTTGATGTATGGTTTTACTATTGCCTGTGTTTTAAAAAGTAAATTGGCTTGCAGCGAGTATGTCCGACAAGGGAGTAAGCTGAATACTCATTCGAACCCACAAACGGAAAAGAAGTGCACGTCAAGAATGTATGGTTCATGCTGCTTAGTTCTTCCGTGTAAATTGTTTCTGTCAAGTTTTAGCCAGTTGAGTTTACGATAAGCGGAGAACGACGGACACAAGTAAATTCACGAGGTTGGTATGTGAAGCATGCGTTTATGTAGCATGAAAGCTTAGCTGTTATCGTACAGTAGTTCATATTTACCCCTAGCCATCATTACTTTTCCTTACTTCCTATTGTGGCAATACAATTAAATCTGATTTGTAAACATTAGCAAATAATGATTTGAACGTCGTTATATTTGACTTATGACCGAAACTTTCCGGAAATAAACAAATATATTCTATGCTGATCTAGCCTAGCCTTTGCCAGCATTTGGTTAACCACGTTCGTCACATTCTGGAAATCAGTGATTTCCTTCCACATTAGTTAGACAAACGCATCTAGACGGTATAGTAGGATCAGATAACGCGTGAACCGTTTAACAGAATTGTGGATGAATGGGGTAACATTGCATAGTGGTAATTGTTGGTATCTTATTCCCCACGTGATTGATGGCTCCGCTAGATCCTGCCGTTGTTGCAGCAACTGGTAGGTTGCGCGGAATTAATCACGGTTATCATGAGAGCGGAAGGTACTTATAAATGTGAACCACTACCAAGTAAGTGACATCATACTTTTCAAAATCGTAGCAGGAGCACCAGCAACCTCATTTGCTTGTGATTAACTAATCACTTGTGAACGGACCGGAAGGGTGACACTGTAAGAGGGCCATGCTTGATTTTGCAACAGTAAAGCTTCATTATTATGTTGCCCACACTTCCTCTTTTCTAAGGTCTTGTTATTTGTAATCACAGAATAGCCAAAAATATATCAACAGTTGCGGTCCCTGTCGGTAAAATGCGGTTTAGTTATCGGATGGATGAGGCACTTGTCATACTACAGGCTAAAAAGTAATTTTCTCCATGTTTCTTTCCACACTGCAAAGACTGAGCAGCTTCGTTCATCCGCTAAAAGCTGTGTTATCAGGTGCCAAATGCGTTATGTAACCTACTGAGGGGATTCATATTGACATTCATACGATCTTCACCCATGTTATCCACTTTTCTATAGTTACACACTACTTATCAGTAGCCCGTTAATGCAATTTAGCAGCAGTGTACAGTGTATTTTGAGGCCCATCGAATTACAGCTGAAGTCAATGCAGAGGTGATCCCACGTCAGTGGTTTAAGTCACTGTGATAAATACTGCACTTTTTCAGAACAGAATGGATTACTCACGTAAAATTGCGTTTCGTTGACTAAACTTTGCATGCCAATTCGATGATTGATTTACAACGAATAAACCGACCTGAGAGCTGACAAAAGGCGCGGAACGTGTCGTGCACTTCCGGTTTGTTTCAACACTCGAGCCAGCAATGTGTAAACACACTCTACTGTGTAAACATGTCTGAGCCAGCATTTTAGCGGCATACCAAACAATAAACCCATGTGTTCTCGCCACCGTTTGGTCGGCGACGAAAATGCCGCTGTTTGTTGAAATGTCCAAAGATCATGGATACCGCAGTTTTAGTTACGAATATTTACCTACAGTTTAGCGATACAATTATCTACAGCAGTTCTGATGTTTTTAGAACGAAACCCCATGGAAAACCCAGGGTAACTTTATTAAATTATACACTTGAGACAGTAAAACGTTGACGTTTGAGGCGCCTTGAATCACTGGGTGGAAGAACTGAAGGATGGTCTGTAGGAAGGTGACTGTTTAGTGCTCGACCCATATGTGTTCGATGTGGAGATAAACGAACTTTTAATCTGGATGTTATAAGCCGGCGACTTGTTACTGGACCCTTGGAATAGTTGACTATTTCTCGCTGCCACATTGCAGAAGTTTTCATAGGCACTCTAATCTACATTTATAGTGGTTATTGATCCGTAAAACTACTATTATTAGAGGATTTAGTAGGAATTAAAGCAGTAGTATAAAAGACAGTAGTTCAAGGTCTTAAAAGATTTATTTTGATGCTTTTAATGGGGCCGTTGCCATGCAATATCGGTAAAGATTTCAAAACTGTTACCCTCCTGTCGTAAACTGTTAGACTGAAAAATTTTGAGCTCCATTGGGCTGGAAAGATTTCCCAGGCGATTTTAATAGTAAGTCCAACAACCGCGAAGCAATCGCTGAAGTAATCGACCACAATCAGGTAATTCCTTCCCTCCTGAGTGAAAATATCCACAGCGACTTTCCGCCAAATCCTCTCCGGGACTTCGCATAGAATCATGGTTTCTTTCGGTTGTCGCACTTTATGTGTCCGTCATGCTAAACAGTTTGAAACATAACCGCGTAGTAGACTGGTCATCCCGGGCCAAAATATTATTTCTCTAGCTCTCTATACACGTTTGTGGACTCATAGGTAAGCACAGTGTACGCGATATAGCACGGAACGCTGCTTTTTATTCGGAACAAGTATAAGGTTACCTACAATTATTAATCTGCCTTAAGTGATGACTTCGTCCCGAAAATGGACCAGTTACGTTATCTCCTTGGGTAGCTTCTATTTGTTTTCGGCCTAAGCTTTAAATATCATTTCCTTGAGTAGCTGGCATAGCTCATCTTCTTCCGTGCCATGTAGCAGTTGATGGAAACGCTCTACCGTGACCACAATCTGCTGCTTTGCATGAACGAAATCGAAGTATTTTTGCGTTCCGATCACGTCTGGCAGATATGCACTTGATAGACTATCCGCAATGTACATTTTTGATCCTGGCTGGTAGACGATTTGCAGGTCATACTTCTGAAGGTGAATTAGTATCCATTGCAGGCGACGTGGAACAACATAAAGTGACTCATTGGCTATAGACACCAGTGGTTTGTGGCCAGTGAAGGCTGGAGTCCGGCGGCCAAATGTATAATCATTGAAAAGTCCTACTGCATAGACTAGCTCAAGCAACACTTTCTCGATTTGAATGTAGTGGCGTTCTGCCTCTGTCAGCATTCGGCCATAGAAATCAATGGGATTTCCCTTCTGCATTAGCACTGAATCGCTGCCGAACTGGCTACTGTCACATTGGATCTCATTTGGAAACGAGGGATTATAGTAAGCTAACACAGAGGCGTCTGTGATCAAGTGTTTAATTTGTTTAAGCCATATTCTTACTGTGTGTTTCACTGCCAAATTTCGCCCTTGCGTGTCCGGTTCCTGATAGGAATCATCACGTTAGCTAGTCGGGGTAACAAAACAACTTAGGTAGTCTGCTATGTCGTTCAGCCTGCTTACAGCTTTCAAATCAATCGGATGCGGCATGTCGTTTATAACCATAATTTTGTCCGGATCTGGCTTCTCTCCGTCTTTACTCTATACGTGTTTATGTCAAACTAACCGTTTTGCGTAATTCAAACTTATCATGTTCAGTTTTGTGTTCTTGTCCGCACAAAGCTGTAAGTATCTGCGTGGATTGCGTTGATGCCCGTCTCGCGTGGCACCGAAAACAAGCTCGTCGTCCACTACACTTAATGTTCGTGATAGAACATCTAATGCTTGCACCAACCGTTTTTGGAAAATCTCATTGGACACCTTTAAACAGAATGGTAAAAGCAGCCATGGGTAACGACCAAAAGCAGTTCTAAATCTAGTCAAATAGCTGGACTCTTCGTCAAGAGGAACGTGCCACAACGCCGAAACTAAATCAAGTTTCGGTAACAATTTGGCCTTAGTAAGCATCTGTAAAACATCATCTAACGTCGGTAGTGTGTAATACTCAGTTCTGAGCGCGGAGTTTAGAGGTTTTGGATCGATGCATACACGTAATTCACCCGATATTTTTACTGCCTATCGCAACCTGACTAATCCAAGCTGTCAGTTAGTCAACTTTGACTGTAATGCCTAAATTGGTCAAAAGCTGCAATTCGACCGAGAACTTATCACGTAATGCAAAAGGTACCTTTTCGAGGACAGTACTACTATTCGCACGGATTCGTTTAATGACAAATGAGCCTCCCCTTTAAACTCCCCTACGAGGCCGTCAACTACGCATACTGTTCTACCATATATGTTTCGGCTTTACACGGGTGAACAAAACGGTCATGGTGGAAAGAGACAAAACCCCAACGCAGAATGGAGTCAATGCTCAGAATAGGCATAAGTTCTGTGGACGCAACATGAAACTCGATCAAGTGTTCTATTCCATTATTTGGATTTGTGTCCTTCATCGTGACACTGCCAATTCGTTGTAACTTTGATCCATTCCACATTTTGAGATAGGTCTGCGTTCCGTGGCAATCTGCTCCAAAACAGTATTTTTTGGGCAGAATGTTAACGCTGGCGCCCAAATCAAGCTGACCTTGAATGAGCAACGTCGCGAACACACGAACGTCCTGTTCCGTTCTCCCATGTTATTGATCGATAATTCCTGTGAACTCTGTCGACTGTCATTCTCTAGAGCATCATCCTGGCAGCTCAACAGCAACATTCAAAATGGTTCTTCTTGGAATACTTCATTTAGGTCCGACCCCATGCTGGGCAACTTTCTTTTTGTTTTAGATGAACGCGACCGCAGAATTTGCGACTAAGTTCCTGTCCATCCATCGTCTACGGTAAACATGCTCGGTTTTGGGCAATGGCTCACAGCTCTGTCGTTTTCTTCCTTTTGAGCTGTTGCTACCGTTGGGCCGTCCTCGTCTCGCTCAGGCAAATATCGATGCAATGTTCCAGAGCCAGGTTCCTTTGTTGCAAGAAATGCTTCATCAGCCCCTTCTTCTGAATGCAACTCACAATCCGGTCGTGCACCAGAGACTTCCGTAAACAATCGTAAAAATTGCATATACTCGCCGGAATCATCTGTTCTGTAATGTAGGCCTCGAACGATTCCCCAGATAACGATTTCGCCATCAAAATAAATACCTCTGGTAAGTTTCGTTCGACCTACCTTCGCTGAACTCACCAAACCTGCGCGCCACTTCATCCAGCTCAATCTCCCGATCGCCACCACTTAGGTCTAGGTTTTCCAATGTCCGTCTCGCTTCATCTCTAATGGCATGCCGAAACATAGCTAATTGGTAAGCCTTTGACTGAGCATCCAAATGGATCAGCGTCACGAAGTCTAGCCATTTCTCCTTGCACATTCTCTAGTTCTTCGGAAGCGCACATTCTGTCATCTGCAGCGGGTTTGACAACGAGATCGCTGACTGTCCACCGAACGCAGGCGGGGTTCGTCGCTTTGATTTCTTCTTCTCTGTCACCATGCTGTGTAGCCCTCCGAGAATCAAGAAGAAAGTCTGGGCAAAGATCACAAGTCTGTTATTAAAGAAACACTGGGCAGTTTTATGCTTTTACATTTCTATTCACTGAACCTTTTTCTCAATGATCCATTCTCTCCGCTGGTTTGCCTATGTTCATTGACTGACGCCCAACAGCGTGCACCAGTGCATCAGTAATAGCTTCTCTGGGACAATGGTGCACTTTGTCCACGCCTCCAAACTATTCCGGTCCGCTCATTCGGTAGTGCTCTAATTTTCTTGTTTTCTGCCGCCTCTGTCGGTTTCCGCTTGGCCTGCTAACCGTCTTCATGCGATGCGCTTTGCGCCCGGAACCTGCCTAAGTTGTCGGTGACTCGATTTGGTTAGACCCGGACAAAGAGCTTGATTGACTCACCACTCCGAAAACCGATCGCCGTTTTTCTACCATGGCTTTGTTGTAGTATTGGTTGCCCTTCCGCTTCGCTTGTGTTGTCAGCTACCATCACGGTATCATCAGAAGAAGGAGAAGCGCTTGGCCACGTAACATTATCATAGTCGTTTTAGGTAATTGACCTTTTAGCAGCTTTATATATTTGTCTACTAACCACAAAACGAAACAACCGAAGCACACGCTGACTTAACTGTTTAAGATAGATTGTTAAATACAATAAGCTTTCAAACACTACCATATTATTGCGGCTATCTACTCAGTTTAATTGTTTCCTTCTCACTTCATGCTTTTCGCAGCTAATGGCTAACTCGACGGCTATGGGACATTTTAAACAGGAAAAAAACATATTGAGGAACAAAGCTGTTACAAGCTGCCTGTAAACAATTGCGCCCAATGCAGTAAATCTCCTCTCATTACGCTTCACAGCTCCACGATGAAATCGGTATTTATCCACAGTATGTGTTTTACTAAAATATTTGGAAGGCACACATAAACTTACGATTGTGATCGCATATTGATAAATAAAGCTATATTAATCTACATTTTGTATTTCAAATTGGATGCCAAATTTTATGATTCACCTTACTCAACCAAATAATCATACGCCGTTTAAATCCATCATCAGTTTTGTGTCTACATGCAGTCGCCAGATGCACGCAAGTAAATTGCGATGCTAACTCAAGACAAGAAAATGTAACATAAGTTGCGAGCAACGTTTGCTATTAAAATCAATGTCTGGTTTAGTAGCCATTGTTTTGTTTAACACGTGTCTTAGGGAGCGCGGCAGAATTGTGATTGTATGCATTTGTGGTACTATTTGTATAATGACGTCCAAGTCCCTGCTTTCAATCTAAAGTAGAAGTTAATAGATCCGAGATGGAACAACTAGTTAAAAGACTACAGATCCCTTCATTTAAAGCCTTGAACGTCTCGGTGGAAAATACTTGATCTTTATTTAAATCCGCAACGTTATATCACTTTAAGTTGCCACTGCCTAAACCGACTAACTTAATTTATTGCAATATAAATAGAGGAAGATAAAGCTGTTTTTCATCTGAGCTCAGCTTTATTGTTTACCTCTGATACCGCAAGGCAAACTCATACAAACTAGTTCGGATAATATAGAATAGAGTGGGTAAAGGACTATTTAGATAGTTGATTCATGGAGCATATTTACTCGAAAGTTCAAGGCCAACACCGAGCGATGCCTGCGAACTGGTTTTTAACATGGGGTAACTCAGAAATTCAAGGCATTTTTCGGCATAAGGTCAGTTAATATATCTAGAAATTTGCCAAGATATTATCTAAACCCTCATTTAAATTCGGACCAGTATGGCGATCATTGGTCGATGACAGTAAAAATGAGTAACCAAATGAGCATGAACCATGCAGTACAGGCAACGTTGTTAACTTCTCTACGCACATTTTATTCCATCCGGACGGTGCTAACAATATTTTATCACTACATGGCTGAAGTGCTTCTCCGTGAGAGAATTTGATCGTTCGATGTGTAAAACTATCACAATTTCTATGGTGGTATCGTATGCTCGCATAGACAAAATGTTAAAATGCACGGGGCATTTGTTCACTTTTGGCAATAGTTGAACCATTACACCAGTTTATGCTCAGTGCTGTAGCTATACTTTGTCTGAACCAAAGGAACGAGCGAAGATTTAGTTTGGGTTAGTTAGATACCGTCATTGTCCTATGAAACTAATTGTTCTCAAAAGTCCACCATACATGTACGTTTCTTTTCTCTTTCTGTATTGCAGCCAACCAAATGGCTGACTATGTGAATCCATACCAAGCATAATATTCCTTTTGAAACTTCAGAGAAAGCCACCATTTGAATGGAAATACTGCAGCTTTTTGTAACGTTTGCCATACGAATTATCTTGCCTTGCATCCTGAGAGTGGAATGCACATTTTCGGCACAGCCATCAGAAACCTTGCGCTACTACATTTCAGAAGAGCTTCCAAAAGGCACCGTTGTTGCCTCAGGTCCTTTACTGGGATCAATCTATTCCCATTTACCGAATGGAAAACCCCTTATTATAAACCAAAAAGAGCCAGGTGTTTCCAGCTTCACATTCAGACACCAAGCAGGGGACCCTACAGGTACTAATATATTATCAGTTAGCCAATTAGTAATCAGTGATCGTGTCGACCGCGAAGCCATTTGTCCCAGACCACAAAGCATTAGTGATTCAACCCATAATTATGGTCCGGTGGATTTTCAAATCGAAACCGATTCTATGGCTCTGACAAGGGTCTTCAGTTCAGAAGACATAGAAAAGTATCTTCACAGTGATTGTGCTGTTCATATCCGAGTAGCTACATTGAACGATGGTGTGCAGAGCATCCACCAGATTACCGTATACGTCCAAGACATCAACGATAACGCCCCTGGTTGGCCGATGCGTTCCACCGTTGTGTATTTTAGAGATGGAGATCCAGCCGGAGCCAAACAGCAAATCCCATTGGCTAGTGACTTAGATGTTGGAGTGAATGCTATTATTGTATACCAGCTAAAGGTTTTCAACTCAGGTCTTACTATCTCTTCTCCCACCGGCTCGAGTCAGATTACGGTGACGGACATCTTTGAATTGAACAAAGAACCAAGCACTTCAGGTCATGTGGGAGGAAAGTTGTTTTTAGTAGCAAAACATGACATTGATCGAGAAGCTAGTCCAAATGGATGGGACTTAATTCTTTTGGCATCCAATATCGGACCCAACAGAGCTCTTTCTTCTCAGCTGCACATACACATCAACGTGACAGACGTCAATGACAACACCCCACGATTCACACAAGAAGTTTATCAACCACAACTGCCAAACCAGAAGGCAGGCATCGTCCCGGAAACAATGCCCGTCGGACAGGTAGTCGTTCGCGTGCAAGCAACTGATCCAGATGAAGGCTTAAACGGATTAGTCTCTTACGATTTTGTACCAAGTCCTGAAGTGACCACAATAAAGCATTTTTTTGAACTCACTCAGACAGGGGAACTAAGGACTCGGAATCGTTTGCAAGTGGACAAATTGCTCCATCAAGGAGAAACGTTAGCGAATCAGATCAGTTTGCCAACAGGTCTGATGACCATTGAAATTCAAGCTGTTGATGGTAGTGAACCAGCATATGCCAGAACTGGATACGCAACTGTGAAACTTCGTGTGGAAGATGTTGATGATGAAGCTCCGGTGATCCGAATTCATCCAGTTCGTCCATGGACTGATCCGGTTAAACAGGATTCAGTGCCAAATACTGCAGTCGAACTTGCTGTGTCAGAGAACGAAATAGTAGGTCAGTTACTTGGATTGATTGAAGTGAGCGACCCAGACAACGGAGAGCACGAAACGCTTCGATGTAACCTAGTGTCCACCACGGCGCATCTATTCCGTCTCAGTCAACAAGATACATCAGGACATGAATTCAGGCTCTACACTGCCAGTAAACTGGATCGCGAGAAAACTGAACGATTGCTTGTGACAATTGAATGCAGGGACTTAGTTGATCACGTTTCTTCAGTTAATGTGGGAGTTAATGTGATTGATGTGAACGATCACGATCCACAGTTTAAAGAGACTCTTTATCAATTCTCGATATTCGAAGATGATGGGGAGCAGGTTTCCACAGTAGCCGAACCACAAAATCGTAGTTGGTTAACGTCAACAGGTCGTGCGTTTGTGGAGGCTACCGATCCTGATTATGGTGAAAACCGGCGTATAGTTTATAAACTAAAAGACACATCCGACGCTATGAGGCGATTGTTCTCCATTAACCGTGATACCGGTGAACTATATGCATTAGGACCATTCGACAGAGAACAGGCTCCGGAACATCAGATCGTTGTCCTTGCAATGGACAATGGCGAACCGACGCTTACCGGTACATGTGTGGTCGAAGTCACGGTCTTGGACGTAAACGATAACCCACCTATGTTTAGCCCAGAAATCAGCTCAAGTGGCGGCTATACTTTTACTGTGCTGGAAAATCAATTACCTGGTACAAAGGTAGGCAGGATCGAAGCCTATGATGTTGATCAGTTACCTGCGCCTTTCAGTGGACTTGACCTATTGCATGGCAACCATGACAATCGCAGTTATTTGAATCAGCCTATAGAACGCATATTTAAAGAATATCTCAGGTACGGCTTACAAAGTGAACCGGACTCAAAAGCATTCTGGATTGACCCCAAGTCTGGAACCTTAATAACTCGGTAAGCATTTACTTCTCACTGGTTTTCTCTTGTTAATGTGCTGTAGTAACGAACATTCTGCATTGTATATAATAATATCCATGCTTATCTATCAAAATGATCAGCTGTTTTTGCTTATATACTCCGAAACGTGGCTGACTTTACATACCACACATAGCCTTAGCAGTGAGATCATAAGATTAAGTTGACTCAAATTAAAAATAACTTTGTTAAGATCAAAGTATCATCTTCATCTTCTGCATACATTAATGCAAAAACCGTTTCACGCATTTTTATGTATGTAATTTTATTTGATAAAAAACCTAATTCCCCTTTTATAAATTATTGTTGAAGTCACAATAAGCCATTTCAAGAAACTATGACGTATAAACATAATTTGTTTCATACCAGCGTTTGCCAACTTGGACCACATATGTAATCTGCTAGGGCCGGTTTGGGTAGAGTTTCTTACGTTTGCGGACGATAGAAAGCGCCTGAACTAATAAGCTTTACCAAAATAACAAACAACCGGCTAGGTCGCTGTACAAGGAGAGGAAAATAAATCTAACGTATGATGTTTACGAACTGTGTAGTACATGGTTTATATAAGAAAAGCAGACATTAACTGTAATGAACGCTTCTTGCTGTGTATTTCAACTACGCGAAAACCATATCTTTAAGTATACGAATCTATTTATCGTTTTGTTTACTGAAAAGACGTCCACCCAGCCCCCGAATGGCCGCGAAAACAGGGTAAAAAAAGGCAAAATGTTCGGGCTAGGCTTATTGCTGTGGGCTGTAGTGGTACCAAATTTTATACTTTTCTGTAAATCAGTAAAGTATACTTTTGGAGGCTAGCCTCGTATGCACTAATCAGCATTAATTGTAGTCAATAGTCATTAGTGGCTAAGTTGTTTGATCCTGTCCTCACATATAAAATGCCTTTTAAAGTTATATGTATGTATTTTGTTTTAATTACTGTTTTGAAGCAGTTTTTCGTTCTGAGAAACTCGAAACGGTTCGTTTACTGTTCCTATAAGATAACATCTTCTCTTTGCAGTTTGTTGGAAAAGCTTAAATTTCCCATCAGTAAAAATTTCAATTTACTTACTTAGAGCAAATTTTCATGTCCATTAGAATAATACGATTAAGAGTAT
Source organism: Dicrocoelium dendriticum (assembly GCA_944474145.2). Lineage (NCBI taxonomy): Eukaryota > Metazoa > Platyhelminthes > Trematoda > Plagiorchiida > Dicrocoeliidae > Dicrocoelium > Dicrocoelium dendriticum. The sequence goes on along the minus strand of OX104060.1, from coordinate 66,144,388 downwards.
GACCATATACCGTCTCTTTCCTCTAGACGATTTAAAATTACTGCTTGAGTTCCGTTTACATTTAGCTGTGAATTTCTAACACTAAATTATAGACACCAGATGCAAAACCTGCTCAATTGGTGCTCTAGACCCCTTTCGATAAAAGAATGGGTATGAAACATTGTCGTCAGGGTTAACGTAAGCAAATAATTTCATTTTTGTTCATAATCCTTAACATGATTAAAAAGTTTATTTGCTGAAAGCTGAAATTATGGGATTGAGGCGTAAGTTCTTTACTGTGCTACGAGCTTTCGTTTGCTAGTCAGTATATTCTACATTCTGGTATCATTCCGGGCGCTGTCCAAATAGTTTATGTATGCTCGGTGAAGCATGATTTGTTACTCACCATTTACCCACAGTGAGTAAAAACTGCTGGTCCACAAACTACACTGTACTGGCAGCTGCTGTTTTATATCTTGTTTATAAATATTATGCTGATTTTGTCCTGATGCCAAAGTAACTGGAACAGGATTCGCCACCTGCACAAAGAGAGACTTGATAACTTGTTAACCAACTTGTGCAGATCTACGGAGTTTTCGCACTTGATTTCTAACATAAATGATCTAAACAGTAATGGAAAAGCGTGAGTGATCTAAGTAATAATGAAGAATAGACGATGTATGCGACAGTACCTTCGTTTAAAAAGATGCCACGCGCGTCCTACTGGAACCTGGACAAAGAACGAATGCGTTGTTTTATTACAAAGCCTTTAAAAAATATCGTTATTGTACTTATCAGTAGAGAAGTGAGTCGGAACATTCGAATGCGTAAACCAACAATTCGGACGCAGTGCAATTATAACAATGCAAGTCCCTATTGTGTTCCATCGAGTACACTTCTAAGTACTAAACATCTCTTGCACATTCATTAGTTTACCATTAAGACAATGCTACCGGCATTCCATTAGATGACTTCTGTCCACGAAAACAAAGCACAACAAACCTTTTTTTCATCAGCCTTCGTTAATTAGATGTCTACCTGTGTTGCTTTGTGTCCGGATTCGGAAACTGTCGAAATTATAAGATGGGGTCTGCACCTACAAACATGAGGTGATTTATTTTCAAAATTCTTAAGCCATTTCATGCGCATGACCCGTTGGTAATTCCAAATAAAGTAGCTCGTTTTAACTCATCTTGGTAATCTTCATGAGAAACATTACATGCTTGCGTAGAGGTCTAACAATGTGCATATACCGAACTGAAATCTACCGACTTGTTGCATTGCCATCCCACATTTAATATAAGACCCAGTACGTGTTTGGACTTGCCTCTAATACTCCAGCTCATATACAACGGTTTGTAGTTAGCATAGATGCGAAAATTCACCTTAAAGCCTTGGTGCATCACTGTTCCGTTTCTGCTTGGGATGGCGTCAGAATTGCAGAATTATTCCTTTAATAGTAGACTGCAAGTGGTTCAGTCTGGTCCAATTCAGGAGTTCGGTGTTCGAAATTTTGTCTTGTCTACCTTCGCCTATTCCTTAGTAGCCATATGTACTTGCATTGCAGCTATTTATTGGAAAGCTGTTGCCGACGTGCTCTTATAATGGTACTCGAGGTCATCATAAAATTGCTGAGTAGTGAAATGCACAATATAACATCAACGAACTTAGTTTGATCTCTATGTGGGTGGAGCTACAATTCAGGGATACGAAATCTTACATATTTTCGCAGCTTTTCTTTTAATTTATGGTATTTAGGTCGAATGAGCTGCTACTACTAGTGAGTTACACAATACGGATAAGTTGTGAGTGGTTAATAAGGAAGCAATAAATTCCTCATTACGAATTCACTACTGGGTTTAATGTTTTGTTGTATGCCACGGTTTTTCGAAGGTCTTGTTTGGCACCTTGGAATATGAAAACTGTGTACTCTGAATATCCTTCAACTGAAGAATAATTGGCCCGACCGGTTTAACTTAATTAGATCAGTAGAAGCTATTCATTTCGTTTGTATATGCACTTAACCACCTCACCTAGACGGGCTGTGACAAGCAAAAAAAAGTAAACGCGCAATGCTGGGAAAATACGAGAACACTGTCAAGATAAACACGGTTGGGAAGTACCTAGGGTTAGAATGTAAGCATTTGAGGCAACGAGACTGGTTACAGTGCCGCGGTCGATCCAGCGTAACCTACGTGTTTGTCAAGACTATTACCCGCTGATGCAAGAACAAGGGGGCCACTTCAGGAATGAGCACGCACTAATATCGCAAGCCAATACAGGTGAACCACAAAGGTAAGAAATACTAGTAAGGCGGATCGTTTTTCATTTGAGTCACTGTTGAATTACGACCGTAGCGAAAATTCCGATAACACGGCAGTAACCATTAATAATCCTAAACATTGACTACATACGTTAAATTTCAACATAACTACATAAAATAGTATTCTACCTAACTGTTGTCCCAACCCGCGCCAAAGTATCTGTTAAATGCTTCATCAAATCTTATGTAGCTAAAAACGACCAATTAGACGTTTTAGGCATAGGTAGCTTACTTTGTTTATTTTTAGAAGAACTGTGCAGTGAGGTTGCCTGTCTTAGCAAAACAGCTTGTCTAACAAAACCGAATAATATCTAATAGATTCATTCGTCTTTGTATCCTAGCATCCGTACAACTCGGAACTGACAAATCTTACAAGTGCATACCTAAGTGCTGAGCGCATTTAAGTAACTAAATCTGGCAGAGGAGTAGTCGAACCGGTATTTTCGCTAAATGTGCATACTTTTATACTAAGAATTGAAGCTTCCGCAAACCAGCTTCGACTTGCTCGCTTTCGTGATTAACTGCTAATGAGGTGCCTTATACGGTCAGTTCCGGTGTGCCGACAAATTGTCAGTCTTTGCGTCCGTGAGTCCAATTCGAATGTCATAGGATGTGTCTATGTAGCCGTGCGCAAAACAGGAAGCCAATATTCGTAACACAAGTTTAGAACAATATTTTAAACGTGACACTTCATTTAGCTCTGAAAGAAAACACTACCGCTAATTAATATTACGCGGTATCATTTTAGAGAGAATTTGCAGTTGTGCTTAAGGCACCAAGATGGGAATATTCGATAGCTTAAGTTAATTCAGCGGAAGTATTTTGCTCACAGTGAAACCCCTATATATATTGCAATCTGCATAACTGAAATAAAATCGACTCAATTATATTTACCTTAGATATATTCTAATACTTCTTTTGAGATTACTGCAACAGCTGTAGAGCCTGCTTTTTAAAAGATTTAGAGCAGCATTCTAGGTCTTGCCTAGGAAGAAGTGAATAGTGATAATTGTTCAGTTATTATTTGGTAGGGTTATATTGAAGGGTATATTCCAGAAAATATATCGATACTGCGCTTTTTCATTCGACATCTATAATAGTACAATAGAGTAAGTGCAAGAAAGATGCAATATCAGCTACGGTTTAACTAATCGCTATGCTTTGGATGTAATTTAAATCACGGCTTTCGTGAAGAGTGGCACATTGAATCAGCACCTGGGTGTATTTACTCTACAGCTATTAAGATTTACAGTCCATCATTCTGGAGTTCAAAGCAGTATCTGTCCTGTTGATGTACCATCTTCCAAACCTACAGGTGAAATTGTAAGTACATTGTGAACTGAGGCTGACAGCTTTTTCACAAATATCATTTTTTATACACGTCACGTGGAGGTGGGAAACACCTCAGGTACTGTGCCGCAATACATAAAGGAAAACAAAAATAAATACAACAGTTGCATGTCAGCTGAGCTACCAGCCACGGATAGGCATCGTTCCGGTAAGCTACCAGCCGGCTACTAGGCAAAAAGGAATATTATTATGTTTTACGCTACGAAATGAGATCGTGGTTGGAGGGGGAGGCTAAAAGGAATGGGTAGGGACAAAGAAACTTAGAGCAGGAACGCCACTGAGGTCGGTTCCTTGACATGTCAGCAAGTGTATTCAGCCCAACGTGTTCACCGCATTTCGGACCCCAACCAGGGAGCCGTGACGCTCCAACCGAGGCCAGCCCCAAATTGAGGGCCTTCATTGCTCTGGAACAAGTCATCGCTTGGCCACCCTTCCTCTTCTTCCACCCACATCCCCGGCGAGCAAACAACGCACGTCGTGGAAGTCAGTGGGCTGGCATGCGCAACACGTGGCTCACCAATCGGAGCCTGGTGCGTGAAATGACAGTGCTGAGCGGTTCAGTTCCTTTTTTGTGCCTTAAACAAGGCATCGAGCACGCTCGTTACTCACGCGGTGTTCCCACCAGATGTGAGACAAATTGCGAAGGCACCGATGGTCGAACGTAACTAGCCTCATTATGTCCGCTGATCTTAGGGGCCAGGTTTCACAACCGTGTAGTAGGGCTGAACGTACCGCTGCATTGTACACTCTACCCTTCAGGGCGAGAGTTATGTCGCGCCGCCACCATAAGTGGCGAAAGTTAGCAAAAGCACTTCGAGCTTTTGCCATACGGTTCGTGATCTCGTCTTCGATCCCAAGGGCGTCGAGAAAACTTCCCAGGTAGTTGAATTTCCGAACGACTTCGAGCTGATCCCCACAGATGGTCAGCACAGGGGGCGATTCCTACCAATATTGGAGCCACGCATTGTATTTCGATGGTGCAAAGCAAAGCCCGAAGCGGCTGACAGCCAGTGCTAATCTGTCCAGCGCGGCTTGGCACGTCTGGGAGCTGTCACAGATGAGGGCAATGTCGTCTGCATACTCTAAGTCTTGAAGTCGTTCTCCTGGGAGTAGCTCCACACCTTCCAAGTCATGTCCTGTAAATGCAATCTCCATGACGTCGTCAATAGCGAAGTTGAAAAGGAAAGGTAACAGCGGGCATTCTTGCCTCACACCGCTGGAGATATTGAAGGGCGGCGACAGCTTGCCGTAAACCCCCACTCTGCCCATGCTACGCACGTATAATTCTCGGATAATATTTACAAATCCCTGGGGCACACTTTTCCTGAGTATACAATTCCAAAGGGCGTATCGATCAACCAAATCGAAGGCAGCTTTGACGTCGAGGAACACGACTACGGTGGGCCGCCAATATGTGTGACGGTGCTCCAACAACTGACACAAGGTGAAGATGTGGTCGATGCAACCACGACTCCGACCAAACCCGGCTTGCTACTCACTAATCTGGCTTTCACGAGCGCCAGTCAGTCTGTGAAGGATTAGGGAGGCGAGTAACTTGGAGGAGATGGAGATCAGACTGATTCCTCTATGGTTGCCGCATTCCGAACACGAGCCTCCTTTGAAGATGGGAACAATAACGGAGCGGCTCCAGTCGGTTGGGACAGTTTCCTGCTCCAACTGTTTCACTAATAATTCATGTAAAGCATCAACAAGAGAAGAGTCTCCGAGTTTGAAGATAGCTAGTGGAAGATCATCTGGTCCCGCGGCTTTGTTCAACCTCTACAGTCCGATCTCACGTTCGACTTCTGAGCGAGAGGGTGGATCCAACTGAATAGCCCTCGGAGAAGTGCGATCATTGGCCGGCGTAGAATCGAACAATTCTAGCCGATAAAATTGCTTTTCAAACTGCTCAGCCCAAGGCTCCAAACGTTTTGACAAATTGTGGTTAGGCTGTCCACTTTCCTCACTATAGTTTCACGAACACCATGTCTCCTGATGCCCGTTTTCCGTAGCAATGGTTGCGATGGTTGCCAAGGGCAGCGGCCACTTCCATCTCCGACGCACGATGAGACCACCAAGATTGGCGGTCTCTCTTTAGACTAGCACGGATTCTTGCCCGGAGCTCTTTGCCAGTTTCATTGTGTTCGCTTCCAGCCGGGATATGCCGGTGACCGTCCCCAAATGTCATTTGGAGAAAAGTATTCATTCAATCCTTCTGATAAGGACATGTTCAGCCGCATAGTAAATCCTTTGAATGACGGGATTTGTGCTATTTGTTTTCCTCAGCCGTAGAAATCCAATTGCAATTAGGTTTGAATGTAGACTACGTAGCAACTGCACTGATGTTCTCTCGCTACCCTCGCTTAGAGTTGGTTCGCAAAGAATATTTTTAAGATATCCATTTTTAAACATGCTTTCCTTAAGCGCGTTTATCTTTTTAGCTAAGCTATCAGTGATACATAGTTTCTTTGTAGAGTTAAACAATAGATTCACTAGGGACTTTTTGTACCGCATTGGAGAATGGTTGGTGCAATGCAGGTACTGATTGCATCAAGGCAATTTCTCGATAGGCCTTTCTGCCTATAGACCCATTCTTCCTTCGGCCAATACACACGTCTAATATATGTTACGTAGTTGTTACTCTATATTTTGTTGGTTGTATTCATTATCACATGAAGGTATTTCATTTGGTTGAACAGACACACGATGTGCCGTCCTGACAAGCCAAGCACAAGATTAGGGTCCACGTTCCGCATATAGTAGGAAAGAACTGAAGTTAATCCAGAACCTTCGGTCTCAGGCAGCGAATCATTGGGGAAAATGATTGTACATTTAGGGAAGATAAGATGATATCATATTGACCATATTTGACTCTCACCGTTATGAGCTTAAAGGACTATTTCAGCCGTTATAAAATAACCTACCGATTTAAGGCTCAAGAACTAGCGGTAACAAGTGAACCAGCTTATGTTATTACATTAGTAGAATTCGCCTAAGTAGAACGATGCACATTTGAGCCTAAGACAACATGCTTACCTGCATTGTGGTAAGGCCTACGGGTATCAGATTGCTAAGTTCCATTTTATCGATCATGCAGCTGAAATGAAGAAACATCAGTTGTTCGGTTTTGAGGTAGTACTTAGAATGACAGAAAAGAATGAGGTATCAAAGTGCTTATTCTCGAAGCAGCCTTGGGATTCCGAAACATTAGTGACTAATGCCTATGTATTTCATAAGATACCTGGGTGGTTGCAATAAAAATTAATGCCTCGTACGTGATTGAATGAAATTATTACAATCACACAGGATATGACGTGAAGCTGGAGATCTGGATGCTGTTGTCTTGCTGCTGCAAGGATCGGGCTTGACATGAACGGATGGTGAAAACAAGCACAAGTGTTGCATTTAGACGAAACGGGAAGGTAACTTGAAGAGCAGCCATCATTGACTGTCTAACCGAGATAAAACGATCATAGTCCATTCAGCTTACTTGCTCCTCACACCGTCGAAGAGCAAAGGGTGTATTTATTTATTATCCATTGCTTGCTACAGTGCAACGCTCAGACCTACTGCAACAGGTATTGAGTTGAAGACTCGCGATTTCTCGTTGAAGGGGGTCCGATGCGTTCCCGCATGGTAAAAAGCAACGTAAAGTCACCAGCGAAGGTGAAGTAGCGCTTTGCAGAAAACACTAAATCATACTATCATGTGTCAATAAATCAATACGTGTTACGCAGAAGGTACTGAGTAAATTCCCGTAAATAAGTTAACATACAACCTTGGCAGCAAGTTAGACCTCACTACTCATTAATCATTTGCACCTATTAGTGGGATTTATATAATTTAATAACCTTTTTGAATATAGTGCCTAATTTTATGTTAGTTTGTATATCGGTTAACGACCCCAGAATTGTAGTTAGTATGCTATCAGCCGTGACCATTCCTGTTATCAGCAGATATGTTTTACAAGCGCCGATAGATTTTGAGTTAAATATATCGTTTGTCAGCATGCAATACTTGTCGCTCTTTCGTTAGTCAGTTTTATAGTCAGTCAACCTGTTCGTACTATTAATCGTTAAGGGGTCAACCGAATTATAGTGCTGGTGTAGGTTAGCATTTTGAAAGTTAATAATTACAGAGGGCTAATATCGTTCATTTTTGTCTAGAAACATCAAAGATATATTTAATAGAAGAGTATGAAGTACGTGTAACGTCAATTAATCCATTTGTTTACAATCTTCAGTGATTGCATAATGGTGGATTAGAATGGAAAATATTATACAGTAAAAATTTGTGTAAAGGAAGTGGATCACTTACTCGATTTATTAATGGACATGTTTGATGATTCTTCTAATGCCAATAGGTTCTAAGATCTCAAATTTTATATACATTGCTTATTTTAAGAAGGGTGAATATGAAAGCTCTCAACTAAACCATCTGACTGCTTTGGGAGAGTAAACGGCACATAAATTTTATATTTATGGTTTGACACAACGCAGAAAAGTAGAAGCAAGGATTTTCAATGTGGTTCTTATATTTTTACTTCTATATTTTGCAGAACCCATTTGATCAAGCAAAAGTTGATAGCACAATTCACTAGCGAAATCTAGAGCCACGCACTGTTGGCCTGTGAATGACGACATTTATATTGCCGCATGAATAATGCAAACAGTATGCTTTATTGACATCACTATTACAGATAAAAGCTAATTGAGCCAGCCTGGAGATCATGTGCTATGGATGGAATAATTACTTCAATAGCTCTACAAATACCTGTGGATTGTGCAGTAATACTAAATATCAACACTTTAGTTACATAAAAGCTATTATAAGTGGGTTGGTATAGAAACCCAGATATTTCTTTCTTGAGCACTGCTCAGCTAAGAACTGTTTATTAACACAACATAAAGCATCCAGTTATGGCAGTAGTAATTCAGCAAAAATGAGTAAAAATGTAGGTGTCTGACATTTATGATGAGGATGTCAGCACAAAATCTATTGATAAAAATAGTGAGGTCCTAACATGGATAACATATTAATGTATTCACTAAGAGCTTTTGGTAAGCATGAAAGTATACACTTCAGCAGTTAGTTGTCGAGGAACCGATGACTAAGCCGTTCGTTCTCCGAAAACGTCATCGTTTGATGACATGGTGATACGTCACGTAGTACCAACGTGTTCGTTTTCCTCAAGTTAACCACGGGCAATAATATTTTGGGTGTAGGAACGAGATAATTTGGTAGGGTGCTCCAAAGCTACTAAATGTTAGCGAAAAAGAAAAGCTCGTCAATGAGCATGACAGTTGTATTACTTGGCTACTAAAATTACCACATACAACAGTATGTTCCCTTCAGCCATTTCCTTAAAGCAGTGCGAAGAAATAAGTTGCGATTTGTCAACCACTCTGTTGTTCTTCTCAGTCGGAAACACAATACAAGCGGACTACATAGACAGTTATATGCAGCGAAAAATAGGCATATCAATCAAAATGTCAACGGAAAGACCACGGTAACCTAATTTATTGTCTCAGTAGTTTCTGTAAGAGTAACACAGCTTGATAAGCTCTAATTAGCAAAGGCACACTAATTGCTAAAATTATCAGATTGTTTTTAAGTAATAACACTCTGAACGCAATCGCCAGGTTCAAATGATGTCGAGTTACCAAGAAATGACTTGTAATAGATGATGCTAAGCTCCGGTTCATCCTCGGATCCGTTCCGTTTTGTTGCGTCATCCGTTGTTCCAACCACCTCGACAGATGTTCAGCTGCGCAGTGGGATAAATGACAAGAAGTGTTGCATATACAAATGCCACTGCAACTGCAGGTGAAACGATAAACGACGTGAGAGGCCAGAATGACTAATGTGTTACTCTGACGGCCATGAAGAAGAAGCTTTGGGATGTATGTATGAGCCGTAATCTGTCAAGAATATTGTCGGCGCACTTCGACTCCTCTCTTGAACCAGAAGGAAATTTCCTCGAGAAGCTGAAACAGTTCGCGTGCAGGCTGAAAGAGTTGTTGTTAGTTTACCGGTTATAATTCGTGGCCTTTCCTGCTGATATTATCCGTCGCACGAGAACGGAAACCGTCTCCAATCTGCAGCGTTTCCCTGAAAAAGTCTCAAAGGCTAGTTTCCTTACTGAGTGCTTAAAGCACTTATAAAATCTGTCATCTGTCCACTTCACGCGTACACAATTTTAATTTGTCTCACTTTGACTGAAATACCGATTGTCGCCAGAAGCAATAATAGATAGGCGCAACATGCAGGCTCAGTTTGAGTATCTAAGTGACCACACGCCATGACTAATTGAAGATACGCGTTGATCCATGGCAAAATTAGTAGAGATTGCAAACTCATACTTAAACAAGCCGATAAACCAGAGATGTTGTTGGAAACCTGAAAAGTCTATGACGTTCAGAGTTAAAAGAAATGGACATAATTATTTTGCAGCCGGACAAAGGAACAGGTATTGCCATAATGAGCCGGCCTGAATACATTTTAAAGATGGAATCTATTTTGGGGTAGAGACGGGAGTTCCAGCTAGACAAGATAACAAAATACATCTTGGTTGATAAGCACGTGGCAAGGAAAATGCAGTTCCTCTTACTACATGGCTACTTCAATGAATCGCAATATAGGCAGTTGAACCCGACTGGAGCTTAGACACCTAGAATGAGGGACGCTCCCAAATTACACAAGGCAGGTAACCCACTGCGCTTGATTATGTTTAGGAATAACTCACTGTGTCAAGGCGTTGCGCTGTGGCTAGCGAAAATATTGGAGCCGGTACACAAACTCTTGGCCACGCATTGCCTAAAGTACTCCTTTGTATTCGTCGAGACACTGAAACATGCGTCGCTGGGTGCGGAGCTCATCCACTCTATGGAAGTCTAGTCCATATTCACTAGCATGTCTCTAGGTGAAACAATTGACAATTTGTATGATTTCAGCATATCTGTTGGCCTACCCTAGAGTGTTTGAGGGATATAATCCTATTATGCAAAGAAAATATACGGTTTGGGTTTAAGGGGACTGCTTATAAACAGATCGGCGGCTTCTCCATGGGTAGCCTTATGGGACCAATATTAGAAGACATCTTTCTCGGCTTGATAGAAAGACAAGTTACTGCCAGCATTGGTAAATCTAACTTATTCCAGCGGTATGTGGATAACATCCTAGTCTTCACCAGTAGCAAACATTTTGTGCGGCTATTGACAGTTCTGCATTAAATTTCCCCCAATCTATCTGTGTCTCATGAGTTGGATCCACACGATAATCTGATATACTCACTAAGGGACGGTACACTAAAGCGCACGGTCCATCGTAAGAAAACTTGCAGTAAGCAGTATCTCACCTTTCCCAGCTTTTCCCCGGTTGCATAAAAACGTGGTCTATTGAAAGTGCTCTTCTACAGAGCCGGAAGTACATACAGGCCCGAAATGTTGCGAGCTAAAGAATATGTGTACAAAACCTTGGTGTCAACTTGGTATCCTGAGATGTTCATGCAGATGGACAGTATGCCACCAAAAGAAAAAATACCGGTGTTAATTTCAGAGAAAAAGAATGTATATTTGTACTTTCGTTCGAAGGAGATCATATAGCGAAAGTTATCGGACAAAAACTGCGGTCGGCCCTCCGCCGCGTCCATGCGACCACCCAGTTGCAAACCGTACATACTACGCGAAGCATTGCTAATCATGACAATCAGTGCAAGTCATCAGTCATAATTTCCAAAGTTTCAAAATAGGTCTTGGTTTTTCTAGACGTTTGTATTAGGACAACGTTTCGCCCTTGACACACGAGCTTCTTCAGGTCACGTGAACTGGTATAGATTTGGTTTGGAATATTATAACAATTAGAATATTGCTCGCGTTAGATTGTCCGGGTTCATGTGTAAGTGGGGTAATTTATATCCGAAACCAACCCTGCCGCCAAAGATCTACGGGCTACCGAAGATACATACTTCTAACATTCCCATTCGGCCTATTGTGGATGGAATCCGTTCTGCTACTCACGCATTAACAAGATATCTGGCAGGTTTGTTTAAGCATTGAGGGAAAACAGATAGGTTCTTAAAGATCACTTATGATTTCGCACAAAATGTGGCAGGTTTGCCTATTGCGTCAGATGAAATAACGGTTAGCTTTGCCGTTAGTTTATTATTTACGAATGTGCCAAAGCGTGACGCATTTGGAGTAGCACAACGCAATCTGACCTTGCACATTAGTCTGGGGGAAAAAACGAAACTCACAATAGACCAGATAATAGAAGGAATGAAAATATGCCTTAGTATATCATATCTCACTTTCCAGTAGAGGCTTTGTGCTCAAGAAAAGGGCCTTCCCATGGAATCGCTAATATTGGTCAATCTATATAGGGAAGATTTTGCAAAAAGGGCGTTGACAAACTCCAGTAACTCGCCGAAGATTTGGTGGCACTATGCAGATGATTACATTTGTTACCACTAAGTTGTACTCGAAAGAGAAGTTAATAAACTATCTGAACTCCATTACTAAGTACATAATTTACACAACGGAACTAGAATCTTACAAGAATACACTGCCATTCCTTGATTTTTTAATTCACAGGAACGGAGGACGGCCAGAAACAACCCTCTATCGAAAACAAGCAGATACAGATGGATTATTTTACTATAGTTCAGGTCATCCGAAACAAGTGTATGTTCCGATTACATGTTCTTTGTTTAATAAGGCCCAAACTCTTTGCACGGAGGAAGAGGACATGAAAGCCGCACGGAAACTGGCAATTAGCGAATCAATAAGTAGTGGATTTCCGATGAGGTTAGTTAAACCTCAATTGTAGAGTGTACAAAACCCACCTTCACAACGTACGACGGAGTAAATTGGGACAGTGGGAATCCCTTATAAAGACGGAACCTCGGAAGTGATCAAGCGGGTAGTATAGGAGAGGATAAACGTGGTTTCTCAAATAGGTCAAACGCTCAGCTCAGCCCAGGTGTTTTTAAAGAATACACTTCGAAAGATAGGACGACCGATTGCGTCTATAAAATTAGTTGAAGGGATTGTGCGCAAGTGTAATTAGGCCAAATAAGGCCTAATTACAACGTTTGGCGGCAGTGGTACAGGCGTTAGATTCGGGACATGCAATCGGCTGAGAAAATGTAGAGACCATCAGGAGGGGAGCAAGAACGACACGCCGAAGTTTAATTGTTGAAGCGCTTGAAGTCGCCAAGGCCACTATTTGTGTAAACAGATTAGACGGCGTGGAACTATCGAAGGCGTGGCTGGTTGTTTTAACTCGGCCAGTCTGAGCAGCTTTGGCGGACGTAATCAGGTTTTAGCGGAAACGTCAAACTATCATCAATAAGGCCAATAGCAACATCCTCACTGCCTCCCACGACCTAGTACACGGATCAATTGGAATAGCTCCATGCTCAGGGTTTCACCAGATTGACATTTTGAATTGTTTGAAACTGTAACCAGATTTTTTCCACAGACCCGGGTAATCTCACGCGATCATTATTATAATTGCTAAGCAAACTCTGCACTAGTTTACCTAACCTGAAGAAGCTCTTATCTCAAGGGCGAACGTTGTCACAATACAAGCCCATAGAAAACTGATTTCTGTTATGAAACTTTGGAAATTATGATATTCCAGTCCTTAAGAAGTTTATTCCAAGGTATTGAACTCATCAGTCAGTTCGACCTCTCAAGTCCTTTACCAGTGCACTTGCGGTTGTGGTGGCATTTGCATAGTCAGGACTTATAGTCATTTATCCCAGTGCATAACTGAACATGTGCCGAGGTGGTTGGAACAACAGATGACGCAACAAAACGGAGCGGATCCGAGGATGAAGCGGAGCTGAACGTCATTTATCATTAAGCAACTCTTGGGAACTTGAGATCATGTGAACCTGGCGATCGCGTTCAGGGTGTTATTACTTAACAAGTATCCGATAATTTTGGCAATTAGTGTGGCTTTGCTAATTAGAGCTTATCAAGCTGTGTTACTTTTACGGAAATTATTGAGACAATGAATTTTTTACCATGGTCTTTATGTTGACATTTTGATTGGTGTGCCCATTTTTCGTTGCATATAACTGTCTATGTAGTCCGCTTGTATTTTGTTTGCGACTGAGAAGAATCGAAATGTTGATGTATCACAACATATGTGTTCGCAGTTTTACTGGATATAATTGATACCTCAGGATGATAATTCTGTAGCGTATCTTCAGATGACGGGGTAGAAGTTTTAGAATGCAAGATTCTGTTATATGTTTACTCAAGCAAAATCGTTAGCTAGATTTGGAGCAATTATTTCACGATCAAACACATAGGAAAATGAGTTATATTACGTATATTTTATTTCTTGTTTTGATTGTATATAACGCATTAACAACAAATTTGAGACAACAATAGATTTGTATACGAAACGGAATTATTGCTTATTGGCAAAGCGCGTGTACTCGATGCAAGTGAATTATAAGAAAATTAATTTCTTTTGCTGCAGTTGCGCAGCAACCATATTTGCCACCTGGAGCAGTAGCCAAAGTTTCGCCCAGTTTGAGGGCAGTATTGGTGCATTAAGGCCATACTACCGGCTCAGGGTAAAGAAGCATTATTTTTCGATGAAATGGTTGATTAAATTGGACACTGAGAAAATGAGATGAAAGTGGCCATAATGGGACAAGTCACCAGAATGCTGGGAAGAACGTTCTAATAGGCGCCTCACATAGCGCAAATGTGTTGCTGGTCATACAGAGTAATATTAAATTATATAAGCATCTGATTTTAATGGTACTTTGCTCCTCACATTTGGTTTTGAATAAGCGACGGTACTAAAAATGTCGCCTGCTGTCACATGCTGCCAGGGGCCGACTGTCCCTGAACCTCGCCCGCATGCTACGCCACCTTTTCGGCGTAATTTACTAAATACTGTAAAACACGTGTATTTGTGGTAGACTGCGTTGAAAGCTGCCAAGGGGCCCTGTGTTATCGCGAAACACCAAAAGTAATACTTTGTTTTATTTCATAAAACACGTTGCAATTAATTCGAGCTATTATTTCCTTGCTCCCTTTTGTAACAACCTAAAATCCAAGCCGAAATTATAAGAAGCGATAAGTGACAAATACGTCTCCGAAACTTTTACCGTCCATAACATGAATGATATTCATTAAAGGAGCGTTCTTGCTACTTACTGCAGCATTAAATCTTTCCAACTATCCTTCGTGCTGCCTTCGTTAAAGTATCGAAATTTTGTGAAGGCACTAAACAAGGAAAATATAAAGGTGATCTTTCACCGAGCTCGAACTTTACGTTCGGGTCTGGTACACCTGAAGGACCAGCTTCCAAGGATAGGACGACAAACTGTGTTTATAAAATCAAATGTAAGGACTGTGCACATGTGTACATAGGCCAAACAGCGAGAGAATTACGCACACGAATTTCGGAGCATAGAAGGCGCATTTCAAGACTACCAAGAAACGAGTTTGAATACCAGACAAAAGTAAGAGATTCGGCCGTAGATGTGCATGCATTAGACACGGGTCACCAGATAGACCTCGAAGACGTTTTCATTAGGAGGGGTATACAATCAACCCATCAGCGGTTGGTTGCTGAGGCGGTGGAAACTGCCAAATCTGACGACTGCGGGAATAGAATGGAGGGGGTAGAACTCCCTAATGCATGGGGGGCGGTCTTAAGCCGACCAGATTGACGAGCATCGATGCGTGGATCGGATTGGAAAGTGCAAACCGACTCTCATTGTCAACACTATGGGCTTATCCGTCAATGTCTTGACGCACAAAGGAACACCTGGACTATTCCCACTGTGATCTAACCACCTGAGGTGACATCCCGAACTGTTACTGTAATGACTCATGGTTCAAGGCTCGGGTAACGCGGTTATCGCCCCTGTACGCTATTAAATCCTACATTAATTGCACACTGATTCCCCTGGTCTGACAAAGCCTTTGTGTCAAAGGCGAAACGTTACAAAACTACTATACCAAACCGATTGTTTCCAAACCAAACTGAACTCATGACTACTCGATCGGTTCTAAGTATATTCCAAGAATTTGACTTTCCAACTATTCTTCGTGCTGCCTTCGTTAAAGTATCGCACTTTTGTGAATCGCAGTTCACAATTTTAAATTATATCCTACAGATAAAATGTACGATTTTTATTACTTTGCTTTAAATGAGAAGGAACGGATCCGTTGTCCTCAGTTTTTCTGGGTTTCCACTAACCCGTTTAATTTAAAAGTGGGCACTCGTACAACCTTTTGCGACTGCACTGTAGTTATTGTAGCAAGTTGCTTTTTGAAAGATGAACTTATGCTGTCCATGTTTATTATTTCCGTTGTCTGACCTTAGTGTTATTTATTGCTTCGATTTTGTAGACTTATGCTTGATCGGGAGAAGCAGTCAGTATACACCTTTCACGTAACTGTACGAGATGGAATATCAGAAACTGGGTCCAGAATAGCTAATAAAAACCCGCAAGAACGTTTGAATTATGGAGCCAGTATCCTCGCAGGAAGAGTTCACGAAGTCTCCGTCCTAGTAACCGTAACGGTGGGAGATGAGAATGATAATGATCCGGTTTTTATTCGTCCAAATTCCACAAACCACATGGTCATTTTGGATCCCACAGCGATCCCCGGGCAGTCATTGCATCAAGTGGGTCCTAACAATTTTCGATAATGTATTAACAATGCTTGGCGCTTGACCAGCTTTTTCACGGAATATTCCCCACATGCATGTTTAGGATACCGCATAACGAAAATCACCAAGACATAAAAGTACCACACGATAAAGTACGTCAATTCTAAGACAAATTAATATACACCTAAATTTTATTGTCTTTACTATGGCTCGTAGTAGGACTTTAGACACTCCGTACAAAAAGGAGTAACTGTAATATTTTCTAGCACATTGACATGCAGATAGAAAATCTCTTTTGCCTACCAGGTGATCAGTACCATAATGCAGAGTATTCTAAACCACGTTTGGTTAATTTACCTATAAACATTGTCCTATTGAATCATGCGGCGCTTCCTTTTAGGAACAGTAAGGCAATTAGTGTAAGCAGAATCACAATAGAATGATGGATCAAAAATAAGTTCTAAAACCTCCAGTTAAATAGGTACAATAATACATTTTGTCGCATCAAAGTAATGAAACTTTTAAATTAATTTGTCTGTCACAAATATTAAGGATAAATTTGACGGAAAGCGTTAGCATAGATATTAGCAGATATATGCATCAATCCACGCTCATGTGTATATTTAGCAAAAAAAATTTGAAATTTATGGAAAAAATTATTTCGCCTCGAAATACCATGTTGCACAAAGGCCAAACACACTCAAATACCGTTCTTTTATGGTGATTACTCCTCTGTAAATGTTTGCATTGTAGAAAAATAAACTAATGGTAAGGTGTTATTCCGGTGCACAATGCAATTGTTACTAAGGAATTTCTTTACGTTTGTGATGATTCGTTTTTATACATATCAGCAGAGCGATTAAGAAGCGCAGCGATATAATGAGCCTTATAAGTCCAAGATGGTTTCTAATCGACTCTAGTTAACAGTAGATTAATAAAGTGATGTATTCACTTATATACACTCAACCATTTTAGGTTGCATTTGTTATTTAACATTACAAGATAAAGTTAACCATCCTAATCAAAATTTCCTAGAGACTGGTGTTTATCATTCCGGTACAGCTTTAACTAATTTACTTTGACGCTAGTCATTTTAAGTAGTGGATGGTACAATGAACTAAACTGCTTCGGATTTACATTGCTTGATGAGTACGGCGGCATCCCTTGGAGTATTGAATGTATTTTAAACATTGGCCTGGAAGACACAGC
The DNA here is from genome assembly GCA_944474145.2 of Dicrocoelium dendriticum. NCBI lineage: Eukaryota > Metazoa > Platyhelminthes > Trematoda > Plagiorchiida > Dicrocoeliidae > Dicrocoelium > Dicrocoelium dendriticum. Next base: position 66,126,876 of record OX104060.1, on the reverse strand, counting down.
TCAGCTTTCATTGTGTGTTGTTTGACTATCTGTGTCTTCCAATCGGTCTTACAACCACAAAAGGGCCAGAAGGATACGACGCTAGTTCTAACATAGATTATGATAAACATTGCTCAAAATTTGTTACGGGAAATATTTCAACTTTTGCTTAGAAGCATCTAAGCAAGTTCATGGAAGAGGATGCATGTATTATAACACCGCGATTATATGGGCACAATTCCTAATTTTCTAGATGAAAGGTCCTATCTGTTATTTATCTTGAATGACACTAGCTCTACGCCACTGATCCGGACGAGGGACCAAATGGTTTAATCAAATATGCAATAAAAGGAGGCAACTCAGGAGCTTTATTTAATGTGGATCCTCGAACCGGCCTACTGTATCTGGAAAATCAAATCCCGAGAAATGCCGTCAATGTTCCTAACCCCTTGACAATCGAATCTTCACTCAAGACTCGTGGACACGGGGATACAAGCAATACCGACTTCCCGCCGAATCCAACCTATCTGCTAGCGCTAGAGGCCTGTGATCATGGTCAACCACCAAGATGCTCAACATTTCCGAATTTACAAATACAGGTAATAATTCGACCATAATTCAGCTCTGTTTACCCTTATCACAACCAAATGGTGAAACATGCATTGTAAATATCATTTTTGTTGTTAAAGTATTAACCCTAACCCATTCATGTGTTTGTCCCTGTACTTTTGTATAGCCAAACAACATCTAGGCTTTCATGATGCCATTGATAGCACTTACAAAGTTTGCTAGTGATGCACTGACAAATTTGGAGGTTTCAATTTGAATACTTTATTTCATACATGCATACATAAAGTACGGTAAAAACTGAGCAGAAATACATGTATGCCATAGAATATCATAACGGTGTTCATTGCATCACCTAATTGCTTGAGCTTCCGTAAACTCTATTACAAAGCATTCTAGCGGGAGTCGTTTACCACCACATTTCTAATCGTTACATTGTGAGCAACATGTATATGAGAAGCTACCCTGATTTGCTGTGATTACATCCAGGCTTACTTGATGCTACCTGTGTTCTAATTAGGATATAGACCATGTGATTGCATGAATGGCACCCACTGATTGCTGCTTACTGCAATCAGTTTGGAGGCCAAACCAAATTTAACTTGTTTAGATTTACTACCGGATGAAATGTTCTCAATTAATGACGGAAACAATAGTTTTAACGATCATTTTCTGTGATGTTAATTATTGGATCTTGTGCTTGATATCAACTACCAATATTCGACTTGATAAAATTTGAAATATTATCTAGTTAGGTTAAAATAGCTTAGATTCATTCAGGTTTTTTATTGTTTGATTCGGATCCATTTTGTGCTACATAAATTAACACGCGTTTCTTAGCAAAAAAGAGGTTGCTTTTTAAGAATTCCGTAATAAGTGTTGTCTACAGCACGAGAATAGAAGTGGCCTTAAAAATGTGCGCCGTGCTCGTGAGTAGAGGTCAGTTTTTATTTGTAGCCTGCATGTGGGTCACGCGGTCTATATCACATGATGCGGTAATTAGGCGGTACCATGCGATGAAAAGTACAATTCCAAATGGCAGGAATGTCTGTTGTAAGTAGACCTAGCAAGTGCCACCATGATTCAATTACTTAATCACGACACGTGCCCTGATTGTTTGATTTTGTCTAATCAACGGACACGCTTTGATCCGTGAAATGTATATTTTCTCAGCACACATATGAGTCGTAAGCCTGAAGATGAACACCACCAAAACAACTGCTTGCTTTAAGCACACGGTCTTGGAGTACTTTTGGATCAAACAAGCGAACCGCTTGTAGACACAGAATTGATTTGTTTCTTGCTATTTCGTATGACTATTGCTTTTCTTCCTGACCCATGACAGTTTCCTGACCACGCTACATATCCCGCACTCATGAGAAGCTCGCTGCAGAATTTGGGGCCCTAGCCTGCAACTGTAAGGAATATGAATGGGTGTGCCCAGAAATTTGCATTCGGCCGTTGAAAAGAGCAGTTTTCGATGGACCATATGTATGCTTCACTCAAATTATCGTACAGTGCTGTGTGATCCTCAACCGTATTTATATCACTCAGTACATTTAGATCTTCGGCGCATAGTACAGAATTTGTTGAGAGCATTTATAAATACCATAAATACGCAGGATACGAGTACCGAACCTTACGGTATGCAACCCTAGAAATCGGTTGGTTCTGATGGTGCAATTCGAACCTTTGTCTCCGTATTAAGTGAAAGCAACACGTCGCCTATTCTGCCAAAAACCGTATTGCTACTTCCAGAATCAGTAATGGCGATGGAGGATGTGTTGCGCTATGTCCCAGTTAGATTGGAAGCCCAGATTGTCTGCCTCAATCTTCCATGGCTCAGCGGCATTACTTGATAGCTAGTTGGTGTAATCTACTCGCGGGTATGCATTCAGTTCCCACCAGAATACCGAGAGATTTTACACAAATGGCCAGCCTTAATAGGACGAAACGATTGTATGGTGGTTTTCAAGCTTGGGATAAATAAACCTAACTTGTGTGCAGCTGAGATGATCCGGTAAAACAAGCCATAATATAGGAGCTTGTGAAGTAGAATGAGATGATCCAGGTGGTCCAATGCCTTAGCGAATTCCGGATAGGCTGCATCTACCCCAGTACCAGTATCCACAGGTTCCGTGCAGCACGCAATAACTATCAACAGATCCGCAGTACAGGACTGATTTTGGCCAAATCCATGCTGCCCTGGAGTGAGAATTTTGTTACTTCCTCTGTATTCCATGTGCACATCAGCGAGAGTAGACTCCATATTCTTGGAGACCGCCGGAAATAGCGGAAATTGCGCTGGTTTTTAACGGTAGCCACTCGTGCATATCAGAGGAATGTTTCCGTGTCTCCGCCCCATGGAAACCTGCACCTTGTTACAAGGTCGTTGAAAGAGTATTGCTAAATTTTCACTAAAACACTTGATAACCACTTTTAACTGATATGTGAGCTGTCCTCACTCAAGGACATGAGGAGCATCCATACAACCATGTTGGTCAAGGATATGTGATTAAGCCCTGACAGTGGGTTGATGTGCATGGGCAGGATGTATGAGAACTTTGTAGGCCACCTCAAAATGATAGCTGACGTTTGGAGAGAGAAATAACTTCGCTGGTGACAAAAAATTTGATGATTGAACTTCAGAAACTCCAAAAGAGATCAGGCTGTTTACTAAATTTACAAGAACAGGTACAGGCACTTAGAGTAAGCCGGTAGGCATTACAGACGCATCGCGTCAGTGCAACGACCAGCAGTCGCATTTGGGCTAAAGAGACTGCGCGGGTCGTCCGGTCCCTACGCAGGCTCCAACCCACGCCCTCGGCTTACAAGCCAGGCCCGTGTTTCTTTAGGCAACATCGTGAATTAACACGTGGTTACAAAGAAGACAACTAAACTTTTGCTGCCATATTATGACAGTTTAACATATCTGCAAGCGATCTCACCTTCTTTATATTTTCCATTGTATTAGATGACCTGTATAAACTATACATTTTACTGGAAACTCGTGTGAAACTGGCGAATTGTGCAGCTTGAAATACTTTCACTTTCAAATTCAGTCCATGGTTTGCCGCCACTTCCAATTAGGCGTCAGGCGGTTACATGTTAATGTACGAAGCAACAATGCGAAACTAGCAAAAAGCAATATTAGGGATTATATTAGGTTAGTAGTTGGGTCAAATACAGACAGAGTTAGCACTTGGTACTAGCTATTAAAAACGACTGCCGGAAATTGTTACAGTCATTGAAAAGTAAATGAAGAAAAATCTTGATTCACACTTATCGTTAAAGTATTTTTAAATTACACCTCGACTTAAAAATATCCAAATGACGTACCTTAGTGTTGTTGATTTTGTACGGCTGCTTGTACTAAACAAACCCGAAACTCTGGAATAAAATGTCATTAATTAGAGTCCTGTGAAATGTTGTTCGGTATCATACGTGACACTTAGGATGGCCAACTTCGTCGTTATAAAACTGTATTGTTGCTTGATATTGACTTTCCACGTGCTGTACCACATGCGGTCGCCAGTGCTTCAGCAGATACTGTCAGGCAATCAACCAGCTTCCCTACGAAGGGCCATCAGCGCCAAGCCAAATCCTAGAATTCCTTCCCAGGGCACATTATTAAGGGCCCTACATTTTCACTATTCAAATAAACGGATTGACGATATACTCTACGTGATATAGCCCATTGTTAGAGTATGATGGCGTTAGTGCAAAACGAACAGAGGATGGTATCAAAGTCCCTTCAAACTATAGTTAAAAATAATCACTTATGCGCGACACCTAATCTTTTATTGAGTCATGTGCCATGCACCTTTTATCGTCACCGCGTCTTTATCATTTAATATTTACCCTGACCATCTTACACGGCTTGTCAATTTTTTACTTTTATACACACTATAAACCAGTGCTTCGTTGTTGCATTGAATATTAGTTTAGATACATAATCTTCCGATGGTTCAAATAGTATGAGTCAACAAGAAAACCTCCACTTATGTTGTTAGATTCAGTGAAGTAAGTCAAGAGAGAAATGTTATGGCTACGAGCTCACAAGATTGAAATATCCGTTTACTCTTCAGTTTTCCTTAAGAAGAAAGCGAATAAGAGGAGCCGCGTATAGCTACTCGAATCGTTGAGATCCAACTAGTGGAATACCACATTCCTAGATACAGTAAAACATCTGTGGTATAGAACAAAATCTTAGGATTTTGAGTTAATCAGTTGGTGGTCTGAGTGCCCGGCAAGCTCAGCCGTTTGGCAGCAAAAGTTTCGTCATTGTCAGTGTGCCGTTATTTACTGATCAATGAACACAAAATAGCCATATGGAGACATGACCCACATGCATTGGTTTCAGTGCATGAAGAGCAAGAAAGTCACTACTTCGACCTAGGAAGCCTAAAGGTCCGAGCCCATGAAAATTCGAATAAAGCTTGAGAATTCCTGGAAACATAGTTTTCTACAGGCAATTTCCTCAACCGATGCACTGAACTAAGTAGTATATATGCAGCACTAAGGATGAAATATAATTGAAGTGGTTTACTAAATCTAACGGAAAAGAGCGTCAGATAAATACGTAAAAAGACGGCGACAACAGCAGATGCACACATGCTTACGCTACGATGTCCGAACCAAATAGATCAATTTCGATGATCACGTGCCTTTCGAACAATCCGAACTAAGACTGATGCGCCGCCGGGTAAAAGATTGCTCGTTTACACTCACACGCTTCGCATCAGTACATAAAGTCGCAATGACAATGTCTCATCGAATTGCCACGTTATGTTTGCGGCCAAACTGCCAAGCTTAGCGAACACTCAAACCCCATGTTAAAACATTTATATGTTGACCATTGAATTTACTGGATCAATGTGATCGATGTAGATGCGGTCAAACTACGGAGGTCCTGTATAAAACAGAGTGTCTTACTCTAGTCTTATAATCAGTTTATTATAAACTTTGTTTATATAGACCCTGTTCTTTTAGTTTAGATGAGGTCTGACATGAATGCAAAGCAGTTAAATCATATAGTTTATCATAAAGCACAACAGTATGGTTGCATCACAATTAAAGCTGGATCTTTGGTTTCTTCTTTCTCTTGTCACAAACCTAACGTAACAGCTTAGTTCAGCATTGGTTAAACGATGGTTAAACAGGCACTGAAAATAGTGCTGCTGCTCCGTGCGGTGAGCGAGCACCTCGACGAAAGGGTAAGTGCGTTGAGTCAGTGAAGAAAGTTGATACACAAAACACTCAAGGAAAATTCGTGGACTCAGATTTGTGGGAACACACTGCATGAAGCAAACACGCATGCAGATAAATAACGAGGGGCAGGACAAAAGGAAGCATGACATCGAGAGAGAATTTTTGGGGCTCTAATATTTAAGAGAACTTCCCAAAGCTTACATTGCTCAATAAACTTTCACACAGTCAAGAGGTTACTATTCTGTTGTGACCTAATTGGTCGACATAAATTTAAAGCGAAGGTCAAAATACAGGGGTATAGTTCAATAGGATTTGTATGGTAAAAGTTCAAGGTTTAAAAACGATAAACTTAGTTTGACAGGAAATACAGGTGGTCAACTACGATTTTATTGTGTTTTTAATAAACAAAGAGATCATATAACGAGTTAAGGCATACAAAATTCGCTAGCGTTAATTCTATTGAGCTAAAAGAAGATGTGAATTCACTCGACAAGAATTAACTTGCGGATCGTTGGCCTGCATTCAAGCGTTTTTCCCGCAAGGAAACGGCTTTGTCAATGCACAGCGAGGTTGCTTGTGCTTTATTCACTTACCGACAAAATGGCGTCACCGAAGCACCATCGGTTTCCGCAGATACACTTTATCTTCATTGGACTATGAATTTATGGTTTAGTATAGCAGCTGAGCACTTGAAGTAATCCTAATTTCAATGGATATGTGTTCCCTTTGTATGATGCTCTCACCTTTGTTTTACATATACAGCAACTATTAATTAGCTGCTTTCCATGAACACACGCCTAATGTTAAAGGTTTGGGAATTTGCATTTTAGTGACCCTATGTTTGCAGCAGCGCTTGTCAAACTTTGTTAATCACTGCCACAACTTAAACGAGAATGCGAAATTTCATTAACTGTCACACCATCAAACTGCCAATGGCAGACAAATTTAAACTATTGTCAATTTTTAAGTTTGCGATACATTATCATTCTTTTCATCCGAAAATATTTAACGCAACATGGAATAGGGAATGGGCTAAAGTGAAAGCCTTAAACTTCAAATTTTTAAGAAATATCTTGTTACAGTTTACACAGCTGCTTGCGTACCAATTAAAGGCTAAGTAGCCAAGTTTCTTATCAAAATTAGAGGATCGTAACGCCTGGTTATTCATGTTATCAAGTGGTTATAAGCGTCTATAGAGTAGCTGTTGACAGTGATGACTCAGCTGGTGTTTGAAAGGTGGGAATTGTCCTTTGCGATTGACCTCGTTGCTGTCTAACTGGTGTGTAGGCTATAAGATATCAGCATTATTTTTCTTGAACCAAGTATGAATCATTTATGTCTATGACTGGAATAGCTTAATTCTAAATGTTAGTCGGCAGACGCCATTGAACTGAGTATAATGTTGTCCTAAACATTTTGTTGGTCTATCTTTCGCGAATCAATGAATGGATAGGTTGTCAAGAGTCGTTGGTATGGGAAAGTTGGATTAAAGGAAATACAGGTTTATGTGTAAATATCCAATTCTATTCATTACGAAAATGAACGTTGGTCAATATTGCAATTGCAAAGTAATTCAGTTGTTGTAATACTCCTTTTCTCTTGCCTTGCTAAGGAAATTTGTGCGTACAGAGTGGTGCCTGATCATCATCCATTACATATTTGCCTCGTATGTTGACTGTAAGTATCCTAAAAGTTATCTTGAAACATCACCTATCGAGCTGACCTCTTCATGGCGTAGTAGATGTGATGAGTTTACTGTTATGCATAAAGCATAGAGTAACTCGTAAAGTGAATAGAGTCATGGATACAGTTTAGCTGTACCGGTGAAGGAACATGCCTGAAAACAAACTGTAGATTATATGGAACTTCCTAGTCTGCCAGCAAAGCTACCTATCTTATTCCGCAATGAGGATCCAGCTTCGATTTGTGATAAGATGTCTGCAGACAAGTAGCCAAACTGGGAGATCACGAACCGTATAGTAAAAGCTTGAAGTGCTTTTGCTAACTTTCGCCACTTATAGCGTCGGCGCGACATAACTATCACCCTGAAGGGTAGAGTGTACAATACAGCGGTACGTTCTACCCTACTGTACGGTTTCGCAACTTGACCCGTAAGATCGGCGGACATAAAGAGGCTAGTTACGGTGGAATATTGGTGCCTTCACAGTTTGGCTCACATCTGCAGGGAACGCCGCGTAAGTAACGAGCGTGTTCGACGCCTTGTTTACGGCACAGGAAAAGGATCTAAACCGCTCAGTACCGTCATTTCACGCACCAGGCTCCGACGGCTGAGCCACGTGTTGCGCATGCCAGCCCATCGACTCCCTCGACGTGCGTTGTTTGCTCACCGGGGATGTGGGTGGAAGAAGAGGAAGGGTGGCCAAGCGATGACTTGGTCCAAGTGAATGAACGCCCTCACGTCGGAGCTGGCATCAGTTGGAGCGTCACGGCTCCCTGTTTGGGGTCCGAAAGACGATGAACACGTTTGGTTGGACACACTTGCTGATATCGCTAGGAGCCGACCTCAGTGGCGTTCCTGCTGTTAGTTTCTTTGTCCCACCCCATCCCTTTTAGCCTCCCTCCTCCATCTACGATCTCACATCGTAGCATAAAACATAATACTTTTTCTTTTTGCCTAATAGCCGGCTGGTAGCTTACCGGAACGATGCCTATCCGTTGCTGGTAGCTCAGCTGGCATGCAACTGTTGTATTTATTTTCCTTTTTCTTTATGGATTGCGACAAGTTAACTGAGGTGTTTCCAGCCTCTAGCTGACGTGTATAATGGATGGAGCCAAACTGGGCGCACAAGTCAATATAACACTAAACTCCCATTAGCAGTATTTCGACGTGTCATGTCTTAGCTTCAGTGAATTGTTGCTTGATTTTGACACTATTTATAAAAGTGTCAAAGCGTAATTTAATGGACATATGCAGTGCTTTTCTGTGCAACATGTAAACGAGACTACTGACAACAGCCAGTCTGGCCTCTAATAAGTTAGGGCATCTTTAGCTACTTCATGAAATGATATCATTTTTATTATCAGCTTGGAATGACGAAAGTTTTCGTCTGGAAGTGAAAGATAAATGTTATTTGGTTGCTTCCAGCACCCTTCCATGTAATCCCCGGTAAACAAGCACCAGTTTACTCGATTCGAAATTAGGTATCTCTTGTTTGGTATTTGACGCATAGGCCTGTAGCGAATTGCTTGTCTTTCAGTAAAACATCATTCGGAACATTTTCACATCTACTGCTGGTCGAAGCATCATGCCCAAGTAAAAAATGCGTTCACAGAAATTTAACGGTTGCAAACAAAAGTCACACCGCAGACCGCAATTTTCGTCCCATCGTTGGTGTAATAAATATATATAAAAACCTGGTTCCGAACCACAAGAAAGAAAGAGATTATTCTGCCTACTCAAGCATTAATTTAGTTTGCTACTTTACACTGCCTACGTATATGACACACGCCCAAGTTCATGTAATGTATAAGCACTACAGATGCTGATGTGAGCAAAACATTTCGTGATTTGATGAAAACTGCATGCATATCTCATGAGGAAGTTTTAATAAGGATGGGATAATATGAAGCTTTTGAGAGATAGGGGCCACGTTACCTAGCTCAATTGTTGTGAACGATTACCATTTTATACTCAAGTCAACAATTCATGGGCTGGAATGCTTCATTATTTTCCAGTCATGGACCCTAGACAATTGATTTATGATTCATGACGATTACAAACAGCCATGCTGCCTAATAATTTCGAAGTCTTGTTCTAATTTTAGGCATAACAAACCACTTGATGCTTGCAGTTGCCAATTCCCTTTCTCACTTACACATCTTAAAAGACCACTTTGGCAGTCTCTAGAATTTACTTTGTTATTATGAATATAATTAGTTTGCAGTCCAAACCATTAAAATACTAAGGCTATGTTTAATACAGACACGCGAGTTAATGGGACGTAGTCTATGTGGTTTTTACTTTACCGTTTATTTGCTCATGTGTATATGAAACTGGCTTTAGAATTGTGGTTAGCCGTTACGACAGAATAAACCTTCATTTTTGACAAGAGTATCGCTATTTCAGTGTTTAAATTGACCATAACTGCAGTACAAAACTTAGGTGGAAGAAGTTATAGGATGTATACAGAACTATATAGAAATTATGATTGTGAAATGAACTATTACGGTGGCTTTGGATATTCATGTTATTCAAAAGATTTTAATATAGCACTACTAGGTGAGAGGTTTTTTAAATCCACTGCAGACGCGGACGCCAAGCTCTCGAACAATGGATATGTCCCACGATGCTTCATTCCTGTTAGACGGAGCAACAGTGGGAAAGCAAATGTTAAAAGGAGCAGAACTGATGTCTCAAGGTGTGCAGAAACGCGAACGTCAGTCAGAATACCTGTCAGCAGCGGAGATCATAATCATTACACTTTCCATCTTCTTCTCCGTAATCGTTATCGGCACTGTGATTTCTGTGTGCATAGTGCGAAGGGGACAAGGATTTAGGGATTATGAACAAAAGAGTGAGTGGTATGTGTTTATTTTGAACGAAAGATATGGTTATGTACTTTTATGTAAAAACGCGATACAATACTAAACGATATAGGCAATACGACACATAGGGGGTGCACGTGAAATAAACTGATTTTTAGTAGACAATAATTAAAGCCTCACATGGAATACACTTAAATTCGTTAAATAATTTGAGCAACTATATTTTATGTAGTAGCAGAAATTGACGCATGTACGTTGTGCTTAGCGGCAAGGAACTTGAAATAGCTTCTCTTTATTTTATTAGCTATGATTTAAGCGGACAGGTGAAATTAACAAATTTGTAAGAAGCTACACATAACTAATGTTTTGAGTGCAATGTAAAGGCGGATGATCGATTATATCAACCATAGGATATGTAAAATTGTGTTAGGCGTATTCATGAGTGATGAAAATTTAGAGAAGTTAGTGCAAAACTATCATGTGTAGTGGAACATTAGCAAAAGTCAGTGCATTCTGCGTCTACAATGCTCATTGATTTGGTCTTGATTTGGAGATTTTAAAAAGGTATTTACTAAAAGATAAGACATCTAATCAAATTAACACTTTTAGATCGGTTACTTAGGAGAAGAACGTTGCAATAATACTTGATCATTTTATGCGTGTACGTTAATCGCATGTATTTGACTAAGGTTGCATAGTCAAAATTATCCATAGGATTTGGTGAGTGAAGATCCAGAGATGTATCATTTAGTCCCCCACTGGCACGGTTAACATAGTGTTAATCGGTTATATCTGTGTGTAGCCCTGTGGTCGTTCTAGATTATTAAAGATTGCTCCAAGCAGCCTGAGGATTCAGGTTTCTGACTCCGCAATAGGACAGTGAATGACTCATGGGGTTGAATTTCAGTCGGTGCTCACCAAATGCATTTGATTGTCACTTTATGTCTCATTTTTGATTCACGCTCTTCTTCACCACAACTCTGATTTTGCTTCCTGAATCGTGACACTTAATCTACCGCGTTAGCTTGAGGCGCACTGACGAGCCTCTTGTCGCCAACAAAGCAATAAGTTATGCAGTTTATTCCTTAGTGTATACCACCCATTTGATGTACGGGTTGAACAGAGGTGTTCGTATTGACCGAGTATGCCCATAGCTTGCTCACTATAATTATCTTCTTTGGATTTGCTGAAAACAAATGCATTAATTATTACCATGCATTGGAAGCAGTATCTTTCAGATGGTACGAACCATTCATGAAGAATATTTATGACTGCAATAGTACATCAGATTATCAGCGCCAATGTCAAATTAAAGTTTTCAGTGAGCCTGAGAAGAATGATTTCCCGCCGCTCCTAGACATTCTCTTCATACGAACGGATACCAGGCTTGTTAGGCTGTCAATATACGGGAAGCTAGCATGGTCTGTCCAATAAATAAACTTAACCTATTTCAAAAATGAAGACCAAAAACCTTTACTGGTGAAAATATGCCTACTCATGTCGGGCGTATTTACTGAAGACATTAATTGGCTTAGGAATTGGAGTCTATTTCCAGAACACTCACGGTAAAGGTTAACCAAAGACGCGTCATTGAGTCGCGTAGCCAATTCAGGGCTTGGAAAAAGATGGTGTTGATAGCACCCAAGAAGAAAGCATACCTCGATCTACCATTTAAGCGTAAACTCGCAACAAATGAGACGAGCAAGTGCGCAAACTCTATCATTCAGAAAACCTACTGCAACGCGGATGTTGTACAGATGAATAGAAGCTGGAAGCTGTTGCTATTTTCATTAAAGGAAAAGTGTGGTATCAGCGCCATACCACATTGTGCTTACCAGTTTGATTGTGACAGTAAATTTGGTTACATAGACAGAAGCGACTGGGTTTTGAATTACAGGGTGAAAGAGCACCTGTCCGACTGGGTTCATCGAGAGCTCAACCGAAATGCGGACAACCAACCGAAGCCCAAGATTCCGTGTGCATGCAAGCCGACGGCGTTGTCAAGAAGCCAGTCTGTTTTGGTGACTGACGTCGGATTGACGGCAGCTCCACGTTTTGGATTTTAGTACATCACTCTAATTCCTCTACTTTGAGGTTTTTCGGGGCGGTGGCGATAAGCCGAGGAAGACATGTAATGTGTGTGTGAAAACAATTAGTTGTGGATTTTCGGTTACTCTAGATTTACTTTGGTAGCGCGGAAGGTAGCGATAAGACGGAAGGCTGGAAACCTACTAGAACGAGCAAAGAAGAAACAAGCATATGCATCATGGATTAAGAGAGACGGCGCAACGGAAATACCACGGCTTGAGCGGAGAGCGGATTACAAGCGACAAACGGTAATGGGCACAAGCCAACTATAATAGGGAGGGTATTTATCGGTAGGCCAATAAATAAGACAAAACCAACATTGCCAGTTCATCCAGGAGCAACCCCAAGCAGAGTAACGCAACCACGAGCAAGAAAATCAAGGTACTTTGCACAACTCCAGGCTGGTAAGGATGCGCTTAACCGAATCAAGGATACAGGGTAAAACCGGTACTCAACCTTCCAAAAGTTGGGATGAAAAGACACACGAATGTGGAAGGCAGGAATCTCATTATACTGCGTGGTAGGTCGAAAACATGATCTATATATGCCCACATGCGTGGGTGCTTGGTTCACCGTGGTCACGTCAATAATAATTGTGCGTATTTACCGCTTTGTATCTGCTCCCGTATTTGATTACTTTCGTGGTACACGTTAAAATTTACGTAAAATACTTTTTGCTTCTCTATTGAAAAAGGCCAGTAGATAAGAAATGTACATATGTGATATTTTCGTCTTTTCGATGTGTAGTTCAAAGTGCTGAATAGTCAAAATGTAGGGTAAAATACATGCCAAATTAATGGAAATTAGAGCGACTGGAGGATTCCAGTTCATATTGATCTTATTTCAGAACTAATCTAGATAGTACGTTTAAGGCTTTTGTACTGTTAATCTATCTCCGCTTCTTTTTTATACGTTAGTCACAGTAGTTATGTTGCGGTTTGAAAATTGTCCCTACCAGTCTGAATCTATGTAAACTAACGAATAAAATTTTTATGCCTGGTCAGAATTGCCCGAATTGAAGTATTGTGAATCGGTTGCATCGTATTCCTTATTCTGGTTAAAAAGAAAGGATGATCGGCTTCACTGCTTGGCATGTACATCGATTGGCAGAACTGTGGCTATATGGCGCTTTTGGAATAAATGCTACCTAAGGACCACTATTTCAGATTCCATTTTCGATAGCCACTTAACAGCTGCTGAACTTTGAGCTCCACGGACAGCCCCCACCAATATTGCTGTCTACCTCATAATTACGAGCCCCTGTATCATGCAACTTTACAAGCTTGTTTATCAGTGAAGCTCATTTTGAGTGGTCTGTTTCAGGATTAGAGGGGGTTGTTTTCTACATGATGTCTTCTTGGCCCTCACCAGCATAACCATAAGATGTACAAATGTACAGCAATTTTCGCGGTTTATTAAAGAAAGAAATTCAGATTATCCGCAATTAAATTTGCGTTGGCAGCGCAATTTCGAGCGTATTGTAAAAAACGGTCCATTAATTTAGTCTTGGTTGATGCGTATACACAACGACGCACAAAAGACTCTTTTGCCAAGTTCATTAATGCAACTTTTCTAGCTACACGGATGATTGAAACTGATAAGCGTATTTGGCACCACAGCGCATCACTCGATGAATAATTAAAGTTGCGACGGTACCCTACATTGCTCCCGTTCGAAAATTACTACCACCCCAAAACCCTTAGCTTTACATCAATGTCAGTGGTTGTTATCAATTGACAGCTATCGTTTTATTCGGCACCATGCTGGCTATGTTTTTTTCCACCATACTTCGCTTCCTCAATTTAATACATCCTAGAAAAGTGCTGATACTCACCTATGTCATGGCTTGAATATTTGACAGCAATCTGATAACACTAAATACTAATGGTGGTGTTCCGCTTTTTAATCAGATTTACCCGACGATTTGTCACATTATTTTTGTTAATTTGCATTAACTATCAACATAATGCAAATGTTAACAACATGGGCACAATGACCTCATGCTTCAGCTTAAACTGTTTGATTGTGCTTTATTTGTTTTATTTGCAGCGAAATGCACCAAGATAACTCGATAGGTTAACATAGAATATTTTAAACTATCCTCAGAATTGATTATGCGCTTAACAAAGAGCAGTCTCAGGGACCTAAATAATATTTGTTTAAGATTATTTGATGGCAGCTCCGATAAAATCCCAGCAGGCGATCAGAACTTATTTTTAGTGAAAATCAAACCTTTGCATAAACTGCGGTTAGAAGTTCTGTTGCAAAATCCAGTTGTTTTGTGTGAAATGTTAAGGCAAAATTTAATCACCATGTAAACAAGTAAACTTTGTTTTATGACAGCTTTGACTAATTTTGGATAGGGAAGTACGGACCTTCACAAAACGGAGCTAATGCTTACAATGCTTGTCAGCTGAACAATTTCGTCGCGCAAACTAAGAAAATGGTATCACTGAAAGTAAATTTTTACGCTAACCTACCTCCACTTGTTTCCATGGCCGATAGATCACATTGTAAACCTGACAGCGAAATGCAGTTGCTAATCATACACTTAAGTTAGCCTGAGATTTGAGTTGGAAAATCAATAGTTAGCATTTAAGGGTAGTTTTAAGTATATATTATTTTAGTCATCATACTACAGCATAATTTAATGCTAATGTACTGTTTTTCTATGTCAATCTTTGAGTATCTCGCCTAGATCTGCTGGTTCCTCTCATCACGATTACCATAGCGATACGTACATACTATCAAACAAAGTGAAAAAATGAACAAAGATTTATATGTTGTAACAAATTTAGTGCTTGACACTTCCTTTAATATGACAGTAGTGAGAATCATTGGGGTAAGTGAAACTGGATTTCATTTGGGTCAGATATGGCCCTGCGTACTTTCAAGTTTAGCTGCGTATGAACGAGGGCCCTGCTTATTTAACTCAGTGATGGGTCCCCGATTTCATAGCCTTAATGTCTGTACATGGGAATGCAGTAGTGAAGTAGATTGCATGCTTTACTGAAGTCCAGATGTTGTATACGAATCTGACATTGACAGATTCCGTCAAGCCTGCTGGGGTTTGCAGCAAGTTTGTAGTACATAGCCAACTTCAGCGGAATCCTTGCTTATGTGACGCCATCATGTTGTTGCAAATGAGGCAGGATAGAAGCGCATCTGTGATGTGATATTCCGTAAATTCGGATAGCACGGTAGGAGAGTTATTGGAAGGTAGTACGTAGGATCTGAACAACTGCTACGTTTGTTAACAAGAGGGAATGTTGGCTGTGTTCACATAATATCATACTGCCTTTAATATCTCGTTAACAAACCCCTGTATTCTTGAAAAGTTTTCCACGGTTGACTCAGTATACGAGGAAGGATACATTCTCGTTGGATTCTAGTCGGGCACACCACTAGGAACTTAAAACATCTTGTTTCAGATTAATATCATGGATAAATTCTAATACCTGGACGAAAATGTGCTTTTTAGTTCCACAAGTTTGGTATCCAATTCTGACGTTACTTCGTGTGCGAAGAGTAGATCCACTACACACTGTGGGGTTTCAGCCAAACTTAGTATGAGAGAGAAATTGTGTACCAAACATGCAGCCACCCTTCGTTCAAGTTCCGCGGAATTGGCAAAATATTATTTCCGCTTGACTAGTTGGTTTGTTGGGAGTATACACCAAATGTCTCAGCTAGACGATCAGTGGCTGTAGCACGATGAGATATTTGGCAGCAAAAATCTGAATTTGGTCTCAATCGCCACGCATATATCCACATTTCTGCTGGCAACGAAAACCAGGGACACAATTCTGGGAGTCTGCCTTCAGGATGCAAAACTGTACAGGTGTTCACCGTTTGACTGACAATGAGCCTAACCCATTAAGTGGATGTCTCTCCTAGGTCATTAAATATGGGTTAACAGGATCTTCACGGTGAATATTTTGGGATACGCTGGTGAGAAAATCGACTCGACCGAGGTGGAATCCTATAAATTGTCATCAATAAGTGGGTGTAAAACAAGACGCAGAGTAAGAAATAAAGAATACATTCGGGTTACTACATCAAATAACGTGGGGTATAAGAAATGGCATAGGATCTCAAGATTTCGTCGGTTTTTATACATGCGTTTTATTGCTAATCGACTATAAAGGCTGAGTTTTAAGTTGCCACATTTAACGTAAAACGCAAAAGTAGTGCTAGTACGATTTACTCTTAGTATGGTGCTTTTCGGTTATGAAAGCGATAAATGCTGGTCTTTTTGATCCTGGAATTTGGGCAAGTTCATGTCGGTTCCAGTATAACCAGCTAAAATCTATGGCAAACGAAATAGCGTAAAATCTGTTTATTTTTCGTTTTTTATGCATTAAAACGTTAATTAGATGGTACCGACAGGACATCGGTTGCCAATGGGAGTATTTAGTTCAATTTGTACGTCCAAGCATTTATAAATAATCCACGAAGAAGTACTAGGATAATGCTGTTTTGCCAAGGAGCCCTTAGCAGCATTGGCGTTGCTTTTGTTGCAATTACAAATGATAAATTCACAATGGTTTGGATTCCAACATGTCATATAGAAATCAACCTGTACAGATGACACTTGCTTCTTTTGCCATCTCCTTCTCCATAAAACCTGCAACGTTAACCACCTACATATCCTTACCAACTCTCTAAGTTAATCTAGCCTCCAAAATCTGCAGCCCGGAGACGCTAGCAGACGATAAAAACAGATTTAAAACGCTGTTCTTAAACGGTTTTCCCTCTGCTTTTATTAAAAAGCAAGCTGTTTTTCGTGAACACAGTGAACCTGTCATCACAGTTCCAGAAATGTATGTGTTTAACGGTGATATTGCTTTCAATCTACTGAATAGAAGACTTTCCGCTGCATTGACAAGAACCTACCCGGCCGCAAATTCATACGTTTTTGCTGAGACAACTGCATTTATTACTCAGCGTCTTAATGACAAATTACGGGCCAAATCCGAATCGTACGTGGCATATTAATTTATTTGCACCTGTGGTGCTAAGTACATCCTACGTACGATCAGCATTCTGTCGATAAGGACAGCCGAGCACTGTTCCCGGTCTCTACAAAAACGCATTGCTAGAAATATCAGAAGTGCCATCGTTGCAATTCTAGTTCGAAGTGGACACGAAATTCTGACCACTGATTCAAGGTTTTATGCACCAAGTCAAAACGATATCCTAAGCGGATTAAGATAAGCCTCCTAAAGAGGGAGAAATCGATAGCGATCAGTTTAAGGCAACCGGAGGTTTGCAAGCAGTGAATGCTACTACAATCTCTCACGTTGCGCAGGCCTTGATATGGGTCCATCCGTATGGAACACTGATGAGACCAAAGGTGGCATCACATCTCGGCTGACCAAATTTACTTCGCGAAGTGGTCAGTGAACTATGTCAAGTAGGCCAAATAAGGTCAGTTTTCTTTGACAACACGGAGTTTATCACTTGGCCCGATCAATTTAACTTTCGTCTGAATAAATTCAGACTCTGTCCTACTTTCGTTTCTGCTTTCATTATCTTATGCATATCGAAGTTATACTTGTAAAAGTATTCGCCTGATATGAGTTCCCAAAAAGGGATTTTTTCGCAACCGTGTTTTCCTACATTCCTATGGGCATTATCTACAATTTTGCATTGTTTTAGTCAATCGCAATATAGACCACATAAGACCCCAACTCTGCATACTGATCACCTACGTCAGTTAGATGCTTATCTCGGGTAACACAGTCAACCTTAATTGGAGGGTCAAATTTGGACTACACGTTGTGTGATTGGATTACGACACGCAATCTCAATGTAATGAACTGTGATTCACATTGAAGTGAACCTTAGTGCCAGGCGTTGCCCACCGTGACCCGGTAACCAAAGCGGTAAAGGTTTCGGCTACTATTCCAATGGTCGCGGGAACGAGGCCTGCTGTCTCCACCTGATGAGATGAAATTACATCCAAACGCATCGTGGTTGTGCAGTGTTTTCAGGTGGGCAGCACCCAGTTTCCATCTGATGTGAGTACGGTCCCAGTGATCTCTGTGACTAAGGTTCACTTCACTGTGAATCACAGTTCATTACATTGAGATTGCGCGACGCAATCCAATCACAACGTGTAGTCCAAACTTGACTCTCCAATTAGTCGTTTACCGTTGTGTCAAGTGTTGCCCACCGTGACCCGGTAGCTCATGGGGTAGAGGTTTCGGCTATTATTCCAATAGCCGCCGGATCGAGGCCTGCTGTCTCCATCTGATGAGATGAAATTACATCGAAACGCATCTTGGTTGTGCAGTGTTTTCGGGTGGGCAACAACCAGTTTCCATCTGCAGTCAACATTAGTTTTTAATCTATAACTTGAAAGTGTGATGTTTTACTGTCGAATAGGCGACGCATGACTCAAATGAATCAATAAATGAATAAAATGTTATCCTTGTTAAATCATATCCCTCCGTTAGAAAAGTTGACTTAGTTCGTAAGAAAAGTAAATTGTATCTAAGGCTAGGTGTATGCACAAAACGGACCGCTCGTGGTGACCAATCCCACGTCGGTTAAAAGCATGTTACATTAGTCCACTGGTACTCAGACCCATCGTGGTGTACAGCGTGTTACTTCCATGTTTACAAGTTTCTAAAACACACACGTTTGGCATTATGCCATCACAACAAACTTGATTCACCTGTAGACGTCAAAACAACATGTGATGTACATACATTATAACGTGGCGCTACCATGTACTTGACCTACATGGGAGGTTGAGAAAGTACTGTCTCTTACACCCAAGGGTAAAAATATACATTTGAGTTATTAAGATGCACAACACAGAACTTGGTGAAGAGAAAAACGACGAAATTCACCATTCTCCTTCTCAGTACCCAAATCCTTGAACCAACTTGCACCAAACCCGATGTAGTCTGGGCACTGAAGATAACTACACGTAAACTAGCAGACACTTTCGGTAGCCTCAGCCAGTTTGAACTATGCGTAACGGTGTCTAAGTGCTATAATATGTGAGTGTTGCTTGCGGATGCTGTGCGTAGCTTTGAAGACACGTATGTCTCCGGATGTGAATTGAGCAATGTGCCTGGTGCTTCCTTGCGCGGCTGTACACCGGTCGCTAGATAGTGGTCAATATGGCCGAAATACCTGTTGACTGTGATTGAATTGAAGGTATCAGTGGAATTAATGGCGTGACCATAAGCATATGTACCGCAATACACGATGCACCGCAGTGACCTTTAGCGAAGTGTACGATATCTATTGTGACACGGTTAAGGGTTAGCGACAACCCGCTTTACAGGTCCGTATGCAATTTCTCGTCTAGTGCAACCGCTGACAGGGCGAACGAAATATGAGATGATGGTCTATGTTGACCTTAGATTGCTCTTCACCAGTTTGCCAAGTAAGTGACGTGCTGGAGTTGGTAAAACTCTGACTGAAGAGAGTGATATAGCGGTGGTCGAATTATAAGGTGGTTGAAACTACCGAAAAACGGCACTGGGTCATGTAGTGTCTTTGCTCATTATTCAATTGAAACTAAAAATATAGCGCACATGGTGTTACCATCTGAACCACAATGTCCACTGGCAACCTCCAGTAGATGGTTGTAGGGTTGTTGATCGTAAGCAGATGAACATTTATCTCCATAAAATGGACGAGCAAAATTTATTAAAGATTCACTTGAAATAGCTCGCCATGGAGATGGAATCCTGTAATAGCACATTAGTGTCGCTTGACTACTATTCATTCAGCTATGATTGGCTAGTAAACCCGTATTTCCTCAACCAATGGAAGAAAATGGGCCAATGCATTACAGTTCAAGTCACCTAAAGTATGTGTATATTGCGATCTCTTTATTTATGTTTCACAAAGACAGGGCACAGTGTACAGAAATAGGATGGGAGGGCCGCTTTGAAGTAGCCAGTGATATATTTCCATAAAAAATGACACCCGAAATTGTTAGGGAAACACACTTTCTGGCATATTCTAAAACCTGTATTGCAACATACTATCGGCTTGATTGGAACGGTAAAAATATATAAGGTAGAAGGAAGTTCATTGGCATTTCAGAGGGTACTAAGCATGGAATAAGGTTCAGAATCCGTACTACACTGGCGAATCTTAAAGATGCACTCCTCGCAGGTATGATGATCAAATGCATTCACAAAGTAGCCGCAAAACTTAACCTATGTACCTAAGCTATACCAAGAGTCAGCTGTGTACAACGCTAGCAGAACACTTAAGAAGTATGTCGCGGAGGACGTGGGACGATTATGAATAACCGGCTCTAATAAGATAATCGGGGATAGCGAGGAAAGCGTTAACCGCTGAGCATGAGAATTCCTCAGATATTTTAGTGGTATGTTTGGTTGGAGACAAGACTCCAAATTTTCATAACTGAGCCAGTGTGTATCGCCAGACATTAAACATGTGACCAAACTGAGCAGGGCGCAACTATCGGTAGATGGTATGCCGCAGACACAAATAGAAAGTCCGCTGAGTATGTGAGACTACTCGCTTGTTGAGCCCCTGTATTGGACTGCATTGTAAAGTTAGGGACAGATACCTGATCCACCGATCTACTGAATTGGCTACAAATTGGCGACAAGATTTGGTGGCCACATGTGCAACTGCATGCGTAATAGCAACAAGTTCTGGACGTTTGCCCATGTGTCATAGCGGGTGAGTACCTTGACCACAGTTGAACACTTGCAAGCTATGTAGCAAGGCTGCTACGGTGACTCAAATGCTCTTTGGATTAAGTGTCAGGTGTTAAATGTCTGCTCATGGGAGGGTTTGCGGGAAGGATAGGCGGACATTCTGATAAAACTTAGAGTCTAACAAACGTAACAGGAAAAGTTTCCAAAGAAGCATTGTCCGTAATAATGAAAATTTGTTAAAATTTCATATGGTTTACTGACATAACACTTACTGCTACACATCCAACAGTGTTCGTCATCGACATCACCAAGTGCATCGATGTCAGCTTTATTATGCAGGTCAGACGTAAGCGTTTTGAGCGCCTATACACCATGTGTTGCAGTCAGGGTAGTCCTTTCCACCATGGGAAATGTATGTTAAGTGAATGTATAGGCCAGAATAAGCTTTTGAGTCAAAGGCGAAAGTTGGTGTATCATCATAAAAATATTAACCGGTCGTCTATCAAACCTTCTGAAATGATGACTTGCTGGCCGTTTAATAATATGCTACAAGTTCGTGCATTCTGAAACTATCACTTATTTGATTTTGCATATTTCTTTAGGAAATATGTACCATGCAACCGGCTTTCCGCAAAGCAAACTCTATTCTGACCACCTCAATCTTGCTATATTCAAGGCTAGCTTGTTGTCTTTTCTTTTGGGTGAACTTGCAAGAATTAAATTTGTTACAGGATTGGAGGATTGTATTGTTTTCTGAGAGCCCTAATAATGGTGCGCTGTTTAATTCATTTGTACAAATACGTATCCAATAACAAAGTAGACCGCATTTACTAAGAACAAAAATGTAAAAGCGTGTCAGTCGCCACAGGCAATTTGTGCGTAGCGTATTGGCAAAACTAAGCCACATAGTTTTTTGCAGCTTGGAGCAAAAAAGCCACTAACTGTTGCTTTTTTTAAATTTAAAGCTGTATAGTAAATCTGCAAGTTATTTTTTAAATACATTACAGCAAAGTGACATTACCTTGCTGCCTAAAAAGAATAAACAACAGCTTCGCTATTTTTTTGCCACTATTCGGTCGACTTATAAGACGTTTGCAAATAAAGAAGCAATCAAAGTTGCTGCATAACTCATATGTGCATACCTTTCTGGAACCGTAATATCGACGAATTGAGAAATATTTTATGCACTTTTATTTAGAAGTTAAAATAATCTTAATTATTCTGTAAACTGTGATATTTCATTTACTATTTTATACAATGTAAGCCGGTGCTTATCTATTAGATATTGACCACCATGAACTTATGATCGTTGAAACCTGCATTTATCGATATCTGAAAACATTAATTGCAACACACTTAAACGGTTTAACATATAGACTAGATGGAAAATTTTTATAAACCCCGGATATCTTGAGCCTGGGTAAAAATCACGTTATCAAAAATTGTTGAGGGAATGAAAGGAGTCAACTCGAAAAGAGTGTTTATAAAGAGGTCAATTAAATATTGAGCAAAAGATCTATCAGTATCATACGTTTAAGAGAAAGATATACAAAATGTTTTCACTTTTCAGCGCGAAAGTCGGCCAACGTTACTGCTACTCCAAATTCGACAAATATGGAACTCATTAATCATCACTTGAAATCCCCACACGGGTTGTACTCAAGTAAAGTAAGTATTTCTAAGATTTTATGTAATGTACACAGATGGCACATTTGGACTCGACCGGATGTTCTTGAATACAACTATGTGGTTTGCGAAAAAACTGTCTACTGCATCAGATTGCGGGCGATAGACTGTTACAATTAATGATCTCATACAAGCTATAAGCAATCAGATGCAAGAGACCGATTATAAGAGAAAATTTTGCTTCATTCTCGGCGTAGTGAAAACCGCTTAGAAAAGATTTTTCATGTTGCATTTAAATGCTTATGCTCAGTATGATTGTCGATCAAACAATGCGTACTGGGAAACTAAAAGCTTACTCGATTGTTGAATTATGATGAAGCTTTGTACGTACGTTGCAACAGTCAAGATAATCCGTTACCTTGCACCCACGCTATAAGTGGCGACATTGTCAATCTAACTTACTCGTGAGAGTATGCCTCATTTTGGAGCAAATGCATGCATTCTGGTGGCGAAAGTTGAAAGGTCCTACCCCAGTCTCATCATTCAGCACATACTTAACTGCCTCTTGCAGGAAAACTCAGTTAACTTTATTAGAAGCATTGAAATTTATAGAACTGACCTTGTGTTACAGATTGTTGAGCATTCGGCGATTCGTCGACTGACCCCACACTTTGTATCTTGATAGAGCTACCAATTAACGTCCTCTTGCGTTAGTAATGCTTATGGTTGCACAACGAGTAGTTAGTTTTGATATCTATTAGATTTTTGATAAAATATGTATTTGTTTTCTTAAATAGTTGGCTACTCGCATAAACGTAGTTTTACACATGTACATAATATGCAAAACTTTGCTGCCATTGCATTCTTATACATAAATATATTCAATACAGATGAAAATATTAGCAGTATGAGGTTGATGAAAATGAGTAACGCAATATCTTTTCCATATTTTGCGTCCTAGTAATGCTTTGTCTCCAGAACTGCGCATTTTGTTCATACTCCGCTACTGCGTTTTCAGGTTGAGGATCAGCGAACGAACAACAGAAATATGAGTATCAACGTCATTGCCCTTTCGTTCTTGCTAAATAATTTAGTCAAAACAAAAAATAAATATAAATTATTACATCATATAAGAATTGCTGTGTAACTTCGCACTAGTAAGTATGCTTCATCAAATCTCTAATAAACAATGATATTTGTAGGGCCGCTACTATTTGCTTGTCTAATTTGGTTAGAAGTGACGTTATAAGTAGAAAAGCAAATAAGCTGCGGCGGAGATTTTATAATAAGAATAATGTCGAAACTCCACACTGGAAAAAACGGCAGGAATGCAGCGAAACGGGTTGTTAGATCATAATTCCGGTTAGTGGATGTATCCACAAGAGGTAAATTATAAAATAATACTATTCAGTTCACTTTTTAGGCAATCTTGGAAAAGAGTAAGAAAACTGAAAACAATTGAGGATATTAAAAACTTACGTTTAATTCTTCGGACCTTTTGATTTAAAGACAAGCTTTCGCTTCCAAATTGCGGCTAAGCCTTGACGGATTTCTGGGTATCAGCTGTTTCCGGTGAGTTGTAACAATGGACCTCGTTGTTACAGGGGTTCCTTTGTTGCTTTTTCTCAATGCCTTAACCCAAGATCCGTCTTGTACTCCTTCGAACTCTTCAGATTGAGCTAAGCAGAACCCGTGCTATCAACCTGCGCGTTGTGGTTAGCGATCGAAAGCATTCGTCTCCATTTTTAAAGTTGTATAATGACTTCACATCCACTGCTAAGTTTGGAAGTATTCTCTAGGTTCTCTCAGTTTGACACTGAACAAGAGTTTAAACCAGGAGTTATCTTGAGTAAGCCTTCGTTTATTCATGATGGATCACGCAAACTTCTACTTCGAACGCAACCAGATCTATTGACATTATAAAAACTCTTCTCATTGCAAAGCTCTACCAGAATTTTAATAGCATGTTGTAAACCAGACACACAGAGGCTGCATCAATAAGCCCAGAATTATGTGTCGGCCATTATAACTCAGTGTGCAATTTCAGTTGGCGTTTAGGCGGAGCAGTCATTTTTGAGGTTTTGTGAGTATACTAGCGACTTTTGAGCTACTCATTTCAGAACAAACAAAGGTTTGGCATACTATAATTTTCCACGATCTTGGTATCAGTTTCATAGCTTATGGTAAATATGATAAGTTCATGAAGCGGACTAGTGTTTAGATACCTCCAGAAAAAAAAGTTGGTACCTCTTTCGCAAGTCACCAGTGCACTATTCCAGTTCAGACAATCCCATGCTTCCCGAAACTCTATAAGAAGTAAGGAGCCACGGATTGTAATTCCTTGGTAAACTGACAGTAACTGTGTTAGGCAGCGTCATTTATGAGTCTAAATTTCCACCCCATTGTAGTTTAGGCACAACCATATTGATTAGCTCGGCAAAATACATCTCATTTCGAAAGTGTCTTAATTTTGCGAATATCATCGTTTCATTGAAGTCGTTTTCCGTTATAATTTAAACTTGGGGTTAAATTGCAACGCCACCTGCAACATGACGCTACTTGAAAATCTACTTGGACACCATTTCTGTATATTTTTTTATATCAGCCAATGTAAGCGCATAATATGAGACACTTCGGATGATAACTAATGACGTGTTCTTTGTGTTTTTACATCTAGCTTTCACCAGTACTACAACCTGATGGATGTGGCGGTCAATGGACGTTCGCCAACCACACGGAAGAGAGCGAGGCGGGAACACTTCCACGAGCGGGGATAGATTTGCTTAAATCTGGTGGTCATCAAGTTATGGATACCAGGTTTCAATGTGTCCCCGATATTGTACGCCAGCCTCAGTTTGTCGAGCAACACTATGGAATGAGGCATTCGAATTGTGATTACGGTTTGGCTAATTACAATTATCCACCAGGAGTCGGAAACATGCGCAGTGAGTTGCTCCTCTCATGCAGTTCCACCATACTATTTAGTTTAAGTAGTTACTGCAGACTAAGATCCGTTCTACCAACTGTAGTGAATCTGCCTCCCTCTAGTAAAATACGGGTAGACATTAGTGGTATCTTAATTAAGATATAAATCCCATATATTTACTCTAGATGAAGCATCCAAAGAAATTAAATATTAGAAAGAAAAATACCAAATGCCATATTGACTTCATGAATATATTGTTGTTGAAAGAGTATATAGCTAAGGTTTGAACCGAGGTCACTGCGGCCAAAATGATAGAAGAAAGCACCCAACCGACGAATCTCTCTTGTAAATTTGGTATGCTAACACTGCATCGTCAACTGGCCACCTGTGGTTTTCTTCCAAATAAGATAGTGGATGTTAAACTACACACTGAAACAGCCAGTGGCTAGATGCGGAACATTCGATAGTGCAACCGAAAACGATTCGGTTTCTACAGGAACTCCACGGATGCACCAAATGGCCTGTTGCGAAACTCAAAAGGATTCTCTGCAGCCTTACACATTCGTCTATTCCAACAATTTTGTCTAAGCATTAGGTGTCCTAATCGGTCAGCTTTCAAATTTCTTCAATAAACAGAGGTCATTTCTGTCATCAACAAAGTAATATTAGTGGCAGTTCAATGTTGTTAACCGGCAAAATAAAAATAAACAATTATTTCTTAGAGTAACGCGCACTGTAAAAGCAGTACGTGATTTAGAAATGTTTGTGGGATCCGTTTGGCGTTACTGCTGCTGCAGGTGTTGCAGTTACTTATGCAAACTGGTTGAGCTTCTCAAGCGGTGGGGATATTAGCACTTATCTTAAGAATAATGTACTAGTTATTTTTTATAATTATGATAATAATACTGATCCTTTAGAGTGTATAGCGTCACTCCTCAGCAAATTCAGAAGTACTCGCATAGCACCAAATTTGTACAAACGCAAATGAGCCATGCGTGTGTTCTAAGTTCGATAGTTGATCAACCTATATAGCTATCAAAGAAGTGATTAGAGATACAATGAATACTCCGAATAATCCTGATTACTGTGTTGCATAAAAATAATGGGATAAAACAGACGCAACATACTGTATTTGTTATACGGACCACATACATTGTTTTTTCAAACACGCAAAACCCCAAGACTCCTCGTACAAAGGTGCCAGAACAATATAACCTTCTGCGAAACTCATTTCTAATAAGACTATAGAAACACAGTTGCGTCTGGCAAAATGAGGCAGCCTTGATGTCCTAGCAAACCATCATGGTAGACCATTTATATGCATGATGTATTTCCCACAAATGTTTAAGAGGTTACTTAGTGTCATTGCATTATCCTCCGCTATGGAAGTCAGAGAAAAGTTCACAAATTCGTCTACCAAAAGGGCCATTGAGCCACTTCAACGTGGTAAACGAGAGTGGCTTGTAGGCAATCGCATGGAAAGTGACAGAAAGGATAGTAGCCATTTTCTTAAAAAAGGTGCACGGAGAACTATCAATGAGAATACAAATTCTGCTGCAACAAAGCACCTTGAACAAGGCTGCTAAGGTTGTCATATTTGGGCTAAAATGTACCACCGGAAATGAGAGTTGATTTTTCGGTTTACTGTCATTAGATTACAAGCCGCAAATCCTAATACCTATCTGGAAAAGCACCAGATGATGGAGTTGTCTTATTCGGACTAGTTCATAATGCGCATTGCCTCAATCTCCTGCTCGGAACTTGACCCATACCGCTTTCGGTTTGAGCCAGTAGCTAGCAGTTTGTTCCACTGAACCATGGGGAAAGACAGCCAACCATCACGGAATGTATCCTACCTGCGAAATAGCCCGACACTTGATTCATTGCCATGCGGGCTACCTACTGTGTGGAGGATGGTGGTTGGTCGCCTGGGTCAGGAATTCCCTTGCCAGTACTGAGGATAGAAACAACATTTTGGCGACTGGTAGGGCTTAATTTGCTTGGTTACTAATGAGTAAACGAATTTGGGCACATTTCTAGTTTATTGTTTGGTTTATCGCAAGTATATCACCAGCCGCATAAATAATATTGACTAAGCTGAAGTTGCCGTTCACTGCAATGGTGCCAAACATTATCAGACATGATTAAAGTTTTGTTTGTATTGTCCACCTCCAAGTTGCTCTCTGAATATCACGCCAAATATTCTGGTACACCGGAATGTTTGAGCTGCTTTTTAATTTATCGGCACAGTGCTAGGATGAAGGCCATGGGATAAATCATCAGTTTCGTTTCGCTATTTACTTTTTAACATAACCCGACTTTTTGTTCCACTACTGAGTTTAGTGATAAATAAAGTGTGTTTTTCCTAAAAGCAACAATACTCACTGAACCTAGTCGTCTACCACCTATCCTGACAGGTTTCAACACGCATGCTCTAGTGACGTTTCAGACTATTCCATTGACGCAGTATGTGCTTCCAAATGATCCACCAATAAGTTATTAAGGGTTGTGATATAATTTGCCCCTCTTAACTCGGTGTCTAAAGCGAAAGGTTGCCTTTATAAACTTAGTGACCCCGGGTTCGATATCTGCTATTCTACAAGATGAAATAAAATAAATTCGGAGCAGTTCATGCACTATAACGTTTTCGTGCTGGAAAAAAGGAATATTTATCCGCAGCATTAGTTGTGGTCCCAATGATTGAAATTAGCAAGAAACATTTCAATGCGAATCGCGGCCTACTTCGAGATTTCTCTTCGCAATCCACTCACCTGAGTGTACGTTCGCAACTTCGTCAAGCCATTATTGTTAGTTGAGAGCTCAGTTAGATTTTGAGTCCGTCTAAGCAGTATGGTGATTTACAAATTTATATTGTACTCCGACAAATATAATACACTAGCTCACATAACCATGGCTGTAGGCAGAGAAGACATGCTTCATGCATACCGGCACGTGTATGTTTGACTGTGCATTTGGTATTATGTACCACGTTGGCTGTTGCGCTGTTAAGAATGTGTTCGCTACTTAGTGATCGGTGGCTTATGCAGAGAACTGGCACCAATTTTGTTCTAAATGTCACCAACCACTCACACTGTAATTAAATGGCTAAATATATAGGTTCACTTTTAGTCATTCGGCTGAAACCATACCAAGCTGACAAAGACCACGGGCACCAAACTAATAAGATAGCAGTTTTATAAATTTTATGTTATTATTCTTATTATCGAAAACGAATTAGGTTTCACAGTGTTACCAAATATAGTGTGGTTGTCCACTTTACCAATGTGCACGCGGTTCTCCTATTGAGTGCAGAATTTACAGGTCATGCAAAAATATATTATGAAACGGGGGATCAAAGTTATTTGACGGGTTGTTGAAGAATTTGGTTTTTCTGCCTTCCATTGAGGTGGTGTTTTCACTAGCCAATGACACGCCTTGTTAGCATGTGTGCGCGAAGTTGGATTATGCGTATGACACTGCTCTCGGAGCTAAATTATTAGTTTGCAGACATTTCGGTGCCCGACTAGTCAACATCATTAACACAGCTTCAATGACATGTTCGCAAATTCTCGTAGGCGAATTTTGAGAACTAAATGCTTATTGATCAGGTTCTGTTTAAATAATATTTTTCAATACGCTCATCTGCATTCCGGTTTGGTACCCTTCCGAATACGTCGACGTTATTTAGTTCGAACTGGCGTTTTTCAACATCCATAAGCACAGACATCAAGGAGTTTTGATTATTACGGCGAACGTTTAGACCAAGTACACAAAGCTGGGCACTAATATTTCTTCCTGTTTATCCTTAGTCACAATGTTGGTAACTTTTTTAAAGATTACAACAAACGTTTTTCACTTGTTAATTTTGTCTTTAAGTCCTGGCACTCAAAGCAGACGAGACTTAACAAACACGTAACATTTGATGACACTTACGGAAGTCTGCGAAGCAGGTCGTTGCATCTGAGCTATCGATGTTGCATATTATGGTAACGAAACTGAACATTAAATCTGAAGATCGAGGCAAGCCACACATGCACATCCAGTGATACGGATATTCGCAAGCATTTCAAACTAGTTGGTCTAGGAACTTAAACAATTAGACACATTGTCTTGCCTTTGATTAATGTTAATTACTCGATTCTAAAGATTGTATGAGTGATCATTATTATGCTGACCCTGATGTATCACATGGATTTATTAAACTACATGAGTTTGTGTCGTCAAAATTAACTCGTGTTAATGAAAGAAAGCAGATGCGTTATCTCGTTTAATTGGTACACAAGATCAAGAACCAGAGGATTTGGTAATGGCTCAAATCTCCGTAGAACCCCAAGTACAGCAAGTTGTGTCTGATATTTTCGGTGCCTTACCAGTAACATTCGAAATGGTGCGGGAAGCGACCCAGCATGATTCTACCCTACGACAAGTGATTGCTTTCCACCTCAATGGATGGCCTAAGAGAGTTACAACGCCGGAGTTTCAACAATTCCACCAACGGAAGGAAGCACTATCGGTCGTCAGAAACTGCCTGCTGTTCTCAGATCGCGTCGTCATTCCACACATCTTTCAAGAGAGAGTCCTCCGACAATTGCATACTGGTCACCCGGGAATGAATCGCATGAAATCGCTGGTACGAAGCTATGTGTATTGGCCCTATATGGATTCCCAGATCGAGAGTTTAACCAAGAATTGTCCCCGATGTGCTAGTGTATCAAAACAACCAAGGAAGACGGAATTGCAATCCTGGCGAATACCAACGGAACCATGGTCAAGGGTACACATCGACTTTGCAGGTCTAATTGATGGTCACCATTTTCTCATTGTTGTCGATGCACACAGTAAATGGCCGGAGGTGATTCAAATGATGAGAACCACAGCAGCAGCCACTGTCTGCGCTCTTCGACAGATATTTTCCCGTTTAGGTGTTCCCCTACACGTTGGTTTCGGACAATGGAACACAATTTACCTCAACTGAATTTGTCGTCTTCTGTCGCAGAAACGCGATCGTCCATGTAAGGTCTTCACCCTTCCACCCACAATCGAACGGGCAAGCGGAACGATTTGTGGATACCCTCAAAAGAGCTTTGCTAAAGATGATGGGGGAGGTACCTTGGAGGAGATACTTGACACATTTCTGCTGACGTATCGCATAACTCCGAATCCGCAGAAACCGAACTCCCTATCTCCGGCTGAAACTTAGTTTCCACGAAAAATCCGTGTGCCGCATGATGCCCCCAGGCCCAGGAAGGATCAGTTGCTGTCCCGTAACTATCAGATGGAGCGACAATTCAACATCCGACACGGTGCTCGGAAGCGAAGCTTTAATGTTGGTCAACAAGTTTTGGCGAGAGACTATCGCATCCACTATCCTAAATGGGCTATGGGCCATGTACTATACAAACGTGGTAACGTGATCTACGGTATCCAGGTTGGGACGGCAGTTTGGGTAAGACATGTCAATCAGCTGCTAGCGGCACGGACTGGGGAACATGTGCAACAACAAGTACCAGCAACGCAGTTACCTCTGGACATCCTGGCCGACGCCAGTGAAGCGACGACTCCCCCGCATGCCCCAACACCGCAAGCACAAAATTCCCCCCGAAACCTGGCAGCACAGCGGCCGAAGTGGCGACGCAAATTCGTATCACCCATGCAAGTCAACCCCAAGCTGAAATCGTACAACACAACTCAAAGGGGGGAAGTGTTAGGAAGGAATACACGAGTCAAACAAGCCAGGACCCCATCGCCTTGGCCGGCTATCCAAACCCATCCGCCCTGCTTGGGGCGAACAGAGAGCCAACCAGGAGAAGCGGCCAATGAACGCTAGGTTGAAGTTCCCTTATTGGCTGTAAGTTAACATTTCCAGAGCTTTCCACGGTCCCTTTAAATATACTGTTCACGAACTTTCCAAATTACGTTTATAATGAACGGTGTGATTTGCTAATTCATTCCTGTTGCTCTGCTCGTCCGATTCGTCTTCTCTCTGTCCTGTGGGGGGGCAGCGATTTCGGGTTTGATTGGGAATCAAGCGTCCATTCAGGCGAGGAACGAACACTTCATCCTCCAACCACGCGTTATTCCTACTTGGTATGAATGTGCCGTTGGAACATGAGCACAACACTGCAGGGTATCATTGAAATGACATCTTACATACGTCATTTGCAAGTTGAATTATAGGATGCATAATTGTTATGCACCCAAGTATCTAAACACGCTTAAAGACTATGCTTGTCCCAGAAATATTGGGGTTTTGTAGGAATTCTCAGTAGTTGGATACAATTTTCTTGCTGCCTTTGCATTCTCCATGATTATTTGTGTAGGCGAAAGGTGACTATGTATTAAACAACGGAACTTGGATGTTTTAAAACAATCAAGTTCCTAAAAAGTTCTGTTTTTCTGAACCTCTTTCCACTCGCCTGGTATTTGACACTGTTTTGCAGCCAGTTGATTGTTTTTCTGTATGCGCCAATAGCTTGCGGTTACATGTGGCGCAATTTAAAATTAAAGGGATACTTTCAACCCATTTGTTTTATCTAATCTGCCATGAAGATAGCATATTTCTGTGGTCACCTTATCTGGCCGTGGAGATAAACGATATTTGAATCTCCACAAAAATTTACTGAACTGTTTCGTGGCACCGGTAGTTTCAAAGGTTGAGCATTCGCAGTACATGTAGAAAGCATATATGTCGTAGCTCTCACAAATGGTTGCGAGGTTTTTAAGAAATTTATTATGTATCTGATACTTATTTTTAATTACGTGATACTAAAAGTCTGCATTTTATATAATCGTTGTTGCTATTATTATATCAGTATTTTCTACCGATTACTCCCGGTTACTTTCATGTATGCCTCATAAAGGTTTTTCATATTTAGTCCCTTTAAACTTAAAAATTTACTCAGTTTTAAGCAAAGCTACAGGATTCAACGGTTGTGTACACATCCTATACGAAGAGAAAGAAATTAACGAAGGCCAGTTGGTCCGGAGGTTGGGGATGCGCGTTGAATATAGTCGGCTACACACCTAAAACCAATAATTATTTAATTAAACTCTATCAAAAGAATGAAATCTACTGATCAGTGGGGTTATTGAAATGAAGATGCTTAGCTATCATTTGGGGATAACTCGATTTGAGTCAGAAACATGTTGGCAATATGCAGTGTACCAATTATACCCATGTTCATTTACTATGCCATGGATATAACTTGGATACATTTAGTACGTCATAATTAAGCCGAATGTTTTCAAGTGATAAATTTTTGTGTTATTACTTTGCTCGTTTGGCTGTGTTTAATTTGCAGACAATTTCTGTCAAGTCACAGGTCATAAATATGGCTTTTAATCAACAAACTGTTTTGGATCATGTCTTTGAGGTGGTCTGGAGTACAGCTTCATTTGGTTTTAGATAAGCAAAACGAAGAATGTAAC
This sequence comes from Dicrocoelium dendriticum, assembly GCA_944474145.2. Lineage (NCBI taxonomy): Eukaryota > Metazoa > Platyhelminthes > Trematoda > Plagiorchiida > Dicrocoeliidae > Dicrocoelium > Dicrocoelium dendriticum. The sequence continues at coordinate 66,093,882 of OX104060.1, read as the reverse complement.
TACTCGGCTTTTCAATATAAGTCCCTCAAATTTTGAAGTTGAATGGAAACAATTTGCCAGTTGCCACACATAACTGGTAGTGGTTTTAGTGAACTCCAGAACAATTTCTTGATAAATGCACTTATGATGTTGACAAAGTTAGCAAAGGAAAGTCTGCAACATAGACGTCCAGCAATCCTTCCACGTACAACAAGAATCAGGTATTAGAAGTAATTTACATTACATAGTTTTTGAAAACTACGTCGATGAATTGCGAAACTTTTTAGATCAATGTAGTAAATTTCCTCGTTAGCTAAAACGTCACTATTACACCAGGAACAGTGTTATTTTATGACTCGGCTTAGTTTGCCTAGTACAACGATTTGCATCTAATCACTGAAGTAATAAGAAAAGACTATCAACTTGAGTTTCAGCTGGCATTGCGCTTTATACTCATGACCGATGAGAAATAAGCAAACATTATTTATTGCTAAAAGGAAGAGAAAAGTCAGCTCTACGTGAATAATTAGTTTACCTTGATTACCACAGGCATTAAACAGGATTTACTCACATTTTAGCGAACTGCAGATATATTCAATTTGAAGCTTTTTCAGCGGAATGGACATTTGCTGCCTTGGATGCTCGGCATGACGTAGACCTGATCCTTTGTATAGGAAAGTTATTGTATGGGATTCACAAACAGGTGTACCTGTAATTTAACATGCATATAATTGGATAACTGACCTACTTGGTACATATGATTTACCTAATATTTAAGTTTTACCTATCGATATTTTGGAAATCCCACCTACGGTTTTAGTAATTTTCTGACGTGTAGAAGGATATTGTGATTGGTTACGTACATTTTTTATTTGATTAGACGATTATCAATCATTGGACAACTGGACTGTACTGGACTCGGTCAAACTTGCTGGCAGTGGAGTGATCAAGCCAGAAATAATGACCTATCCTCTTACATCCAAACCGTCAGATGATTCACCACAAGTTAAAGATCACAATCAGATGGCCAGGGATGCAAGGAAAACAAACTGGATCACTACAAACGTGGAATCGATAGATACCGAATTTTCAACTTGTGAACAACCATCCGCAGGGGATGTAGAAGTCACGATGACTCCTCGCCACTCTAAACCACACAAAGAAAGACAAAGCAAGATCGCGCATGGCTACATGGGTTTCCCAAAATCTAGTTTTGTATGACGGCGAACAGTATGCAGATTTCGCCATCACTTAAGTCATTCCGCTGAATGGAAAGTGCACAATTTTAGCATGCGCAGAATTAACCGCTCACCACATCAATGTGTGACCCAGTTCAACGGGAAAGTATATTGCAGACCTAGCCTGCAGTAACGTCCCAAGGATAAATTGTGATATATTTTAAATAATCACGAATTTTTAAGTGCCATTTATTCTTCTTCTACATATTTTATATCGCTGACCTTCGCTTAGTCACGAACCAGTATTTTGAATTTAGTTTGAAAAGATTGAACAGCTAATATGGTTTTCCACTGCTTTGCTATATTTACTTGACATGCTTAACTGATAAGGATAGCATTACAATGATTGTTGGCCACAAAGCTGAACAAATTTTACAGGTTTATGTGGAAACTAAACTGTTATTTAATTAACTGCGCAGTTTATATCTAACCAAACTTTGTGATATTAGTATTTTGACTGCTGTTTAATTAACGGAGCTGTTGGTAAACAGAACGTAGGTTGCAAAAGAAGAATCCTCAACTTTCGCAAACCTACTTTTTGTGTGACGAACTAAAAAGGACAATTAATTATTCTTGGATTAATCCGTGAATAACAAGGTATACAAACAGTGTCTGATCAATCAGCTTGAGGGCGTTTCGCCGTATTTTAACAAATCATGCAGATTACTGAAGAGTTATTAAGCGATTGCCGAAGATTTGCGGATGGATAAATGAAATGCTGTTGGCCATGATAAACTAGACACAATTAAAAATTTGATTAAGGAAAATATGTGAACTTGCTTTTATTTAACTGTAAATATATGCAACCTATTTACTATAAGCAAACTTCAGAAACTACCAGCTAACTTGTATGATGTTAAACAATTCCCTAGCTTGAGAAATGATATTATGGTCTATCCTATCTAAAAATAATAAGTAAATACCATAGAAATGGTGGAAAGCATAATAATAAGATGGAATGCAAAATCGTCCATTCTTTCACGTCTAGGAATTAAGGAAAAGTGTGCATAGGGGGTTCAAGAGATAAACGTTCACATGAAATTTGACTACATGACCGAGATTTGAGCAGGTGTAGTTAGAGAACGGATTACATTTACATGCTTTCGGTACAAGAAGTTTACTTGCAGCTCCGAGTGGACTAATTTGTAGAGTTTACTCGTTAATGAAAGCAATTATTCAGCGTAGGTTAAGTGCATAGTAATTGATACAGCCTGCTTGGTATGTTATCCCAATATTAGAAATGAATTTTGTCTAAAAAGGTGTAAATGTAAGTGTAAGGTGTAAATGTAAGTCCTAATGTAGAGTGTTTTACGTATCCAAATGCAGAGCGGGTAACCAAAATTTAAATTTACACCTAAGGTAATTAAACGTCAGCATTAATATTTTTATGGTGATTAAGATAAAATGTTTTACTATGTCAGAATAGGAAACTTCTACATGATTATAAGCGACTCACCTCAAGTTTTGCTTTAATAACCATCAATAAACGGAACAACTTTCTTATTCCTCGAATGGGTCAGCGTTTATCTACATTTATGAACCAAAAGCCACATATGCTTACCTAACTTCTACAGTAACTATCTGACCGATCTATTTTGTTGTGGATGCGCCCGGATGAAAGATTTTTGGAGATTTGCAATAGCCAACATGAGAGGTTAAAGCAATCCACACTACAATAATCCCAGTCAATTAAATGTGCAATTGTAACTACACGAAAAGAATTTTAAAAATATCCATGCGTTTGGTTCTAAGATTACCGAAAAAATACGGAAGTATCAAGATATCCTGTTTAAAGAAAGCTTATGCACTACGAGAGCAAAATGAAACTCCGAAGCGACGTGAAGACGTACCTCAGCGCAATATCAACTATTGTTTTATATTTCACTCTCGTAATTTAACAACCGCAAGAAAGTATCCCCTTAACATTTAGCGATACGTGATGGAATATGGATTGTACCACTATATATATAACGATATTTGCATCGCTGCATAATTATGAGTACTTTTTAATATCTCAACCTGAGAGCTGCAAAAGAAGAAGTGTGGCCCAACACCATGAAATGTGTGCTAATAGATTGCGCTTGCTACATCGATGAAGCTGCTCGGCTAATACGTAGGAGAAACGGTATTATACCTTACGTGTATGGTTCCGATTTTGATTTTCAATCTTTGAAATTTTTTAATTTAACACCGCAATCTTCGTTTGAATAACTTATACGCCAAACAAAAAGTACGTGCAATTGTTTATGGTGTTCGTCAATTTAGATAAATAAGGTTAACCATGCAAAATACCCTGCGTTCGACAGTGTTTTTGAACTGGCCGCTGATCCTTTAACGTCACTTGGTTAAGTCAATTTACACATTAAATGAGAAGCAATTTGAAACGAATAAACATTATTTCGTACAAACGCGTGTTTTCTCTCAAATCTAATATAAAGAAACTTCTCGGTGGAGATCATTAACACCAGATGCTCTTAAACACATTAAAATGAGCAAAGAAATATCGAGAGCGTTTTTTAAGCTAAGCAGGAATCAGCCAACCAGGTAAAATGTCGAACAACAAGGATGCGACCTTATTTATGGTTGAAGGGCTAGCTAAGTTAACCCTAGCAGTCGAGTCGCGACGAATACCTAAACAAATGTAGTGGTGCGGAAACTATTGCTGTCTAAAGTTGACAGCAACGATGACAACATTCATATTTTTTAATTCGAACGTAGAAGCGTACGAAACTATGGACTGATTTGTCCAACCGGAAATAACGTGGAAAATCGAAACAACTGCACATTATTTTCCGAATCTAATAAAGGATAGGTTAGTTTGGAAATAATTTACCTAGTTTTTTAGAAAAGGTTTGTTGAGAATAAACGCTATATAATTATTAAACAGACAACACGTTTTTGTTTTTTCTTTTTGGTCAATGTTTCGGTTGCCTTTGACACTTTTCTGATATATCAGCAAAAGTCGATTAGGTTGAAAGTCATGCGCTGCATATTACTGTAAGTATACCTTTCAAGGACAAGACGATTACTGTAGTGGGGATTTGTAATGCAGAGGCAATTACGGTGCTAAAATCAACAGTGTATACCATTTGTACGTAAACATTTATTCAGGTGATCAGACAGTATATCAAAGCTGCATACATGGAATACCCACAGCTTTGCTAACCGCAGATGCGCTGAAAATTTGGCATTATGCCGAAGGTAAAACAATCCAACTTAGTGTGAATATCCGTAGCTCGGGGGTGTGGATGCGGATTTTGAGCGGTTCTCCGAGCTGAGTGATTATTGTGCAGACGTTTCGTTGCCTGACTAGGCAACATCATCAGTGCGGCTTCAGGGGCCTGCTTCGCAGTGCCTCGTAAGCGATTTCAATGTCCAAGTGCTTATTGATCGAGTTCTGCTTTGAATGCCAGGCTTCAATGAACTCACGTGCTTGCCGGCTTTTAGCCCTTCGGAGGATACTGACATGCTCTATGTCGAATTGATGGTTCTCAGCATCCATATGCACTGACATCAGGGAGTTCTGATCGTGGTGACGTACGGCTAGACTGTGATCGTGTAGCCCTGTGCCCAGCTTTCTCCCAGTCTGTCCCACGTAGTATTTGTCGCAGTTCCGGCAGCAGATCTTATAAATCACACTAGTTTCTTCCTCTTTGCTAATTTATCTTTCACTTTGAAGAGTTTACTGCGAATTTTTTCCGTTGGCTGGTGTGCAACTTTGACTCCAAAAGGCAATAAAAGCCTCGCTGCCATTTCAGAGATACCGTTGATATAAGGCAGTGTTGTTTTCTTTTCAGCTGTTACATTTGTCAAGGTGTGTTGAGCAACCTTTTGTGATGCGAGGCAACGTAAAATGAAGCCTTTTGGGTGCGAGTTCCGCTTGAACAGATTGAAGAGATGACCTTCCTTTGCCCGTCTCAGCTGCGGTGTGCTACAGTGGGTTTGTGCTTGTTTGAAAAGGGTTTGCACGCAGCTGCGTTTGTGGGCTGCCGGATGATTGCTGCCGTAGTTGAGGATCTGGTCCGTATGCGTAGATTTTCGGTAGACTGTTGTTTCCAATCGTTAAGCACCAGTCCGTCGTATGAGAACGTCTAAGAATGGTAACTGCTCGTTGTTCTCTTCCTTCCTGGTGTATTGGGTGCCATCGAACACACTGTTGATTAGTTACTGTGTTTCCTCCAATTTGGAACGTCAACATACGATAGATAATTATTATGAGACTTTTTGTGGTCATCTCGTATTGTATTTTGGTAAATGATGGCTAAGTTTCACTTCACGGGGAATCGCGGTCCACGGAGATTACATGTCGTTAGCCCTCCAAACAACGTGTACTTAAATTGACCCCTTCATCTACGTTAGATTTACCCATTGTTTTGGGTGTCAGACAAGTTAACTCGCTGATTTTTGTCGGCATATTCAGAAACATCTGTGTACACAAATTTAAAGATTTATGGTTTGATCATTTTTCATTGAGCTAAGTTTTATAATTTATCTGGATTGCTCCCAAGAGATTACTGTTTATTCTTTGTCACTTGATTCGCTGTGGAAGTGTTTTAACAGAAGTGACCGGAATGATGGAATCCCGATCGACCTTAACCACTATGTCTGCATAGGTGCCTGATGTCCCCACATGCTTAAGTTTGGAAAAGGTTTGAGCTGCAGATGCAGAGGGCTGTTTCCGCTGTTCTATTTTCGTTGTTGATAGAACATGTAAAGACCGGCAGAATTCAAACATCTAGGGTAGTGTCTAAGTTTGTTGTCTTAAGTACCACGTGATTATCAGAGTTACGATATATTTGGTCCTACAATAGTAAGGAATTGGAGATGACAGCGGCGATTGACACCTTGCTGTCGTGCTTAAGGGGAATCAAGCTGTGCGTCATTCCTGTGTTTAGAGGATAATAGTCCTCATTGACGCCGACTCGCAATCAATCGGATAATAAATAAATAAATAGTAATCGTGAGTAGCAGGTTTCTTAGTTATAATTTTTATGGTATTCATCTCAGTAATTCATAAGCTACATAGCACAGCCTTGTCCGGAAAAGCACCAGACTCGTTTCACCCTTGACGCACCACTGGTGTTTTTCCGGACTGTGTTGTGTTACGTTGCATGTAAACAATCGGGATAAAAAGCGTAAAATAAATAATTAAACCTTTATTCTCTGCGCTGTGAGGCAAGCCCACGGAGGCATCATCAAATAGGTGCAAATGTATAGAGCTTTTATGACAGTTGTATCGGTGACAATGGAAACTTTATCAGACATTCATGGTTGAAACTGTACAAGAGGCACAAATGTAAACATGAATTCATTTACCTGTCGTGATATCAGGACACGTTTGTATGGATATAGTCATTCTTCCATACATTGCATTAATATATTAGTCTTGATGAGATCAGGATTACGGATGTTCAATTATAAAGTAACTAGTGAAGAACAAGATGACCAGTGATGTGACGATAGACGGAGTTTATGTCTGTGTAACGTAGTGATCAAGAGTGGAAGCTTATAATGAGATGTGCAGATATTGAAGCATCGGTATAATGTGTGTATCAAATATAATGAAATGTTGCACTGGTCGGCTGGCCCGTGTGAAGCCACGGGTAATAGATTTATTCAATGACGAGTCACATTCGTTACGATTCAGTGTTGCTAAACGAACATTCGTGGCTCTTTAGAAGAAGAACACTTTCCAGGCTAAAACCAACGATGTGCTGTAAACACTGCCGCTAATCCGTTTTAACTCAATATCTAAGTAGCAACACCGCTTCATGATGCATAATTTGCTTTTCTTTTGCAGGCAACTTACGTTCGATTTTCCCTTGACCGAGTCTATTTCGTCCATGGATTCTTTCTCTCCTCACCGAATGGCTCGACCCGTTTAGTAGATAGGCCCTGAATTAAAAGTTTGTTATATGTGCAGTGAAGTCGTCTACACAGCCACGTAAGTTCTTCGCGGAGTATCCAACGAAAACAACAGGTTGAAATATTTTCGATGCCCAGAACGAGGCCGGACCCAATTGTTTAATCCACAAAGTACGGTATCTTGTCCGGAACAGCAAACCGGTAGTCCACCCGTTGTTAGTTATATAATTAATTAAAAATGCTGGTATCCATGGCCATGTGAACGGTCAAAGCTAGGATAAGTAAATTACTAAATAGTCTAATCACGAATTGTTCCTACGGATGGCTCCAAATTTGTTATATGTAGAAAGTATTCATCCAGTACGAAAATGGCCAACCCATTTGTTCTGGCTTTCGTAATGGGTGGCAATAAAGCAAGATTCATTTAATTCAAAAGGGTATAGTGTCGGCAGGATTAACTGCTTTCGGGAGTCAAGTTAAGATCTGTGTACACATGTTGAATCCAAATGTTAGCAGGAGAGCTCAACAGGAAGCACTGTGTGAACACCATATAAGTAGGCGAACTGAACCCAATGCTTTAAATCTGCTGAGAACGGTACCCTAATAACTTAATAAAGAAGTAATTTGCACAGCCGGTAAGTTGTTACAACAGCGGAACAATCATCGATCCATACCGAAAGCGGGAAAAATTTTGCCGCTGTAAGTAGTTTTGATGCCGCAGAAATGAAGAGTTCCTCGGTTTCGATCCGCTGTATCGTGAAAAGCTCGGAGAAGAAGGTAATGAAGAAGGCAGCCACACTGACATACAACGGGAATGCATCCAAAATTTTAATCTGCTTTTGGTCTTCTGTCTATAACTGGTCGCAAGACTGCTCATTGGTTAGCATGCAGGTTAATAACGAGACGTTCTAACACGCAGTACAAAACTGAAGTGCTTCTGGGCAGCTGCTCGGCTCTCCAAGCTCTGGCACCTCTCGCTGAGATAACTTGCAACAGTTTGGATGCTAAATGTTGGAACCGTGCTGGCAGATAAATGCTAGTTTTCTAATCAATTACATTATCATAACTCACAGATGCCCTTTATCCGGAGCCTTTCCATTCACATATTTTTTAATTTCCCACTAAGCTTAGTTTGGTTACATGACCTGGGAGCTACTGGGTCTTCTGTACTTTTCTGACTCTGGTTGCTGCAACCTCCGTTCAGACAAGCTTTATGGTTATAAAAGTCAAGAGAGCAGTTCGTGTTGGTGCGGGCGCGTATGATTGGTTATACAGCACACTGGCGGACTACGACACAACTACTGGCTGGTGACTTACATTTACGGCTACAAACTGAGAGCTGCAACGCACAACAAAATGAAAAAGCGACTGCGAGTGGCATTAATGAAGCATGATTTCCAGCTAACTTGATCACCATAATATAGCTTTTCCGAACATTTTTTTAAGTTGGAAAGCTAATTGAAAACTAACCTGGTTGCAAGCTACAACATCTATGCAAACGCAGACGTGAATGAATCGTTGAGGCGGTGAGAATAATCCAAGACGAAGTTGACCAACTTGTAAGACTGATAAATCAGATCGAATGAATTTAGGCTCACACGTGTTTACCAACTGGTGCAAAATTTAAAACACAGTTTAAAATCCAAAAATTGATTGCAGCAGGCAATGTGAATCGGACCTGCATCCTGTTTTGTCAACGCATGCCTAGAATAGTTCGCAGAATAGGAATGACATTAAAAGTGTCGTCTTGCTGTAGAAGCTGGTAACCGTTTCACTTTAGTGCCTGCTTCAAATGCTGGATACCAAGAATGACATTGAAAGCAGTTACTAGAAAGGTAACCAACGTGTATGTTTCAGCTCTAAAAATGCTCACTGCTTCCGACAAAATTTACGGAAATATGAACAATTAGTGTTTAATTGCATGCTTTGGGATTAGACTGATTAAACGCCCTTAAATACAATACATTTAGATTCAAATTCAACGCAAGCGATAGTAGTTGAATACATACTTTGGTGAACTGATTACTGCTTGTTGATTTACGCGGTCTTGCAGACAGCATTACATTACTGAACAATACATCTATTATAGATTAACAGATCTTTGCAAATAAACACGAAATTCAATTGAGCTCCCACTGTCGACATGAAAAATATCATGTTACATGCATTTTTGCAAAAATGCTTACAGGAGTTCCGGTCTCTATTTTCTATGGAATTTCCTAACACAACTGTCCGGTCGGGGCAGCCCAGCCAAATAAATGTTCACACTTTTCTGGGTCAGTACCGTTGTCATTCAGCACATACTCAAAAATCACAGTATATCATGCTCAAGAACTGCACACATTGCACTTTGACTGCGAGCATGAATTGAGCCATCTTTCCGCCAAAGTGGATTTCGTTACCCAAACTTCAATCGAACTCCTTGAACATTTCCCACATTCACCCATGGCTCAATGACATTGGTCTAGCCTATCCGTTCGAATATAATATACAATATTGCTACATTCGCCGGCTTGCTGCAGCTTGCATTGTTGGATTCACTGCTTGCGTTATCAGTTGCATGTATTTATTTGAATTTGAAATATCCTTCAACAGTTACAAGGACGGCTGATAAAAAATGAAGCACTTGCCCAATGCTGCCGGGTCAGTAAACATACTGGAGAATAAAAAGCGAAGGAACTATTTTGTTATGCAGCTGCTTAATTTACAGACATATGGATGGCAACCGGTTTGGATTGACGAGACTAATTTCTATCAATTTTGCTCACGCAATTAGGGCCGTTCACCCCACAGGAGCCGAGCACAGTGCATTGTGGCCAATAATCGTGGCCAAAATGTGCACATGGTCGGAGCCATGACATTCGACTGGTTGATTGCTTTTTCCTTGTTACATGGTAGTTTTCACATGCAAAGGTGCGCACAATGGCCGCGACAAGTGCCGGATGCCAGTGGTTTTACTTTTATCGAACGGTGTTTTTTGAGTTTTGACAACGGCTAGTGCCATGTAGACACAGAAACGGTTTTCCAAGAGGAACCTCAAGGATCCAGGAGGTTGTTACTATCAGCAGCTTACTCTCCGGCGATGAACAGTATCGAGAGAATCTGGAGTGTAATCAAAGTTATACGAAGCAAATTTTGAGGAGCAGTTATGCGGAAACGCTCTGAGTGGACAGTGATGGTGCAATCAGCAAAACCGTTTGGCGCGTTCGTTTTTTAGAGCAGGTAATGTCGGAGGCATAACTGCGAGAAAATGGTGCAGTGCTTGACGGCTACTTTTGGGCGTGTAATTCACATAGCAACTTTGCATGCTTTGTATTTTTGTAAAGAAAAGATTTTTTAAATGGAATCGGGCTTTTCTTGTCTCATCTAAATGTCGGTTAGTTGTGCAGTACATGCTCCACTCGGTTGACAAGTAGTGTGCAACGTATAAGAACGTACCAGTTTCCGTTTCTGTGACGTGAACCGCCTATGTGAGAGATTATAGCTGTTAATACGGTAGGTGATATCTCGTTCGTCCTGATGTGATTTCCCTCTTTGTGTTGTTTTGCGATGCTTTACATACATAGCAGAAACATGGTGTTTACGGAGATGCCTGACACATTGTCCGGGATACTGGGTTATAGCCTCTTTCGTAATGACCGCCTTTATGGTAGAGGTGGTGGCTGTATAATCTACGTCAAAGACAAATACTTGGTACTTCCACTGAATTAACCACTCCTACGGAAACTTCCTGATTCGGTGTGAATTACCATTTCTATTAGTCCAACAAATCTATTAGTAGGTTGCATTTACAGACACCCATCGTCTGCACTCAGCGTAAACGATGTCTTGTTGGACACATTTTCTTTTATTGCTGACCTCTCATACACTAATAAAATAATCGCTGGGGATTTTAATATGCCCGAAATCCCACGGTCCCTTAACAATAAACCACAAAAGCGGAATAATTTTATGCCTATTCTTGGTCGACTGGGATGGATACAGCACGTCAAAGAACCTACACGGCTTGGCAACACACTTGATCTACTATTTATTACGGGATGTTCACATGTGTCCACATACATCAGTGACAAGTTGCCGGCTAGTGATCATAACGTCGTTGGTTGTTCTTTCCGAATTCTTGCTAAACCAATAGAATCAGTGATCAAATAACGCCCATTCTCTTCTGTGAATTGGTCAATATTCTCGGATCTTATAAGGTCTTCATATTGGGATCCATTCTTCTTAGCACAGAATGTACAACTTGCTTGTAATGAATTCTACCACCGTGTTCAGTTTTGTGCTGAAGTTGTGGCTCCAGAACATATTAAGAAGTTGAAAAGAACTGCTGCACCTGTAGGCATCTCAAAATGTTAGCCACTAAACTTCATACAATAAAGAAAAAATTTAGGAAAACAAACGATTTTACTCTGCTGATGCTCCACACCAGATTGCTTGTGGCGTTATACCAAGATCACCACAAAATGTTATGCTCTGAGGAAGTAATGGCACTGAAGGGCACAACGTGGTAGGCTCCATCTCAAAACTTGTGGACCGTACGCCTAATAGAAAATCAACTTGTATAAACTCTATTGTAAACGCTGATGGAACTGCCATAACCAATCGTGCAACCATATGTTTGATCTTCAATGACTACTTCATGTCTACTTAATTCACTAATGCGGAAGAAAATCCGCAGCTCAATCTGATGCACAGGGGCAGTAATACACTCCAAACTGTTGAATTTACGCTTGGTGACATATGTCGCCAACTCAGATTAGTCCGGCCATTATGCTCACCAGGCCCTGACAACATCCCACCAATTCTAGTCAAGCACGGAGGTCTAGACATCCCCCTGTTTTTGCTTAATGTATTTATACTTTCCATGCTCAATGAGGAGTGTCCTATACTCTGGAAACAATCAACTATAATACCACAACACAGAAGCGGATCTATGCATGATGTACAAATTACCGCCTAATCCACCACACATCTCTTATCTGAATCATCTATAGGTTAGTCAAAAAACGCATAATAGAAAGTTTGAGATATATGAGCGTTCTCAGTAAAAATCAGCAAGGTTTTTGGATAGGTAGGTCGTGCACTACCTGTCATTTAGATTACCTTGATTCTGTGACTAGAGGAAGAGACGCCGATAGTGCCATCATCGTAATATCTCTTGACATCCAAAATGCTTTTGACCGTGCCCCACACAATTTATTGTTGCTGAAGCTTATGTCCTATGGTTTCACAAATTCGCTTCTAGCTTGTTTGTTTTCCTACCTGGAGGGTAAAAAGCAAGTAGTCAAAATCGGTACCTATACATCTGAACCCACTACAATCTCTAGTGGAGTGATCCAAGATAGTGTATTAGGCTCGCTATTATTCTTTATTTATTTCAACGATCCGCTTGATGAAATCTCGTACGGGATGCCATTCCTTTTCGCTGATGATGTTAAAATTGGGTATTGTTCCGCCACTGGGAAACCTAGTCGTAATTCAGCCTGTATTCAGCCTGACTTGTCCGCACTAGAGCACTGGAGTAACTATTGGAAGTTGCACTTTGTCACTGACAAGAGTAATCTATTGTACCACGGCTGTTGCCCCTCTCTGAACATCCTTACGTTAAACGATACCCCCTATTCCTGGGTGTGGCGCAGTCCGAGACCTTGTTCTAAGATATTCTGCCTCATTTAATTCTTTACAACATGTTATATTCTTGGAGGCTACTGCCAGAAAAGTGATCGCCTACATAAGTCGAACTCTTATTTTGAGGGATTCCGGGCTTCAAGCATTTAAAATGTGTTAGGCCTAAGCTTGAGTACTGTACAATAGTGTATAGTAATCTGAAAAATGTGGACATCATAGTACTAGAAAACATTTAACGATCATTCACAAAGAGATTTTTGAACATGTTTAATAGTATGACATACCGTGAGCGTTGGGAGGTGCTACATCCGGAGCCGCTATGGCTACGCAGACATAAACTTAATCTGAGCCTTCTATACCGCTTACTATACGGGTTAAGCTTCACTGCTTAGCCACAACTCGAGTTTCAGACTCGTATGCGCTATGAACTAAGAAACAGCGAGCGCATACTGAAAATACAAATGTCTCGCACAAAGCTCCGCTCAAAATTTTTCTCCGTAAAATATGCAATTATATGGAACAAACTTTCAGTGAGTATTAGAAACTGCACTACTTATCCGCAATTCAGATGCATGATTAATATTCACCTGGCGGTTGCAAATATCGGGTCAACACTGAGCCAAACGATGACTCTAGATGATTTGTATGAGAAAAGTCCTGGATACATTTGAAAGTCGCCATTATCTCTACCATTTTCAATATTATAGTGTTACCTACAATTCTTGGGTATGTATTTATAATTGATCTTACTTCCATCACTCTGTCTAACCAATTCGGTTTTCTCCTTCGACGCACTGGTTCGCAGCTGCACCATCCCTTTCAAGCTGATGTCTCCGTACCATCGTCGTCACTCGCCCAGCTTTTCCACCAAATTGTGATTGGCCTATCGGCAAGCGTTTGTATTCATCATTATTAATTTTAATTCCTCATACTTTATCTTCTTATTTGTTTCACCGTTGGTCATGACTAGGCTGATCTCTTGTGGTGACGGATTACAGATTCCAAAATAAAAAAGTATACCCATGCGAATCATATTGCTACTGACCCGCTGGATTAAAACAAAAAAGTGCCACACTTGATTGATCTGCATGACGAAATGGACTGAAACTTCATCGCCATAAAAGGAAAACATTTGATACCCAGTCTGATGGCCTATTCACTATTTTGCCACACCGGCACAGAGCCAATTGGAGCATGGAAGTGCGGGTGAAACCCATCGTGGGAATACCTTACATGGAAGCAAATCCCCTGGGCACAGTTCCATCGATGACCGTATTACTTTACTTGAACTTTCCGTGAAACCTACATTTCTTATTGTTCCCAGTTTCTTAATCTCTCTAGTATTTTCAAACTGCTAGTCACGTTAAAAACCCTCGTGGGAACCACTGATCGAAACACGTAAAATCAACTATATTTTGCGATCACGTTGTACATGTCGATAAGACCACTCAATTGGTCTGTGCCTCGAAATGTCGAGGAGTAAAACGGTTATTTATTAATTTATTTATATGCGGTGAACTACGAATATTGCACTTTATGTTACTGCATGTCTGCTGATAGGAAGCTCACGTGAAGTTCTGTTTATAGTAGTCATTAAGCCAGTCGCTGTTTCCGTGCGAGGCTGTCGTGCATCGGAGTTTTATGACTTAAAATATAGGTTTGCTTCCGTAGTTGAAAAACCTCAGTGATTTCGCTCTTACTGTATGGACTGGTGCGTGATTTTACATTCCTTCATGCAATCCTTTGATGGGAGCTTGTTGTCACGCTTGCGACAATTCTTGAGTACTTCTTCCGCCATGCGTTTGCACTGAAGCAACATTTTTGACAATTTGGGGTCAAACGTGTTCAATTGGGACGGTCGGGTCATGCAAATTGGTCCCTTTGTTTACTCCAGTATTCATGCACGCCTATCGAAATTAGGTTTTCACAGAAAGTTAATAGCTTATGGTCAATGAATAGAATGTTAAACATTGTTTAACAACATATTTGGCCATGGTAAGCTATTTATGGTGACATTCACTGTTTCGATTTGCGAGCACTCAAAATACGCCCGTAGAAGACAGCTGGCCGTCATATAGCCCAGAAACGATAGTACGTCAAGTGTTAATCCAGTTATGGGTGCATGCTTGATTGTGGTTCACACCCTCACCAATTACGGGTTTTTTAAACACTTACTTTATTGTGGTGCGAACGCCTTATAACTGTATGTTCACCCTTCTTGAGTGTATGAAGCTCATTCTTGCTTTGACTTCAATCGCTTATTCGATGTAAGTGTAATACTTACTTGAAAATCAATCAGCTCTATCCTTGGAACCTACACACCGACTGTCGCCTTATCAGTGCGCAGGTTGGTACATATCCAACCGCTCTTTCTTCATGTTAGGAAGCTTCTTACGCTGCGGTCGTTGCATCAGAGATTTCGCCTACCTGCACCGGTTAACATGCGGGTTAGCCGTTTTGCAATATCAAATTGCGACATACTGACTCATTGCGTCACTCCTTTTTCGCCTGTTTGCCTGCGCGCAATGTGCCTATCGTATGCGAATGCCGGCTCGGACAAACACTTAGATTCATATCTTAGGGGGCAGAGGGGTTGGGGGCCGGTCCGCCTCCAGCCGTATGTGACAGGAGGCGGCATTTGTTGTACGGATGGTTGCTTAATACCAAGCAAAAATTAATCAAAATTACTTCAACACGTGAAGTGGCCAAAGCGAAGGATGATAATCATCTTATGACCGAAGAACTGGTACTGCAAAAGTTGTTATACGGAGAACAAGAAACGATTGTTGACAGCCGGGGATGCAGGGGAAATTTTTTTAATCATGCTGAAGAAGAGACGCACTAAAGTGGAAGAATTGGAAATGCAACCACTTTTTTGTACGATTACAAGCAAATCAACCGAGTACATAGATGTCTGCCAGTGGGCAGTTAATATTGTTCATGTAATTTTTACTGAGCTTTTTCGACAGATTTCAAGTCTTCCAGCTTATCTATCTTGAAGTTACTAACTGGAGCTTCGTGGGACGAATGCAAAGCTAAGGCTAATTATCTAACGATTCATCGGCTATTTGCGCGATTTGCGAAACGGTGAAAACAGTTTGCGACTCCCATGGTGCATTCTTCTTCAAAAGAGACCCTGCATGGTTTCCGCTGCAGGATGTCTTCAACAGGATAATCTAGTTTTTCTAATGGTTAAAACTAAATCCAAAAGTATGTGAACGCAAATCTAGTAACTGGCGTGCTCATCCATTCCTCAAACGCGAAGTGGTAGCGTTCCGGGGAGTTGAATATAGTCATCTGACAAAAATGGAGCAATGGCTGTAGAAAATAAATAGCATGAAATTTAGCTAGAACACACTATATCAGCAGTGTTCTCACAATGCAAAACATAGCATCTGTTATTTACCGAAAGAAATTCAATATGAAAAAGGAGGCAAAAAATGGAATTTTGTAGCATTTGTGCATTTGTCGGCCAAGTATGAGCCTGTTCTTTGAGAACATTTGGTAACAGTTCAGCTGGGAAGGAAAATCAGCACCTTATCTTTGTGGTACTATGTTCAAAAAAGAATTTGTGATACCTTTGGTACATTTATATAAGAAAATAATTTCAGCTCAAATCAGTGAAAGCAATTATGTTTGCTAGCTTCCGGTAACAAGCCCGAGGTTTCTCACAAAAACCAGATAAATGAAAATGAAGTGAGAGTAGAGGAGTTGTTTCTCAACTTCGTTGAGACCAACAGCATAAGGTCCAAAGAAATTTATGCACGTGTTTTGCTAGAATCGCAGAAGGATGGTATGCACATTGCTGACTGTCGTTGGCTAAGCAGTTGACAATAGGGCTTTTATGGCGCTCGAACGATTGGCCGTCCAGAGAGGTATGTGTGAAATCAGCTCAAAGTCGACAACTGTGCCACTTACAAACTACTCTGTGTTTATGTAGCGTCCGCGAAGATTCATTCAGTTACAGTGTTTTTACGATGGACCGGCAATTATCATTCTTTGTTCATCTAAATATTACTTGGATGACTTGGTTCAAGACACCGATGTAAGTATCAGATAACTGTAAACTATAGATGAAGTAGTCGAGCAGTTGCTGCAAATACTGTAGTGAAATACTCGGAACTTGTCACTCTACTGACCCATTTCACAGAATAATGAGGAAATACAATCGCAAGATAAGCTGCGTATAGAATTCACATCTCGCAACATTAGTTTCGGTTTATTTTGTATCTTAGAATTTAGGGATCTGCTTTCATAGAATACAAGGATGCACAGCAACGCCTAAATACACAAGTTGTATCAACAGTTTTACAATTTTAAAGCGTTGCGTGTTGCCTTACAACAATAAAGCAAAAAAGCAAAGTATGCATCCAGGAATCCATGGATCCGGGATTGGGGTACAAACATGTAACGTCAAATCGACCAAAAGAAACGAATGTACGGTGGATAACTGCTGAATATATCAATGGGATTTGATGCAGAATTAAAACAGGAAATTTTTCCTTCCAAAGATATTTTGCTTAATAAAACGTCATAGGTTGTCGAAATTTCATGACCTTACGAACAAATAAGCTTTTCGTGCACCGTTAAATCTTTTTGATGCTCACTAAGATTGTCTGGTTAGTAAATTTAACACACATATAAAAACGGAATCCTTGTCGAAAACGGAAGATTGTAGTGGTTGAGAAAGCTTTTCTTACAATACTGTTAATAGATCTTTTGAGCTTTTGAGTTTATACGGAAATATCACTTGGGGAACCTGCTGCGCAGACTTCTTACCCGAACTATTAGCATAGCTAAGTGTTAGAGCGCGTTCTTAAGATGTGCGAACATAACGAATTACCTTCCATCGTCATTGAAGCAGACAACCGTCATGGAATTGCGGTTTTCAACATAGCGAGCGGACATGACGATGGAGAGGGTTATCAATATTACTGCCTCAATTAATGCGCGAAAATTGTATCTGTAAAATTTGTTCACGAGTACTGTAACAATAAGAATTCGTGAATTTGCGGCGGCACTGCATAAATGGATCTTTGCTTGTTGTTATATGAAACAAAGTATTCAAGTGCTGTCCGAAATCACAAAGTGTTACGGATTCTAAGCAGCCAGAGTAGTTGCTACACCACTGCTAGCCCCCGGTAATGTTAGGTACAATTATACTGGCAACCGGCTGTGTTGGAATGCGTAAGGATTATCAGCTCTTTTGGACAACAGGATTTGATAAACGGATAACGTAGAACATGTACCGACCCCTCGTCCTACGATGTCTCAACTTCATCCTACTCGGCATCTGCTGAGCCAACCCTTCTGTAGTCTCACCCGCGTCCTGCTATCCGTCATCGCCTTGGGGATGAATTGCTCTCGAGCATTTGCGGTCGGACCTCTTCGCCCTCTCCGTGATTTGATTTCCCTCCATACACAAATCCGACCGCTTATTGGTTGATAGTGCATGACCAATGAAACAGCTACGAGACAGCGAGCGCAAAAGCAACCAGCGACGCATGGACTGTAGAAATTGTAAGAATATTGGATTACGTCGAATCCTTACGGCTAAAGTTAAATGCCCTATGGCTTAAAGTGTCTGACGTCTGGTATAGATAAGGGAAAATCTGCTGTTTTTGGCAGCAAATCTAACTGTTTATTATGTGGGTGCGCTGCCTATAGGTTTGAAGTCATATACAGCTAAAGATTTCACGTTGGCAGCCATCCATTCAAAAAAGTCCTCTTCATAACTGCATTCATAGCCAAGAAATACTTAGTTGCAAACACATTAAATTACGACTATTTCAATGCATAACGAATGATTTAACTACTAGAAATTACATAAAATAACATAATATAACTGTTTGTTGCAGAAAATTAATCATCAAAATTTTATGTACGGGGAATTATTCATCGTTTGACTGTTATTTTACTTAAAGTTTGCACGCTAAAAATAGTGAAAGGCTGCCGATACGCCACTTTATTAAACCGGGAAATTCATAATGTTAATCAAATCATTGTATCACGTTACGACACTACTTTGAATAGCACAAAGCAAGGAACTGCGCATCCGAATGTACGGCCTACAAATGGTCTTTTTAGGTAAGGAGAATGTCATTCAACTGTTAAAATTGTTTTACACATATTGTTTCAAATTGTATCATCACTAGTTTGTAAAGTTGTCCTAACGACAAGTATAGGAGCGAAAAAGCTCCCAAAACTTACTTCTACTGCATGCTTGACAATTCAATCTGTTAAATGTATGCTTATCCTTATCCAGAAATGCTACCGGTTAACGGCGGAAGCCTAGCAGCTGCCGAAAGATAACATCATTTCTTTAGAAACGAGTCGGCAACAGCAAAGCATGGTGCACTTTAAGCAACGGAATGCTGTACAAATTGCTTTCCCCGAACGACAAACAGCCATGCAGCCGTCGCTCTTTTATATTCCGCCTTTGGCAGAAGGCCGCGCGAAAGCTGCCCGCATCTACGAAAGTAAAACAGTACAAATGGCAACGAAAAACTGGCAAAATCCAAAGCGTCTGGTAAAGCAAATTCTACTAGACCTGACATGTGACATTAATAATAACGATGAACTCGAACACAGAACCTCGGCAACCGCAGGTCAAAGGTTGCTTATCGAAATAAATTCCGCGGGACATGATTTACAAATGCAGATACGCTGAAAGGTTTGGCCGGGACGTGGCCGTTGCGGTCTCTTCCGTTTTAAACACCCCTTCGCCAATAGATAACCAATTGTCAGTAGTTAAAGACAAATAACTACTCTATCTTATCGCTCGACAATTAGGGAGCTGAGATTGTCAAGACTGGAGTTTGCTCCACCGAAACCGTCGTCATCACATTATTGGACTGCCATAACAAATGGAACTCATTGTTCCTTCTGATAGTTTTAAAAGCCAAACCTGAAACCCAGTAGGAAATACTCCTTATTTGAACTCTACAAACTACGGGGAACTCCAGAATTAAACTACTAACATTAGAATGCTGTGATCATATATAACATATTTCATTCTCTACAAGTTAGCCACGTCACGAAAACTGTGGGATAAGCATGTGTCCTTATGTTCATTGGTGCACGAAAGTCAAACGTAAACTCCGAAGAAGGACAGAACAAACGAGATTTCTTAAACGTAATCTCTATCTATGACGTGCCGGAGTCACATTTTAACAAGGCCGGAAATCGCAAATTAGAACAGCAGCAGTTCATTTGTGAAACAATTTCTTTGAACAACGTTGTTGCGCTATCGCTGAGTTGGCTTCTCTCCCACCAGCGTATAGATGATGCGGGTCAGGAATTTTATCATTGTTGTTCTACTCATGTCAAACTGCAACGGATTACTTACATCCACAGGGTCAAAATCGAAAGGCCTTCTTTCTGAACTTCAGTTAATTGCTGCAGAAGCTTTACAAAGTTTAAATGTCAAAATATTTGAAGCAAAAAACGCATTGTAAAGGGTAGAGCAGACTTACATGCTTGCTCCTTTAGCGAGTCCGGCGTAAGTTTAAACAAGGTCTGGGACGCGCGTTAGCCAAATCATTTACAGACGATTATAAGTATCCTGTCAAATAAACAAGTAGCATCCGACCTCGCAAGGGTCAACATTCGCCTACGTTTGACTCCTTTAGCGTAATGGTGACTGACAAACGCAGAAAACTGGATAACTTTATACCAATGCTCAATGTCTTTCATATAAAATGACCAATATAAAAGATTAATTTTCTTGGTCTTATATTAGTATCCTACATATCACTGAGACGTGGTTACACATAGGAATAACAGTCGCTGTATTTTCATTACCGGACATGTCACTCCTCCGAAAGGTAAGCTAACTAAATTAGAAGTGTGATTCTGTATTGCCGAAGTGACAAACAGTACGAAGTCGTGAATGATTTAGACATGCATTTTCCCGTTCACTTTGGTGCGCCCTGCAGTTTAAAGTATGAACGCCAGCTGTATTGCATTGGATTATCACCCCCAACCCTACACCCAAAACCGACCGTTACCATGAGATTGCTTTAAGATGCACTCGAAAATATACACGCACGTCCTATACACAAGTGATTGCAATCTACGTTGTTTACAAGCCCTTGCCAAGATCGGATAAAATGCATAGCCTATCTGAAGAAGCTGGTAACCGCCGTCCAGCCTTTGAATCCCGTCGCTTTCCCCACGGGGTTCAGAACAGTAAACGGCCATATATGTTGGCTCTTGGGTTAACGAGCAAAGTGTATATGATTCATGTGTTGGTTGCAAACTGCGCGTTGGATCGTAATGTGCAAGTGGTCATCAGTTACAGCTTAGCCTTCTATGCAGAATACCGGTATTGTATGTATGCGCTTTGTATTCCATCCAAACGAACGATCGATTAACCTAGCTTTTCAGTGCCACAAACAGTTCGCTTCTTAAAGGAAGTCGCTTGGTTCGTATTGGTCAACAAGTTTAGTTGGTTGATTATAAATGCTTCAGAGATAAAAGTTTGCAATTAGTGTAATTCAGTTGCTTTCCTTAACAGCAGTACTAGAAAATGGATGGCAATGCGCAACTCCGCATGGTAAGTGTACAGAGAAACTACGCCATTTCATTAAAAAAATTCAAAGCTTAACATAACCAGCACACTTATATGCCCAGAATCTAATAGTGCCGCATATCAGAAGAACATTGCAAAAACCTGTAGTGCTAACTACAAATACTTTACTACCAAATCATGGCCCAGGTAATTGAGGCAAGGGTTTTCTTCACACGGGACCATCGATGGTCCAACAAGTTAGGCTACGGAAGCAGCAAAAGCATGCAATTTTTCTCACGTTTCAGATGGTCTTGCCACTAAGTAATCTCCTAGATTTGTCGTCCTTCGACATTGACTAACTATCCTTATATTTACAACTGAAGTTGTATGGCAGAACCTGATGTCTTAACGCAACCACAGGTCCTCGAGTTTCGATACTATCCATTCAGACTCACTGAGTGCGATAGAATGCCAACTAGCAGGAACTGCAGCTCAGTTTTTCCATTGTTGCTTAGATCAGTACCAGGATACTACTATTTGAAAACCTGGACTCAAAACGTTGATTCACAAAGGCGGATGCAGAACTGGGCCGTACAACTGCCGCATAGTACCTATTTTTCCTACACTATCCAAGGTCATTTATCTTATCATTGCCGATGCACTGGTGTGTATCTAAAATGTTAGGTCATTACGCCAGAATAGCACGACTTCCTTCGAAAGCTACTGCGTACATGGCATTTAATAATCCCACGGTGTAGTTGTACTGAGTTAGCTGACGTTGAGGAAAAGTTTGATGTAATCTAACTGGCTTTTTAGAAATTATTTGATTGTCTATCACATGTGTTTGACTAAGAGCTTGCGTGACGCAACCAGCTCTACGTACAACTGTATCTCACTCACGAGAGATATTTGGGAAAATAATTGTGAATGTCCGACGATAAAAACGAAACTATCTTTCCTGAAGTTTGCCTTCGGCTGGTGCTGCCACTGCCATGGATGTCAGCAGGAAAGTGGTGAAGGCTGGGGGATAAAGGCTACATTGCCGGAGCAGCAGCCGCGCAGTGTACAGGCAAGAGTTTTATATTTACATCCAGAAGAAAATATCTAAAACCAACCTGGACTGGAACGCGGACAGCACAAAGTATAATGATGATTTAAAAATGACATTAAGTAATGAAATGATGATGAGCAGGAGAATAGATGATGATTAGATGGAGATGGTGAGATGGTGAAGACGGGGATAATGATGACATCTGAACATGATGCGAAGGAAAATTCTGAGTAAATTGTTGATGAAGAACAGAATAATGGTGGTAATAATGATGATGTGATTATTGACTTGGTGGTGGTCCTGGTGTTTGTGGTGGTATTGTGGTAGTAATGATAGAGAGGTAATAATAGATACCTGTCGCTACTGGTGCCATGTATGCCACTACATGAATATGGTTACCGTAGTGAATTGCATTTCTCTGTATAGCATGTGTCAGTTATGATGTTGTTTGCTGTTGTTTGTTATAGCTATATGGTTGCCGCTTTTGTTTTACAACCGTTAATTAGGTGATGCAGATCCAACCACCCATGGCCTCTCTGTAAACTCAGGCTTCCTGTGGCTGTCATATGAAGGCTACAGTGACGGACAACATCGAAACCAGATGCTGCTAACCACGTACATATATATTTATTGATTAGAACACTTAGTAGTATATATGCATAGTTTTAGCTAAAGAATATGTTTAAACAGTCAATATGCTTCGATGTGCAGTATGACTAGTTTTCAAAAATATGTACGTAAGAGGCGTTCATATGGGTGAAGATACCGCACCCCATGTCCCCCTAGTGCATAAGGGATAGTAAAGTAAGTAAATCACGCAATAAATTTGACACAATAGTGTTATCCTTATACATTCGGAGTAAGGTAACAAGTAACTAATGATTCATAGCTGTGTCTAGTCCTGATATCTGTTAATGCAATAAATATATTTCACCTTACGACAGCCAGCAGGAATTATGGTTAAAATACTTAGTTTGTCCTTGATTAACAAGTGCTTCTGTAAAACGCCAACACGTAGCTGGGCACGATAACTATTTTCCCATATGTATTCCTTATTTTTAATTTTTGGTAATATCTGCCGATTAGATTGGAGAGTGCAAGTGACCTTGGTGCTACTTTCGAA
This sequence comes from Dicrocoelium dendriticum, assembly GCA_944474145.2. Lineage (NCBI taxonomy): Eukaryota > Metazoa > Platyhelminthes > Trematoda > Plagiorchiida > Dicrocoeliidae > Dicrocoelium > Dicrocoelium dendriticum. The sequence continues at coordinate 66,070,486 of OX104060.1, read as the reverse complement.
ATGGTAATTAAACAGTACATGCTTAAATTGTCATTGCATTTTTGATGCTAAAATATAGGATTTCTAACTTTTCTTTAACCCCACATTTATCGCTTGATAATCTAACAGTTTGTTGCCATGACAAGCCACAGCTGTTTGATTTGTATTTCAAGTTCCTCTTAGGCGGTGGCATTTTTGATGACAGTAATATTTTGCGATTTTTGAAGGCTTTGAATCGGTAGATTTAAGTCAGATATCACAACATTTATGCTTAGCTACAAGGTAAATAACACTGTTAAAGTGGATGCATAACTTATAGGACGTGGCTACAAAATATTCAAAAATATAATCTGTTTATGTACTCGATAGTGGACATTAAGGTACGGAATAATTTAGTTGCTTATTACGTTGATAATTGATATTTACTCGTAAAAATGATACCAAACCAACAGCACATCACTTTGTTATCAAAAATAGGTTTCACTTCCAAAATCACATGGGAATGCGTCCCATCAATGTCGTAGCAACTGGTGCCACTACGCTTATTAAGCCGTATAGAACGTAAGATTTCCTCACCCGAAAACTTGAGATGGCTATTCCTTGCGCTTTGCATAAGGTTTGAGGCGTAAATTCTTTTTATTAAATGGTTGTAAGTCTAGATTCTGCAGTTAACTTTTCAAATCGTAACTACGAATTTCATCTCCAGTTCATCTGCGAACTTATCTTTTAGGCAGGCGACAGGCATAAATTTGAAATCTGCATTTTGCTTGAAGAAGATTCACATTTAACCAAAGTTTTTGATGTTTATAATTTACTCTTTCATTTAAAAGCTAAATATAGTTAAGAACATTTTTGGCGGCAATAATATATCTATTAACCTCTGCGAAGTAATACGTAGGGAAAATATGTGCAGCACTGTGTCTAATTCTCTCTTTAAACTTACCGATTGCAGCATAGTAGCGCTTTTAGACAAAGAATTAAACACCGGCCTAGCTAACGTGCACTCAATGTGTAGTAAGGTGTGAAAAAATGATGCATATACAACTCACTTGTCTTTATGTAAATACACATAATACCTAGAATATTAACAACTTTTAAATTTGAATAATTTTCTATGCTTGCTGTGATTAAGCTTTTATTCAGCCTGGACCGCATTTCAAAGGTAAGTAGATTTTCAAAGCCATGTGTATAAATGCCGCAGCTAACTGTCATAATATGCAATGTCATCAAACTTTAAGGAATTCTATGAATTTAAGTATACCCGTAGACAAAAATTACCACGTTTGCACGTTACGCCTACCTTTCACCTATATGAGAATAGCTTTCTTCATTAAGAAATTAGTAACCTTGATAAAGGGGCTGCATGGTGAATTAATTTACTAACAAGATAGTGCAACTATGGTGTGTCTTTATTTCTTCCAGCTCCAGAATCCAATACATAAGTCTAATGTTCAAGGCAAGTAAGCAAACAAGTAAGCTTTCTTATTACATTCTAAAAACACATTTTTCTAAACATATATTAGTTTCCGATAGCAAATTACCTGGAGGTTACCTTTTACAATATTTCACAGATCATTGTTATAATATCTAGTGTAAAATGATTGGGTTCTATGAGTATTTTAGTCGTATTCATGTCTTAGATGACAATTTACAACCGAGTGATGCAAGCGTCTACAAACAAGTTAAATATGGATAAATTGTGCTTCACGCTACAATCGCAATGTTAAATTATCTTACATGGTTTTTCTTGAGCCTGGCTACGCACTACATAGTTCAGCGCATGTTTCTTTGGCTCACACATTTTCATTGCTAGTACAGGGATGTAGGTAAAGATTGTGACACATTTCGCCGCATTCTATTTCCTGTGTTCGCAAATCTCCATGTTTCTTCCTACGCCAAATCATTAATCCTGTATACGTTGGAAAATTTGTACGAAGATGTAGAACGCATTATACTTTGTAAAATTGTTTTACTAAATTCAAAGATTCCTGCCATTTGCTTCAAGTCATTTATTTTACTTTCAAATCCATTGGAATTATATCATTCGCCTAATTAAGTAGGTTATTCTATGTTCTCGAAAGAGCAAATCTAGTCCATAGTGAGAATATAGGTCGTGACAGATGGGAAACATCATTTCACCCATGGGGATAGACTTACGCATGTGAATTTGTGCAATTGTCTTGGGAATTTGGAAACAGCTGTGTACACTAGGGAACGGAACAAAATAAATAAAATATGAAGAGGAAATATCAGACATTGTATTCCATGCCCTTATCTGATAATCCAACATGGTAATGAAACTGGTGGATAACATTATATTCTGAACTGGAAAAGGTAAGATTAGTTTGCTCCTGGGCACGTAAGGCAATAGGGGTAGGAGCGAAACACAAACAGTTTTGGTTGCATATGGCGTAAAAGCCAGCTGCATCAAATAGAGCTGTTGTTTGCTTAACCCCGACGGCAGTGTCACTCTAAGGACTTTCGCTATGCTTCTTAAGTGGTCCATAGTTTAGAAAACTGGAAACACACAAATAATGACAACGTACGGACTTGAATAGAATTTCATCCTCATCACTGCCAGATTTTGACAAAAGGACGAGTTCATCACAATGCACTACCATGGTAATAGGCCAGTTGACAAACGAACAAGTTTGTGAGTGTTTCTTTCAGTGTGTTTTGGTGTATGTCCTTTGGTGACTTTGCCATCTTAACTGTAACGGATGTTCATGATGTAATGTACATAAGATTGCACGCAGTCTGCAGTACGCACTTAATAACATGAAGAGCGCTTTTTCCGTAAATAAATGTTGCGGTGCTATAATGCCAAATTTCTTTGCTGAAAATCATTGAGAGGTTCCCCTCAAGTGCCGGTATCGACTGCTGTACATTCCTGTGGATTTCAGTATATGCTGGTGGAGCAGATGAAACAGCACGTGAAAGTTTTGCGTTGCCAGTATTTGAAAACACTCTGTAAACGGGATCTCTTCTCTGCTATAAGTGTCACGCCTGGATGGTGTATTGCAGGTGCATTTGCACATTGACGTTACGTATTTGAGGGAAGAACCATGGGAATATACGGACTAATCTTTCTGCGATAAAAACCTTTGGATTATCTGGTCTTGACTATCTGCTCGGATGGTATTGAACATCCGTGATGGTCATGTAACGGTAAACCCAGGCATGATTTTTGACAAGCTTTCCAGAAGGTTTGGTTTCCAGGTTGGTTCCAGGTGATAACGTAATTGGATCAAATTGAACGTTTCTATTTGAACTGATTTAGGTGCATTTTTGACCTTTCGTGAAAGCAATTTGAATAAACTTTGAAGTAGTCCTGATATTACTTGCTTTTATGCGCTCGCCTTAACTTAATATCACCGAAGATATACAGGCGATTCTTGTAGACGTCTCGTTCACGGTCATTGATAAACGATATGAATAAGCGCTGGTACTAGCACTATACATACTTGAACAACATGTTGCATCTCAATGGTGTTAGGTTGTGATCCCCTAAACGGTACTTAAAGCTTCAGTTGGTAAAAATGTTAGCAATTCAGTATGGATAATAATTCAGATTTCGTAGTTCGGTAGCCAGTAAATTAGGATGCGGTGATCTCCACGATTGAAAGTTTCGGAGTAATCCAAGTAGATGATGTAGATTCCGGCTTTACCATTAACCGTTTCCGTACCAGCCGTCTCGTGCTATCAACATTTTGTTGTGCATCACTGGCTTTGACGGAATCCATGCTACTCTGACGCCAAGATGTCGCAGATTTTACGTAGTCTACGAGAATCTCGGCGACGACCGTTTTTACCACCTTTGAGAGCACGGGAACTACGGTCACTGGACGTTTGCTTATTGGGTCTGAACGGCTAGTACTTCTAAACATTGCTTCCACAGAGTTGGGACATATTTTTCATCAAAGCAACCTGGAAATAACTGACAGGAGTTCGGATTACTTATTGGCCGCAGCTTTAATTGGATTCCGGCGAATGTTGCCAGCTCCTCGAAGGTTAAGTTCGCGCAATGAGATTAACGTCTTACGCACAGTTGCTGGGTTGAAAATTATTTGTGTACACCGAGGAGTCAGTAAAGGGAATGGCGGTATGTGGCAGGAGCAGTCTGCCAGTTTGAAAACCGAGGCGTATTTTAGTCTCAGGGCATTGACTATGGCGTCGGCGCTTTTACGGTATCGTCTGTTACGAAAATTAAAGGGATGCCATACTTTAACGTGTATGGTTATTGACAGATCTGTATGCTGGTTGTTTTTGACCATAAAGCTTTTAGATAAACATTGTTAATAATTCACTAAGTTTGCAGGAACAATTATGGTTCACTAATTGCGATACTGAATACTGAATACTGAATACTGTATTATAGAGCAAGTAGAAATGGATTCTGTACAACTCTTTCGAGATATGGCGAAAAACGTTATAAAAGTTGTCAACCTTGAATATCATTGTCGTTCTCATGTAATATTTAAAATATGCGACTTACGATATTTCAGGATTCACAAATGTGATGTCATCGTAAGTGTGCAGTCGTTCTCTGAATCGAATAGAGGCAAAATACAAATCTAACAACGTTTTGAACTGTTGCACAGATGTTGTCTCAATCACATGTTCGGGCAAACTGTTCCAAATGTTTACCACTCTCCGTTCGAAGCACAGTGGGTGGGGAACACGTTTCATATCCGGCACAACAAGTTTGTATCTATGTCCGCGTGTGCTGCATGGTCCTCGTAAGTGCAGCATTGGCCTTAACATGGGGAACTCACCGAGATGTAGAATTCGGTAGGTCATAATGAGGTCAACTCGCACCCGACGGTAGGACAAGGTGTAGAGTCCTAGTTTCTCGCACCGGTCTTCATATCCAAAGCCACGTAAACTCGGGATGAGCCTGGTAGCAACGTGTTGGACCCGTTCGATCTTTTGTGCCTCGCCTCGGGTAATCGGAAAGTAGGCGGGCGAACCGTACTCTAGCATTGGTCTAATGATAGAAGAGAACAGGCGAGTGGCAACCTCTTCAGACCATATGCAGAAGCTACGTTTGAGCGCCCAAAGCATGCGCAGTCCGTTCCGATATAGCCTGTTCGTGTTGTCCACGGACTTCAAATCGTAGCGTGAGAGTACCCCTAGGTCCTTCACGGAGGGTGTGGGATATAACGTTTGGCCGTCAAGGGTGTAGGTTCGGCCGTCTGCACCCTTCCCCAGGCTCATAAATACCGACTTGGCTGGGTTGACCGGGAGAACAACTTCTGCAGACCATGTGGATAAGCGGTTGAGATCTTGCTGAAGTAGGCCACAGTCATCGGGAGCGTCGATTTCTCTCCAAATCTTCAGGTCGTCCGCAAACAAGGCACACGGCGACCGGAGAAGTTGCGGTAGATCGTTGATGTGGATCAGGAACAGAGTGGGCCCCAGCACAGTGCCTTGAGGCACGCCACTTGTAGAGGGGTACCAGTCAGTTAGATGGTCGTCGACCTGTACCCTCCACTTTCGTCCAACAAGAAAGTCGCGGATCCACCGGTGCAGTGAGCCACCGACGCCACACATGCTGAGTTTGTGAAGGAGAACCTCATGACTGACCTTGTCGAACGCTTTACTGAAATCGATGAATATCACGTCGACAGACTTCCCCTTGTTTATTGCCTTCAACCACTCATGCCTCGTTACAAGCAGGTTAGTAATGCATGAGCGACCTTGCATAAAACCGTGCTGTGCGGGCGTCAGGACCTCGTTTGACTGTAGCAACTGCAGCAATCTCTTCTTCACAATTTTCTCAGCAACCTTTGCCAATATAGGTGTCAGACAAATTGGCCTGTAATTGTCTACTTTGCTAGGGTCGCCGCCTTTCGGAATAGGCTTCACCACCGCACATTTCCAGTCAACCGGCAACAAACCTTCGGAGAGCGACCTGTTGAAAAGGTCAGTCACGATAGGAGAGAGGAGGGTTGAAAGTGACTTGAGAACCAGTGGGTGAAGCCCATCAGGTCCGGCAGGTTTGGTGCCGTCAAGGTTGGCGAGTAGTTGAGCTACCTCTTCGACGCCACAATGCAGACTATCGGGTTCGGTAAAAGCGGTACACGTCGAACTCGGAACAGACACCTGGTTATTCGCAAATACAGAACTCACCTCAGGTCTCTGAGCTCTTATTTAATCGAGAGTAAACCAAACTTTCTTAGTAGATTTATTACGAAGTTATCGGGAAAAATCTATGTGGCCCCCTCATGCCATCAGTTGAGCTCAAAAATGCTGCCGAACAGTTCTTAACAGCGTTATTGACTTAACTTGAATATTTTGTCTATCCTCCCGTTAACTCTAACCATGGTGTCCAGAAGATGCACCCCGTTATTTACAATCAAACAAAACACGCGCCTTTGCAAAAAAGCTCTTCAAAGCCATGAGAAGGCGAGATTGCTCGGAAGAAAATCTTTCAAAACAACACGCGATGATAGCTTCAACTTTCTTTCAGCTTACACATATAAAAATCTATCATTGGAGTGTGAACACTTTACCTGTTTTTCAACTACTGCTTGGATCCAAGCTGCCACGTGGAAACTGTGTACATACGTATAGACAGATTCTCTTCACCACAACTGAAGTTACTTAGACGAACAAAGGAACAGGCAAATAAATTCAAAATGTCCGCCCAAGTTTAACATCTAAGGTTGCCTACAATTCAGAGGTAATGCAACTGATTGGTTTGTAGTTTATAATATGTTGGCTTAGCACTAGTATATTGCATCTTGTAAGCTTTAAAAGTACCTGTGTGGAAAATGATCCCTGCAGCGTCTTGATATTGTAGATGTGGACAGGAACAATGCCAAATTTCGTTCACCACAAAGGCTGTGTGTTCCCTGCCCTCCTTCCCTGGCACTAGTCCCCTAGCTCCGTTAGATCATTTGGTGGTGTACCGGGTACTCAAGATTTTGTCGATTATTAAAACTGCTGGATATGTGTCTTTATCCCCACTTGTTCCGAGTGTGCGCGGATAATCTCGCAATACAAGTAACCGCTATATTTAACCGCTGTATTATGAGTGCCGCAAACCATGTCGTTTGGTAATCTGTAAGGATAACGCTTTTGCTCAAGTTGGATTCTCAAAGATTTCGTCCGATTACAAATACCTCGGTGATGTTAACACTATTTTGGAAACTATTTGTACCTTAGTTATTCAAGCAAAGACCGACAGACGACGGATATCATTTTACCTATGAACGCAACCGCTTCACACAGAATGCTGTATCGTACATTGTACATTCGGCATTAACGGCACTGGATTAAAAATGCAGTGCAGTGCGACCATTTTTTCTTGATTATTCATTTGCTCTCAAGATTGTCGACAGATCACTTCTGCTCAACCAGCTGCTCACGACTGAGGTACTTACAAACGTATGCAGGGTGATCACAGACTATTTTACAAACCGTACCAATTTCACACAGTTTAAGGGAAAAGTCCGCCGAAATTGCTCAAATCATAGTGCTCTGTAAGGAGCGATTCTATCTCCCTTACTGTTTTCTTTATATATGGAAGACCTCCCTAGACCGTACAACCTTATTGGATGCAAGTACGCTATGAGGTCATATGATGTATATCTGCAAATGTTGATATATCTAATATTCAAAGTGGTCTGAAAAAGCCTGCTGTGGACATTAACACGTTCTCTTATTCCAAACATTTCTTATTGCCATTAAGTAAATTTACTCTATTCCGGTTGATCGGAATGACCAGCTGCAAGCAATTTTAAAGTGTAATTGGAATATTCCTAATGGCTTGTGAAAATTCTAGGGCCAGTAAGACAGCGACTTACACACTCCAGCCTTCGTGACACCTTTCATTTAATCGAAAGCATCAAAGATCGCAACATCGATAAGAAAGTAGTTTTCCTTGGATGTTGTATCGCTTTCCACTAACGTGCCACTTTTCGGAACGATCGATTACCTTTGCTCCTATATAGAAGAAACAAAAGCAAGTATATGCATACCGTTGCATGACTTGAAAAGCCTTCTTTTTTGTTGCACTTGGAACGTACAGTTCCTTTTCAGTGGCACTTACTACCGACAAAATGATGGTGTAGCTATGGGATCGCCATTGGGTCCGTTGTTAGCTGATGTCTTCATGGCGAAATTAGAGGATACCAAGTTCCATGCGGAGATCACGGCTTTTGAATGATACCACCGCTATATGGACCACATATTTGTCGTGGCCGACCAGTCTGTTGACCTTGCTGCTGTTGTTGACCGTTTTAATCGGGCCCACGGATAATTGCAATTTATCTACGCAAAGGAATTGAACGATCAGTTGCCGTTTCTTGATGTGCTGTTAACTAGAAGGACAGACGGCTCGATCCAACGGCAAGGCTACAGGAAGAAAACCTGGAGTGGCCAGTATACGAACTTTCACAGTTTCGTCCCTTTGAGATATAAGCGAAACCTAATTCGCTGTCTAACCACAAGGGCCCACAGGATCTGCTCTAAAGACAAGTTGGATAATAAGTTGACGTTCATTCATAATTTGCTGCACGAAAACGGATATCCTGATCGTTTCCATTTTAGGAACATGCAAAATAAGCCGGACCAGTTGCAGGTTCAGAGAGCAGAGAAAAAAGAACTTTTCAAACGACTACCCTTCAAGGGAGACGTCGCTGCTGAGCGTGTAACTAGAAGGCTTTCAACAGCTGTCAAGTCAACATTTCCAGCAGCCAAGCTTAGGTGTACCTTTTCCACGGAGCCACTCATCCGTAGTTACAACAAAGACAAGTTATCGACGCTGACCGCTTCTATGGAAATATATCAGTTCTAGTGCGCTTGTAGCGTTACTTATATCGGTCGAACGGCGCGGCAACTGTCGAAGCGCATTAAGGAACAACTACCACGCTGCTTGCGTCGAGGCGGTACTGGGTCTATAACTAGCTCAGTTATGGCTCATCTTGTTGATAGTGGACATGAGGTTGACCCAGTCAGTACCTTACTAATACTATACATGGTCCCTCCCCTCCAGTCGAAAGGCCTGCGTCTTCGCACAGTGCTGCTGCCGAGGCGATCAGCATTCGGTTGTATAAATCGCTTTTGTGTGCATAAAATAAGCTGATCGAAGCTGTTAAGCAACCTTGGCCAGCCAAAACGGATCCTATTGAGAGCAACTGCAATTGTGCAATTGTACTCTGTCCTAGTTTGCTGTTTGTTATTGGTTCATGCCTTTGGTCGATACGTGATCAACCTCATTTAGACTGATCGTTCATCCAGTTGTATGCCCATTGCTGTCTGTATTTTTAAAGTGTCACTCCTTCACTAAAATTGATGGATCAACTCATATCCCCGACATCGACTGTCAAATGACTTGTAATTTTATTCCAAAAATTATCATGGTCTAGCTATGTCCCGGAAAAGGTTGACAAGTTGAGATGGCCATGTTTTATGATTTCCGACTTAGATTGATATCCGCTTCTCGTGATTTGGGTTTCCTAATTGTACCCACATACATTCCTCCTGATTGGCTTTACTTTTCTTCAGTAATTTTTCTTGGGAACTGAAGAAAAATTAGATGTTGTCCTTACGTTCGTTAAAACGTATTGCTGGATGTCGTAGACTCTTTGGAGTGGCATCTGTTGATTTTATTTTCCGCAAGCATGTAGACACTTGTGCTAGATTTTCCTTCAGTTTTCTAAATCAAGCATTCCTAAAATTTATCAAGCCGTGGCTCCTCATTTAAACTTTTCCATTTCATATCGTCCCTCAAACTTGAGCACCAAAATTTCAGCAACCCACAATGGTCGAAACATTTTAGTGGTCACATTGGTAGCTTTTATTATGATGGCTATATTTTTAATGTTGTTACTACTGCTCTTTTCCTTAGAAACCTTATATTTTATCATTTAAAACCTCATGGTAACATTCCTTTTGCAGGTACCTCATACCACACGTATCTAATTACACAATGCCATTATTATTATTAGTACAATTGTGTTTACCTGTTGTTTTTTCTAACTTTAATACACCAAATGACTTCAAATTGTAGTAACTTCGTAACAGCATGTTTTATATATATTACTTCGAGGGTTTAAACTGATGAACTTGAGCGAGTCGAATATCTACTCTTGTTGTGAGTTCCACACTGTTTTTAATTCTGGTTAGAGAAATTACTCTGCTGAATCCACATTCAACCAATTATGCGGCTGGAAAAGCAAATATATTTCAGCTATTTTTCAAAGTCCAGGATCTGTTAGGGACATCGGCCTATACCCACAAATCACTTTGATAATACGTGATTTTGAATCTTGATGGTATGTCACTTTTATCTCCATGAGCCCTCACTGGATTCCAACGGTTACATCACAGAACTGTACAACGAATTCATTTTAAATCCAAGTCGGAGGTATTGTTTCAATAAACCTATCATTCATTTTTTAAGGATTTGTTGTAAATGACTGGCATGTACAAGCAAGCCTTCCTCCTTAAGCTGCAACGTCAGTGTAGCGAGAAATGGGAACTATGGAAAATCCTGACTTAAATGTTTTGAGCTAACTTTCTATCGTTTTAAGGAAAACGATAATGGTTTTTTGGTAGAGATGAGATTACTCAACTTGCCATGAAGAGTCTTACATAATTTGTGTTTTTCGAAATCCACAGCCAGATAAAAGAGTCTGGCTTAGCTGTTAACAGTTTTCTTTCATAATCAGTTACGGAAAGCAATGCACGATGGTGTGTCGAAATGCAAAAACAGCAAGGAGAGTTGCAAAATAGAACCTGATCATCTTCAATATTCTCCTCACACATCTGCTGGAAAGACCATTTTAAAAACGGTGCGAATTCATGTTAAAATCTGTTTGTTTAAACGCCCTCGTAAGTTCATAGCCACTAGTTGCTCTCGTTGAATCCTGCGGAGAATTTCATGGGCAGTAGAGAGAACGATTTTAAATTAGCAATAAATTCTTTATATATTCTGACCATTGCGTAAGCCCCACCATTGCATCTGCAACTATGTCTTGCATTTTGACGGTTTTCAGGCAGATAGCCATTCATTAATTCAAGCATAGACTGCCCCTTTTTGAGTTTTATATATCCTGTCAAGCAGCATCTCTTACATTAAATCATTATCGTTGAAGACTTGGGTATATGGCGCGAGAAGAGTATCGTAATCCGATAAAGTACGTTTATCTATCGTAAGGAACAATTTTTTGATTGTAAATTAACTAGAGTATTTTGTATGTCCTGAGCCATCTCATTTATTTGCCTAGATACTGTTGAGTTGCTGACCATAATAATTTAAACTGCTTATTGTGGATTCATTTACATCAGGCCTGACAGAATTATTGGCACTGAATGCAAGAAAAGATTTTCTCTAACATCTTGTGGACTGCCATTTTTGACAAGCAGTTATCTGACTTTATAAGATGAGTCCAATCCATTTATTTTTCGCCAACTCGGAAACCATTATCATTAAACCTGGTATGGTTTCGATGCTTTCCTGCAGCTCTCTAAAAATTTACCGACTATTCTCTTTTGCCCTTATCAAAGCTTTCAAACTGAATTTCCACTTTAAATGGCCGAATACTTTTACTTAGAAGTGTTTTGTCAACTTAAGCAGATAGAAGAGCAATTAAGAACTTATCTGAGATGGGCGTTTGCGTGTACCTAATATCCATGTAGTACATTCGAAAACAGATAAGCAAACGCTGAATAAAAGATCGTATTGCAACAGCTTACTAACTACCGACAATTGCGGTTTTGTTCAGGTTCCACAGCTTTCTCTTCGTAATGTGTGCTCATTGAACCCCTAAAATTACGATACGCTGAGAAGTAGACATAAAACAACTGCGTCCAACTCCGTAGGTACAGAAATACGCATTCATGAATCTGTCTGTGCCGTGGTAGTGGGTCGGAAACATAAGCAACAACGAGTGTGCTATATATGTGTTCCGCTTGTCATCTTCTTACTTTAGTTACGCTAATTTCATGGCGATATAAATTCAAATCTTCGTAGTACGTACTTGATTAAATGCAGATATGTATTTCTAGAATTAAGCCTTGCCACACTGTTGCCTTAACTTTTCTGCCTGAAGGTATAATCTTTGGATATAATCTTTAGAAAATAGCGAGCAACCAGTTCCTAATCTGCGCGCCGCCCTGTATGGCTATAGTGTTTCTGTAGGGCACAAGTCCAGTGCTTATTGAAAATGTAAGCGAACAGAAACTATTTTGTCCTGGCTACTGCCCAAATGTATTTTCAATAGTTAAACCGGGTCGTAAGAGCCCAGTACAAGCGCGGTGCTGTTGTTGGTATTCGCAAATTCCGTTTCCATTATATTTCCAACTCGGTCATAATCCTCTGTGAGTTAGATTTCTAATGTGTATCATGATATCAACGAGTTCTGGTGCAACTCGGCTCCAGTAATTCACCATACCATTTCAAACTATGTAATCCCTTCACGTAGCTCGAAGCCGATTCAATTGTTCGCCCATGCCAATGTAGAAGCACCTCTTCTTGCCGATGCTCAAGTTTTGCACATTTAAGCTCGATGTTCTTCTGCACACAAAGCATCAAGAAACAGTAAAGTGTAGCGGCGGTAACTTATTCCATCCAATCATAAAGCTGAACATCGTCTGTCATTCATGTGGAACCATCGAAGTCGTTTGCCACATGCAGCCAAGGATAACGCCCGAGCGGTGTCCAATGAAATTACACCCTTCATCTGTAACCACGTGTCAAAATGCAGATGGCAAAATTATATAAGTAAAATACTTAGTTCTGGCAAAACGTGGCGACGTGTCGCATAGAGTCGGAAGCGCCTAATTTTCATTACGTAGAGACTCAATCAAAAATTTCCGGGTTAATGGATACGTGCAGTTCGCCCATTTTTTCCTACTATTTGTGACATGATGCGATACAAGGTTTTCTCTTATTATATTTAAATATCACATCTTCCTTCAGCAATTTGTTCAATTCGCTACAGATACTGTCAAATATGCATACGGAACTCTCATGGCACAGTCACTTTCATCAAGAAATCTGGGTACATGTTGGCCGTTCCCTCGGATTATCAGAAGCCCCCTTATAAACAATAATGGATACTGATCAATGGCACCTGTTTCTCCTTTGCAACCATGCACCAAACAATAGTGCTTAAATATAAACTATCAAACTAATGTAATAAAAACAATTATTTTCCCCATAACGACTACAAACTCTAGTCTATGTGTAGCTCGGTCTCTTATTTTAAGCTCTTCGATTGTAGCTGAACATTTCCGATGAAGTCTGGAGACATTCCAATACGCAAACAATTTTGTTCGAATCGGATATGCAAGTACGTATGTTTACAGTAGCACATGTTTAATCATATTCGTAACTATCCGCCTTCCATCAAAATAATTGCTTTGGCATACTTCTGTGATCCGCTGTTAGACAGTTTACCAGAGGCCACTTTTGCATCTGCGGGTTAATGATTACAATCGAGCACCCATACATCGGCCAGATGACAGCAATGAAGCGGAAATTCCTATTTTTCCATATTTGGAAAAATTATGTCACACTGCCGGACACTGATCGCGGCTTGTTTGTTGTCATGCGGCACAATATTTTCAGATCAGTTACCTCAAGTTTGTGGCCCTCGTAATTTAACCTCCGGAAACGGCACACAATTATACATCACTTACGAAGTTCAGTTATTTTTATCGTCTCGCGGTTGGATATATTCATGCACTGCTGAAGCGATGACTTACGGTTTCGCAAAAGACGCTTTGCCGTGCCTTCGTCACTGATAACTAGAAATACCTGACCCCTATGGGGTGACGTCTATGCATTTATATAAAAAAGCCGGACTGGGCCAAACTATATACCTATACATTATCAAATTTAACATCAAATTATTTGGGAGACGTGTGCAAGTTAATAGAAGATGGCTGATGTAGGCAATGCTGGGACAATACAGCAAACCCACTACTTGAATTAAAGAGACTTAGTATGCAAGCACGCGGTTAATATATCAAATGCAGCGTACCTACAAACGCTGCAACGGTTCTGCCTACGTTCTCTGCAAGACCAGTCGTCGCTTCGGTGTTGTCCACGATTGGCCTCGCTCATGGCTCACTAGACATGCCTGATTCAGGCAATCGCGACCGCATGTGCTACCGTACCGCGCGCTCGACTTCGATGGAGTAAAACCTATCGGCGCCTGCGGTTTCCTCACTTGCCGCTTCTTCTTCAAATGCATGAGGTCTTCGCCTGTAGCTCGGAAAATGCCTTCGTGTTCAAAGCGCGCCATGCACGCATAAAACCGCCTTCGATTCCCATGACTTGCAATGAAGAGTAGAACGTGAGAAGCTGAATTGATCATGTCCTGATAAAGTTGTTTCGGTTTCCCTAGATGCCGCTTTCCAATACCCATTTAAACATATAATAGTTGTTTCGGTTAGAACAGATGAGTCTTTCAGATTGGACTTCGCATAATTTTCTGAACGTCGAATTGTCTGTCTCCAAATCATTGGAATATTTATCATTCTCGTAGAACAATTCCTCTAACACACAACGCGTCGTCTGCGGATCTCTGTCGAAATACGAACATTGCTAAGCTATCGTTTGCACTTGCAAATGCACTAGTGTTAAGGAATTCAACCATTATCTGTTCCATGCCTGCCAACTGCTTGTCACATTCTGTTTATCCATGTCCCATGAAAAAGTCATTTGAGCAGTAGGTAGAGATCCCAAGAAAATCTGATTTCCGCTGTAGGTACGACTAAGTCTTTTATCATGTTGCAACACATTACTTAATGGAATGTCCTTTATTCGGCATATTTACATCAGCGATATTTACAGCGCGTTTTGAAATCTAAACACATTGCTATAACTTTATGTCCACATCCAAACTATCGACCCATATGATCCGGTGAGTTTCTGCTTTTCACCCAGGTAATCAAACGATAAGTAATTACACAAAATTTGTCCAATCTATGTATAGTTACAACAAGCATTATCTACGGTTGCTATTGGTTTTCCAGCTTACTCAGTTGAGTCAAAAGTTCACTATGATGGGACATTTCATCAAAGTTACCGTTCTGCATGAGTAATTCAAACTGATGTTTATGCCTGGAATTTCCACCAAAACGATTTCCACCAAAGTGAAAAGTAAGTTTTCACAAAAAGTTCAGCCAATCCATTACTCATAACTTATGTGAAACATACATTGCATCAATGATCGATAAGGCCGCAAAAGTCATGCTATTTTTTGATGCATAATTGTCACAACAGGGTTCTAAATATTTTTCTAATCGTCACGCAATTACCCGTCTATACTTAAGCATCAAATTTTCAAATGGATAACGCGATTGCTTTTAAAAAGATCCTAGAAGTCAGTGTTGATGAAATTCACCTCTACACAGCAGCTTCGTTGTAAAACAAACTGCATCAGCACTATTTTAATTGTAAGTAGTTTTCAGCGGCATATGATACCAATATGGTGTTATCGTTATAGTTATTTACATCTAACGATACGCTTTTAAACAAGAGTAACGAACCGTTTAATTTGTTTGTAACTATAGAGAAATTCGCCGCGTTTTTAACAGTTCGACTCCTATGTGAATGGCGGCAAGCGCATCCCACACACTAACAGACACCGAGATTCTCATGAAAGCATGCTAAATTAATATATTTCAATAAGAGCAGCAATTTTTAAAATGTGCGAAATATTAAAATTACGTATTTTGATCATTAGCAGCATTTTGATGCACCCTTTTTCATTTATAAACATATTTTTTCGGTTACCATACAAGCTAATTGCGATGCAGTGAATTTATACAACGCGCACTCCCTTAGTTTAAGCCGGGCTTTGATAAAGCTGTGATTAACATAAAACAAATTCGAATTCCTCTTGCTCGGATGCATTGCGTATGCGTTGTTTCTTTTCTTTCCGCAGTCGACTAACTTATTTTCTTTATGTATGGTTTATCGGTAGCCTTCATTTTCAATTGGAATTAGGGTACTATGTAACCATTTGTAGTCTCTTGATAGCTATTAATGTTTAAATCTCCTGAGGCATATTACTCTCAGTAACAACCAGTGAGGTTTCCAGCACAAATCAATAGTCCCCAATGTCTGTTTCATGCTTTAACATTGAGTTAAGCTATATGATCGCACAAAGTTAACGGACAAAATAGGGGCATGTTAAATAAGTGGATTCATTTGCTTAAGTCTATGTTTGTGATGTATCAACTGGAGTGAACGTAATCTATTGATTCCAAATTTCTCTCAAATAATTGGTGGTTTCCTAAAAAATACGATCATTGCTTATAAACCTGTTATGTTCCGAAAGCCGCAATCAACAGCAAAATCATCCTTTACTCATATAGATTTAACATATGCTGACAACATAAATGTTTCCATTCTTCGCAAATCCTGTTGGCCACTGAGCAACGCTGTAGTTCGAGTGCGAAGCTTTTTGGATTTAACGAAACGGATATTTTGGGCACTGGTTTTCCCACGGTTTATATTACTTGGATATCATGACCTAGTGTTATTATTGCGTGTCAATCCATTCAACGTTTATGGATTTATCTCAACATCTTTGCAATTCCTTGTATGATATCCGGGCATATCTTATGTTGCAAACCACAGCCAACATACAACTATGTACATTCCATTTTTCTTTTCAAGATAGATTTGGTAACACTTGTATAAATTAACTTGCACTCATGACATCCAGGCAGTCATATTGAATTTGTTGAGCTTTGGTGTATTCTCCATAAAACTGAAGCAAGTTACATTTTTCATCAGACTGTTTTTCTCAGATTTGATTGCGGCAAGCATTTCGCACAGGTTTTCTGCGTCAAACTTACTGCTATATTTTAATTCACATGATTAGGTGATGCTGATTAGCATATGTGATATCACATCGTGTCACCCAGAACGTGACAAGTTTGACTGCCTGTCTCTTCATTACTAACAAAATTTTCTTTCTACCACGCTACATATTGCGTACATCATTCATGTTTTAGCTGCAAACAACCGCAGAGCTTGTCATCACTTCAGCTCAGTCAGCGGACCAGCTCTTTCACATATTCTATCAAAAATCAACCATTTCCCTATGACTACGGGAATTGGACATTAGACTTGTAGCGCGCATAGTCATGCCTGTCGAAACGTTTACGGTCGACTTCAGTTTCAATACCCATTTCCATTAATTGTTTTCCTAGGCAGTCACGTATGATTGGTTCGTTTATCATGTCGATCTGAATGGCGAAAAGAGGTGGAAAGCAGTATTTAGCACCACAGTTAAAATTTAATGGTGTACCATGGTATAACATGAGACTTGTGTGTTAATGAATGCTGATGCATACATTAACCTAAGAACCTAAAAATGGCATCTATCTAATTTATTCCCTTACCAAACATTTATTGGAACAATTAAATGACACAATAAATTTTGCAAGTAATCTACATGTATGCACAATTCCCTTAGAACAATGTAGAGGAACTACTTCAATTCAGACGAACACTTGGCGATAATAGGAATGGCGGACTTTTTGGCACACAACAGGTTTTACATTGACCCATATATACGCCTATGTTGCTAAATTAGAGGTAAAACAACAGAGTGTTTTCAATGCTATCTTACACAGGTCTCGCATAGCGATTAACAAACTATGAGTTTATACTTTGAATAGTATGACGGAAACATTTGTTGCATAATTAGTCAATAAAACCTATGGGTAAACTTACTAGAAGGAAAGTAGCATTCCATTACCTAAGAAGCTTACCTATTGGTGGCCAACCCTGGAATTAAAAAAATGACTAACAAACAACTCGTCTCTCCATGGGGTAAGATTAAATGCAATACATATAGATTGGTGAGAATGTGTGCGCATTTTTTACAACAGTTCTAAATTCGTTCCTGACCTAGCAAACATACCATAGGATGCAATGTTGCCTCTCGAAACGGATTCCAAGACGGAAACACAAACTAATGCCTAGACACTTAAACGTTCGCTTCAAATAATAGTTCTTCTGAAGAATAAAGGCCAAGAGGTATTTCTTGCCAGTGTGATAGTGCTTAGACTGATCAAATCCGTATCTTGCATTTAGGTGTTGTGGTAATTTAAATGGTTACTAATTGTCTGGGTTATTGGAAGTGATGAAGACAATGGCTATAATGTCCGTTGTTCTACTGGGCTATTTCGTAGGCTAACCAATGGCAATAGTAAAAAGTACACTAAGCGAAAATAAAATGTATAGGCAACGGTAAACCAAACAAGGAACTGTCACTGGTCGAGTTTTAGTTAGCAATTTGGTTAGCTGATTATATTTCAGGCTAGCCAATTTTAAACGGAAAATGCAAGGAAGACGGAAATGACAAAATAACTTCAACGGTGAAGGAAAAAAATAAAATCCATCCTGGTCGATCTAGTGACACAAAGTTGTTTGTGTTCATCATTGCTCAATGCACATTATATGCCTTACAATCAGTTCCAATGTGTCTTATTTTTAGTAACGTTTTTCTCATTATATCGATTATATTGTATATCGTAAAAAGTCTGTTTATACAATCAAGGAATGCATGCGGAAAAGCGCAGTTCCTTTAGGATATTTTAAGGTTGTTGCAGTAGCCTACACAGCCATTACGGAAGAAGCTAGTGCATATAACATTGCCCGATTGTGCATAATTTAATAAACGTTAGATTAGATTATTTGTTTCATAATTCGTAAGGCGAAAAGTGTTGTGCTTAAAGAGTAAATGTGGGCGGACGCATTTTGCGAAGTAAAACGTCCTAGCAGAGTGCCAAGCTAACTTTAAGCCTGCTAAGCCAAATTATACCAAGTATAAAGATACTGAAGCTTTTGGCTTACACAGGTATATGAGTGGAACCAAAATTTTTTATTGTGAATGTGCACTTGAACATGTTCTCCGACAATCCAGCGCAAGACCATGTGTTACTATGCGCAAAAGAAATTACTCGAGCGATGGGCATGAGCATGTCTTAAACAACATAAGTTTAACATCTGTAGATTTCTGTGTATCTAGTATATCGCATCTATATCTTAGCCATTGTGAGAGATAGTATACAACTTCTGTTTTCAAATACTGGATGCATTCCTAGGTTATGATCATAGGTCAATGAATAAAACAGTTAAACAAACTAGGTCGGTGGGATAAATCAAATACCTCAACGGTATGAAAGAACGTGGATGGATTAAACAGAGAGGCACATTTCGAGGTGGAGCACGCAAAGTAAGGGCCTCCAGTGAGGTTTGCACGCATCAAAGTATAACGTTTTGTTGTGCCGGATCAAATGTGAACACATTTTACTAACATCGGCGCATACCGAAGAAAAACGGTGACTAAATAACGCAATATTATGACTGAGAGTTGCAAACTATGTTAAAGAATCAACAGCACCCTCTTGGATAAGATGTCACGTGCCCTGATTGGGGCAGGGGATGTGGTTTTCGAATTTGATTCCTTGACTTCTGCCTTTGAGTTAGTATGAAAACCCAAAGTTTCAGCGGCCAGTTAAGTAAATGATGTAAATGTTAAAAGGAAATTGTTATGAATTACGTGGTGCAATTCCGCTTTATATATATTCATAGTGTAACATAAGGCTGTCCTCATTGACAGACTTTTGAAGAAATTTCGTAGTTCCCGACGGCATGTCTGGCAATAAAACATTTTATTAAACTGTGTTTCTTGAAGCTATCAAGAATTTGAGAACAGCAATTAATATTCATTTTCCTGTACAAACACGTTCAGAACAGAACAGAATGTAGAGATGCCTAAACAAAGGATGGTTTGCTACATTGTATCTCGAGCTCCTTTGTAAAGCAGGACTAATCTGGTAACTTCTTACTGCACTGTAACAATTGCGACTACCGTTTGAGTAATTGTTTATCCTAACGAAGGATAGTGGGACCCATGTATTCGTTGATTAAAACGCGATTTCGTACTCATAACAACTTAGGTTTTTAAGTGATAAACATTTGGCAAAGAAAATGCGTTTTATCAGTAAGGAGCTTTTTATTACTCTCGTGAGCATTAGGCACAACTGCGAATCGTTTATGTCGGATAAGTGAGACACGTTAGCGATTAAAGTGGAAGCCAGGTTGTTGCGATCTATTGCTAGGAATTCTCTGGACTACTTATATAAGTTAGGATAATAAGGCCTCTCCTGAAGTTGCGGTTCCTTTGTGCGCAGCATAATTGCAGTGGCATAACCTAGAGTTGCATGCATAAATTTAGACTGTATGTAAATTTAGGTTGTTAAAAGATCAGTGTACGGGTTAGTGGTTATGATGTTGCTGGTGGAATGTGTACTGAAAGCAAACTTTTTAGATAGTTACAGCCCTAATTGTATTTTTAACAATTGTTGCTTTTAGGACGATAAAAATGCCTAGGCAATAGTTAGTGCTCAATTAGTTACCTGGAATCATTAGCCTATGTTTAACTTTCACTGGTTCTGACGGTGTGGATTCACTGTGGATAGTAAGTTTATTGAGGGAAAGCAGTTACAGCGCTTCGATAAATTATACACGCTTCGTCACTATTAAACTAACAAGATCTTCAATAATATTTTAGCCTGTGGCCAGGATTTGCTTTTTTAACGGCGACTGTGAATGTTTTTGCAGCATAAAGGTGGACGCCTTATTATCCTCAACTAATGGTACTGCATTTAGATAACTTTAAAAAACAATGTTTTGACATAGCATCTACGGTGGTTGTGATGAAGAGTACTCTATTCATGCATCACTATTGTTTGGTTAGATGTAATTGTTAATTATGAGAACAGTCTTTTGGAATCCCGATGTACATCAGCTAAGGTGATCTGCACGAACATGGCTGAATAACTACTTAGTCATTAATGACTGTATTCCTTTGAATGGTACTGGAGGAATTCGAGCAACATCACTATGTTGCGGCCTTTGCGCTTTCTTTTAGAATATGCTGTGAAATTTGGGAATACCTTATTTTTAAAGCTCCTTGATGCTTTCCTTGGCTGAGTGGTGTGCTTGTTGAAACAAGAAGGTGTGTAGTCGATTCATTGTACTTAAGCAAGTGCCAATATACATTTAAGAAGATTTACCTTGTCCTTTATAGATGATTTCTTTTCACAGTATGGCTAATGGTGGGTTCCGCTGAAACACCAATGTATTTTTACAGTCTTGATCAACCACCCATGCTCCTCCAGGTTTCCGCTTGAAGCTGCGTTTTGTATATCTCCGTATTTGACTGCTGAGATTTTTGTATTTTTGTGATCCGTTAACGAAATTCAGCGAAGTCAGGCGCAGCCAGTGGGTTGTTAGATCAACTGAGCGCAAACATTACTGCAAGGATAAAATTTTTAATACTTATTAAGCATAGTTATATTTTTCTTTATATTACCTAGATTGAGCAAGCTTATTTGTGTTGATGTTACTTCGTCATCTCAGCACTGAATCCTGCCAAAATAATTGCTGTTATAAAGTTGATGAAAACACCGAGGCACTAAGGTTTCCTTTAACCGAGACTAATTATCGTGAGTTAAAGTTTTCATAAGAGTAGTCAACGGCGCGGGTTAATCTCAATATGTTTAAACATTTTCACGGAATCTTGGTTTCAGTTATATTCATCTCAATTCATCTCGGATCGATGGCAAATTAGTAGATATATTGACATGAAGTTTAACTGGGATATTTCTGCAATTGAGTACTATATTCCGAATTCCAAGTTTATGAATTTGATAAAACTTTGGCATTCAAAGAGAAAGCACTAAATGGTGTGCGTTTGAACGAATTCGGAATGTTTCGTTTAATGCACACAGAATCTCTATATAGAAGGCTGCCTCTTTATAATTGTTGCAAACATAGTCGACCAGGTTTAGCCAAGTAGAAAAAAAACAATTTTGAAAACTTTTGTTGGTGTAGGTACATACGTTATCTAGTTAGAGCATGGTGCATATTGTAGCTGACATAAACCGTAGAACAAACAGGCGAAAGGAATGTCGGCTGAAGCCGAAAAATCACGATCAGCTGAGTAAAAATGTTTATAATCAGTACAAAATTGCTTCCGAAAAAGCACCTATCTTCCCTGATAACGGTTGCTTACTCCTGGTCGTTTCCAAAACGCTGGTTTGGGGGTGCATTTTTACAGCATTTATTGCTGCATTTTTACACCGCTTTGCGTCCCCTTAGATTGTATGATCAATTCCACTCAGTTTGTCTGGGCAGCAACTGACTGAGGACTCAGCTCATGCAGCTCGGTTGTGAGTAGTCGAATATGTTAAATTTGGCTTCACACCACGCGGCCGCAGTAGCCTTGAGTAGAAACTCGCGAAGGACATAAGTTAAGCATTTTTCTTGTAACCGCTTTTTATGCACTGGAACAGAGTCTGCTAGACATTTATTTCTGTGTTTCATCACTTCCACTCATGTTTTCCTGCCAATCCTTAATGCTTTCATTTGGGGTTGGAAATGGACTTATTCAGGTCTGTAGTCGCCCGCTGAACATCATCTCCGCCGTTGACTACGCCGTCGAATCAGTTGGTCTCCAGCGGTAAGTGTACAGAAGCCGATGCAACTTTGTTTGTGGAGTTCAGTGGAATTGTCTGCACATACGTTGCTCAACAATGTGAATTTTAGGAGTTTCTAAGATATAATAAGTACACGTGACTTGCTATATTTCATTATTACTGAAGCTACTTTGTAAATGCTCACAGATAAATAGTGGACCTACTATCTACATAATTTTTCTTGGATGTCGAAGAATGCGAATTTGAGGCATCTTTTTGCAACCGCAGCTCTGGGGGCCGCATGTGAATCCGAATGTCTTTTATATATTTTTCATGGATAAAAGCACTTCGAGATATATTGTTCAGTCCATTCCGCCAACTCCTGCTTGTATAGGTTTTTAAGGTGTCCTTTTTCACTATCACGTATACCGTGGTCCGGAGGCATTTTGTCTGATGTTGTTCGCATTTTTCAGTAAGAGCGTTAAAACATGATCAGGGTTTGGCTAACAACAGTAACCTTGAGCTAATGCCTTTCCCCTGTGTAGGATACGCAGTGCGTCATAGATTTCTCTCAGTAACTGAGGCCATAGTGCACTCGGGAGATAATGCACAATCCTCGGAATGTACAGCAATAGTTAAGTTCAAAGAAATGCTAGCGCGCCACAAACGACATCTCCGTCATTTCATTCGCTATGACACATGCGCGCAAGCTCGTTTTCTTGATTTTCATTAGTGACTTTGCGATGAAGTTAAATAAATATTTTTTGGCTACCCAAAAACACCTAAGTTATTATTGTGTACAACTGTGCACCTTAGATATTGGCCACTCTGTTCTTCCTCATTGGAAACCAATCTTTTAAGCGTCCTACTAAACAAACCTCGTGTAGTTTTGTCTCTCTTGGCTCCGAGTGATGCGCCACTACCAAAGGAGTTAACAAAAGAGCAGATTTCGATGATAAGAATATAAAATTGACGAGGTTCACTTCATGCGAACTAGCGTGGATGAAATCCGCCTACAATGCATTATGCCAATGGCCGGATATGTTAGTTGGTAGCAATAATAATTTGCGAAAATACAAAGCCAACCTTTGCCCTGACAAGCACGAATCCAGTTATCGATCTTTGTAAGTTTCTCTGTCGGAATATTGGTGAGCTTAGAACGCAAAGGAACACGAACCGTACTGATAAAGCTTTTGTGGATCTGTCATCTATGTTTAAACAGCTTCATAGTTAGGGCACTTCACATCCTTATGATGAGGCGTGGACTGCTGTCTGTTACGTCAGCACCGTAATTGAAATGATCGCAGTGCTTGCAGTAATAATATCTGAACTTTAGCTGTAATTAAATACGTTGTTTGCTATTACTTCTGGGATTGTTAAACTAAAAAGTTTCCTAGCAACTATAACACAGCTTAGTCAAAAGTATGTCGTTTACCCTAAAAAAGCTTAAAATGTATTGAAGTACTTTATACGCTGTAGAAACCAATCGCTACCAAGCACAGAAGGCATTGCCCGCACATTTCGCTAAGAAGTCGGATGTAGGACCCTAATCATCCTCCTGTGTAGGTCTGGGCGCCCGTGCAGTATCCCAGCCCACAAACAACCAGACGCAATGTGTAGATCTGGTCGATGTATCCTCGACCGCCGCGAAAACTAGCTTGCTCCGCGTGAGACAAACTCTCGCGAGTAGCTGAAAGCCTGCGGAGCGATATGGATACAAAAACTTTAAATGCGACCGATATGAGTGATATACCTCGGTAGCCTGCGCAATCGCTGCGGGAGCGTTTCTTGTAAACCGGGACCACGACAGACTCATCCCAAGAGCGAGAATAGTTCGCTAATAACTGTATTCCCTCTATCTTTGGATAGGGCCGGAGGAAAGCTGTCAGGGCCTGAGGTTTCATTTCAATCTGGATTTCTTTCTGAAGCTCAACCTCGGTGGGAGGATCTGTGCACACTGGCTATGCATCACATGATAGCAAAGGGGCGTCACTGGCGGTTAAGTCCGATAACACTGTGCAACTTCAGTTTTATAACAAATGAGATAGGATGTTTCTGGTAGTATCAAGTAGTATCAAGATAGCGAAAGCATCGGTGCGATTCTTTGATGATTGTATTTTACGTCGCGAATATCCTAAACAATTTTGGAAAATACTCCGACGAAATCGGATTAATCCGACTAATGTGGCTTTGAAACGACACACGTTGAACGAGCGTGACACCGTTACTTCGAGACTTGATGATTTGGAGCGTAACCGGTGCGCGTATTCCGTCATGCTGGACAAACTGGACGCAGATGAACGCAAGCGATTCGAGACATTTGTTCAACAAATAATCACAAAGCAACAAGAAAAGCGTCTAGCGTCATTACAGCGACAAGTTGGCACGACTAAGGCAAGCACTTTATTTCCACCCGACCCGGAAAAGTACGTTCACAATTTTTCCTCGTTGCACCTGGATAAGACACTGTTAGAGGTACTTTCACTTGGTCCGAAGTTTTGCTGTCCCCGTAGTTATTCAGGACAACTAGAATTAGAGGTTCAGTTCGAAAATTTGTTTTCTCAAGTGTCTACCCTTACGCCCTCGTCAGCATTAGCGTCCGAGCATTTTAAATCTACCCTGGTTAATACAAGTTATCAGTATCTGAAGCACAAACCCAAACTCAGGTACTTGCTGAAGAAAGACCACCTAGACGCTCTCAAAGCACTCAAACAAAACGAGAATGTGCTACTCTCTAGGCCGGATAAAGGGGCAGGGATCGTTCTGATGGAAAAATCTGACTATATTGACAAGATGGAGGTCATCCTCAGCGATCGCGCAAAGTTTCGTAAAATGGAGAATGAGAGGGACAAAACAGCGGCAATAGAAAAGACAGTTACTAAGCTTCTGCGACAACTGAAACAAGAAAACTCGATTGACTCTACCACGTTCGAACAACTTCGACCCACGGGGACAGTAATTCCGAGACTTTATGGTCTGCCAAAGGTACATAAGGATGGGCTTCCACTTAGACCCATATTGGACATGTGCAACTCACCTTATCACGCAACAGCCAAGTGGCTAGCCAAGCTTTTAGAACCAGTGAGAAAAGTTTTATCCATGTATAGTCTCCGCGATACATTCAGCTTTTTAGACGGTATAAAACATCTTAACCTAACCGGAAGAAAGATGTTTTCGTTAGACGTTGTGTCGCTCTTCACGAATGTTCCATTAGAAGAGACAATAGACTATTTATGCGACACCATTCGAGCACATCAGTTGAACGTCGGCCTGTCGAACAATCGGTTGAAACAGCTACTCATGTTGTGTACTAGCAACATTCAATTTCAGTTTAATGGGGCAATATACAGACAAAAAGACGGAGTAGCGATGGGCTCACCGCTAGGACCGCTGTTGGCAGATGTATTCATGAGCAAATTAGAAAAGAACTACCTGAGCGGAGTCATTAGCGTATTACCCTATTACGGCCGATATGTGGATGATATATTTTGTGTGACAGACAGCCAATGCTGCACAGAGCAAATTCTATCCCTTTTTAACTCAGCGCACGACAACGCTAAGTTTACCTTGGAAGCTGAACGTCATGGTACGATGTCCTTCCTAGACGTCCAAATTAGCAGAAGATCAGATGGGTCGATCCAACGCAGGGTGCACAGAAAAGCCACGTGGAATGGACAATACATACATTTTGCCAGCTTTGTCCCACTAAGTCAGAAGCGGAACTTGATTAGATGTTTAAGCGAAAGAGCAAGAAGGATATGTAGTGAGGACACGCTTTCAGACGAGCTGAATTTCTTAGTTGGCCTTTTTGAGAGAAACGGCTATCCCGAAAAGTTTGTTCGGAGAAATATGGAGTGCCGAGAAGCGAGGGCTAAAACCGATTCGGTTGAAAAGAAATTGGTTTATCTGTCGTTGCCGTTCAAAGGGGATGGAATAGCACAGGCAACGTCTAGAAGGCTATCCGACGCCATAAATCGTACGTACTACGCGGCAAGCCTACGACTAACATTTACTTCAACACCAATCGTAAGGCTTCAACTCAAGGACAGACTTCCTCGGTCAAGTACTTCTTTCTGTGTATACTCCTTTACTTGTTCATGTCGAGCAAGTTATATCGGAAGAACAACCAGGAAACTGTCTGAGAGAATCCGTGAGCATTGCCCGAGTTGGCTATGTACAGGTGGGACTAAAACAGTGACAAGCTCCGTGTTGGCACATCTAGTTGATTTTAACCACCGGATTGATAGGCACCAAAGTTTTCAGCCAATTTACCGCGTATCTGGATGCTTCACACGAGCGGTAAGATATCGCCTATTAGCAATAGCCGAAGCGATCGCCATCCGCCTCCAGAACCCAGACCTATGTGCACAAAAACAATTCGTTCAGATTCTCTCTCTTCCCTGGCCCCCTATTACAGTAACCCCTGCTGAGAAACTTGCGGCTGACATGCCATTGATCGTTTGTGAACCAAGCACTTGACCTTATCAGTTAGATGACCTAGACCTTTTACTTTTTGCCCTTTGAACTTTACTCCCGCCTGATGTTTTAACTCATTTCATTCTTATTACTTGTGGTGTACCAGCCTGACGAGATCCACCGAAAACGAGCTTGTTCGCTGACTCTTGTTCTGATGTCTACACCTGGGATATTTGCTCACTTGAAACAGTCCAAGGATCCCGTTGTGCTCAAAGGACTTAATCAGTATGTTAAGTTTTGCACAAAGCTTGCGATAGCGAAAGCATCGGTGCGATTCTTTGATGATTGTATTTTACGTCGCGAATATCCTAAACAATTTTGGAAAATACTCCGACGAAATCGGATTAATCCGACTAATGTGGCTTTGAAACGACACACGTTGAACGAGCGTGACACCGTTACTTCGAGACTTGATGATTTGGAGCGTAACCGGTGCGCGTATTCCGTCATGCTGGACAAACTGGACGCAGATGAACGCAAGCGATTCGAGACATTTGTTCAACAAATAATCACAAAGCAACAAGAAAAGCGTCTAGCGTCATTACAGCGACAAGTTGGCACGACTAAGGCAAGCACTTTATTTCCACCCGACCCGGAAAAGTACGTTCACAATTTTTCCTCGTTGCACCTGGATAAGACACTGTTAGAGGTACTTTCACTTGGTCCGAAGTTTTGCTGTCCCCGTAGTTATTCAGGACAACTAGAATTAGAGGTTCAGTTCGAAAATTTGTTTTCTCAAGTGTCTACCCTTACGCCCTCGTCAGCATTAGCGTCCGAGCATTTTAAATCTACCCTGGTTAATACATGTTATCAGTATCTGAAGCACAAACCCAAACTCAGGTACTTGCTGAAGAAAGACCACCTAGACGCTCTCAAAGCACTCCAACAAAACGAGAATGTGCTACTCTCTAGGCCGGATAAAGGGGCAGGGATCGTTCTGATGGAAAAATCTGACTATATTGACAAGATGGAGGTCATCCTCAGCGATCGCGCAAAGTTTCGTAAAATGGAGAATGAGAGGGACAAAACAGCGGCAATAGAAAAGACAGTTACTAAGCTTCTGCGACAACTGAAACAAGAAAACTCGATTGACTCTACCACGTTCGAACAACTTCGACCCACGGGGACAGTAATTCCGAGACTTTATGGTCTACCAAAGGTACATAAGGATGGGCTTCCACTTAGACCCATATTGGACATGTGCAACTCACCTTATCACGCAACAGCCAAGTGGCTAGCCAAGCTTTTAGAACCAGTGAGAAAAGTTTTATCCATGTATAGTCTCCGCGATACATTCAGCTTTTTAGACGGTATAAAACATCTTAACCTAACCGGAAGAAAGATGTTTTCGTTAGACGTTGTGTCGCTCTTCACGAATGTTCCATTAGAAGAGACAATAGACTATTTATGCGACACCATTCGAGCACATCAGTTGAACGTCGGCCTGTCGAACAATCGGTTGAAACAGCTACTCATGTTGTGTACTAGCAACATTCAATTTCAGTTTAATGGGGCAATATACAGACAAAAAGACGGAGTAGCGATGGGCTCACCGCTAGGACCGCTGTTGGCAGATGTATTCATGAGCAAATTAGAAAAGAACTACCTGAGCGGAGTCATTAGCGTATTACCCTATTACGGCCGATATGTGGATGATATATTTTGTGTGACAGACAGCCAATGCTGCACAGAGCAAATTCTATCCCTTTTTAACTCAGCGCACGACAACGCTAAGTTTACCTTGGAAGCTGAACGTCATGGTACGATGTCCTTCCTAGACGTCCAAATTAGCAGAAGATCAGATGGGTCGATCCAACGCAGGGTGCACAGAAAAGCCACGTGGAATGGACAATACATACATTTTGCCAGCTTTGTCCCACTAAGTCAGAAGCGGAACTTGATTAGATGTTTAAGCGAAAGAGCAAGAAGGATATGTAGTGAGGACACGCTTTCAGACGAGCTGAATTTCTTAGTTGGCCTTTTTGAGAGAAACGGCTATCCCGAAAAGTTTGTTCGGAGAAATATGGAGTGCCGAGAAGCGAGGGCTAAAACCGATTCGGTTGAAAAGAAATTGGTTTATCTGTCGTTGCCGTTCAAAGGGGATGGAATAGCACAGGCAACGTCTAGAAGGCTATCCGACGCCATAAATCGTACGTACTACGCGGCAAGCCTACGACTAACATTTACTTCAACACCAATCGTAAGGCTTCAACTCAAGGACAGACTTCCTCGGTCAAGTACTTCTTTCTGTGTATACTCCTTTACTTGTTCATGTCGAGCAAGTTATATCGGAAGAACAACCAGGAAACTGTCTGAGAGAATCCGTGAGCATTGCCCGAGTTGGCTATGTACAGGTGGGACTAAAACAGTGACAAGCTCCGTGTTGGCACATCTAGTTGATTTTAACCACCGGATTGATAGGCACCAAAGTTTTCAGCCAATTTACCGCGTATCTGGATGCTTCACACGAGCGGTAAGATATCGCCTATTAGCAATAGCCGAAGCGATCGCCATCCGCCTCCAGAACCCAGACCTATGTGCACAAAAACAATTCGTTCAGATTCTCTCTCTTCCCTGGCCCCCTATTACAGTAACCCCTGCTGAGAAACTTGCGGCTGACATGCCATTGATCGTTTGTGAACCAAGCACTTGACCTTATCAGTTAGATGACCTAGACCTTTTACTTTTTGCCCTTTGAACTTTACTCCCGCCTGATGTTTTAACTCATTTCATTCTTATTACTTGTGGTGTACCAGCCTGACGAGATCCACCGAAAACGAGCTTGTTCGCTGACTCTTGTTCTGATATATTGTTCATTCCATTCCGCCAACTCCTGCTTGTTAGGTTTTTAAGGTGTCTTTTTTCACTATCACGTATACCGTGGTCCGGAGGCATTTTGTCTGAAGTAGTTTCCATTTTTCAGTAAGAGCGTTAAAACATGATCAGGGTTTGGCTAACAACAGTAACCTTGAGTTAATGCCTTTCATCTGTGTAGGATACGCAGTGCGTCATAGATTTCTTTCAGTAACTGAGGCCATAGTGCACTCGGGAGATAATGCACAATCCTCGGAATGTACAGCAATAGTTAAGTTCAAAGAAATGCTAGCGCGCCACAAACGACATCTCCGTCATTTCATTCGCTATGACACATGCGCGCAAGCTCGTTTTCTTGATTTTCATTAGTGACTTTGCGATGAAGTTAAATAAATATTTTTTGGCTACCCAAAAACACCTAAGTTAATATTGTGTACAACTGTGCACCTTAGATATTGGCCACTCTGTTCTTCCTTATTAGAAACCAATCTTTTAAGCGTCCTACTAAACAAACCTCGTGTAGTTTTGTCTCTCTTGGCTCCGAGTGATGCGCCACTACCAAAGGAGTTAACAAAAGAGCAGATTTCGATGATAAGAATATAAAATTGACGAGGTTCACTGCATGCGAACTAGCGTGGATGAAATCCGCCTACAAAGCATTATGCCAATGGCCGGATATGTTAGTTGGTAGCAATAATAATTTGCGAAAATACAAAGCCAACCTTTGCCCTGACAAGCACGAATCCAGTTATCGATCTTTGTAAGTTTCTCTGTCGGAATATTGGTGAGCTTAGAACGCAAAGGAACACGAACCGTACTGATAAAGCTTTTGTGGATCTGTCATCTATGTTTAAACAGCTTCATAGTTAGGACACTTCACATCCTTATGATGAGGCGTGGACTGCTGTCTGTTACGTCAGCACCGTAATTGAAATGCTCGCAGTGCTTGCAGTAATAATATCTGAACTTTAGCTGTAATTAAATACGTTGTTTGCTATTACTTCTGGGATTGTTAAACTAAAAATTTTCCTAGCAACTATAACAAAGCTTAGTCAAAAGTATGTCGTTTACCCTAAAAAAGCTTAAAATGTATTGAAGTACTTTATACGCTGTAGAAACCAATCGCTACCAAGCACAGAAGGTATTGCCCGCACATTTCGCTAAGAAGTCGGATGTAGGACCCTAATCATCCTCCTGTGTAGGTCTGGGCGCCCGTGCAGTATCCCAGCCCACAAACAACCATGACATTTTCTTCAAAAATAAACTTCATCCTGCATCGGCCGTCGCGCAGATTATCAAGGGTTGCCTTATCTGCTGCATACAGCATGGCGGATAGGCGAAAGCATGCTACTGCTGGCGCCTCCCCTCTTTCTTTTCCATCTTTTTCTCTTACTCCCTCCTGACCCCCATTACTAACCTTCCTTCTATAATTCCCAGCTTAATTGACAGCAACCGAAGTACCAATGGAGTAGTACCATCTGCAGCCACTATCCCACAGCACCCATCGGACGCCTATGGGCAAAAGTCCCTTATAAGGCCACGCTGTCCCGTTTCCCTGGCGACATACAACGTCCGCACTCTAAGACTAACAGGTCAGCAGGCTGCACTCGCACGCACCTTGGACACACTGGGTGTTGATGTGTGTTGTGTGTCCGAAACTAGGATTAATGACCCTAACTGGGTTATTGAATTGACTGCACCCGGCTTATCGTCTCGTTATTGGTTGCATGCATCCGGAGACGCCGATGCGGCACTCACGGGTCAAGTTGGTGTAGGTATCATTCTCAGCTCCAAAGCGGAGGCATTGTTGGTTGATTGGATTCCGGTGAACAGCCGTTCATGTGCAGCTCGTTTGACGACATCAGCTAAGGTGAATTCGCGAAGTAAAAAAGGGTGTTTGTTTGTGATTTCCGTTTATGCTCCCACCGACTGTAGTTCTAATACAGTCAAGGACACGTTCTATGACGAACTGACCGCGCTACTACGCAGTGCTACTAATTCAAATATTATGGTGTTTGTAGGGGATATGAACGCACAAGTAGGGCGTCTGAGCGCTTCAGCAGCTCAGCTGGGTGGTAATATGGACATAACTCCGAACGGACTGACAGCGGTGAGTGTCTGTTGTAACTGTGTGTGGAACACATGTTGTTTCTTACTACCACTGCTTTTAGACACAGGGGGCGCCAAAGTGCCACTTGGCATTCACCTCTAGCTGGCCAGCGATAGACCCAAATTGACCACATAGCTATAAGTTACAGGTGGCGCGGTCCCCTTCTGGATTGCCGCTCGTACTGGGGTACCTGTGTCGACTCTGATCATGCCTTGGTGCGCGGTCGTTTCTCCATGAACTTTGCCGGAAGGTGCACAAAGCGTCTCTCCCGATTGGCAACGGAGAAATTGTCCCAGCCCTCGGTCAGGCAAGCTTATCAAGAAGCACTGCATAGCGAACTCTCGCTGTCTTGTCCTAATGAAACTGAACTTCAGTAGAATAGGATCTCAGCCGCTATGCTCGATGCAGGAGCATCTGTTTGTGGCAATATCAGTCGTCACCGCACCACCGCCTTATTTTTGCACGATAGCCAGCTGTCTGTGACGGAATGTTGTCTACACAAGGTGTAGGCACCTTGACCCTGAATGTTTGATTAGGACATAAAGGTTTTCAGGTAAAGCCCCCTTCTCTTCCTCTTATTCTTTATTTCATAGGTCCTCATGGTTGTTTGGCAGCGAAGCATCATTTCAAATGGCTGATGTACTGCTGTTGATGATGATAATAAGATTTTTATCGGACGACATAGAAAACAAGTTGACTAACACACCTGCATACTACTCTGCTTCTTTACGGCAAATAATATTCTGTATTATTGCAGAACATAAAACTGTTTACAGCTAACTGTCGGATTATTTATGATAATGCAACAGCAAACATAGCCATATGTGAAAAGTGCTATCCGCGAACACGAATTTGAGAAGTTTTATTGTCTAGTCACTTTTATTGTCCTAGTCACAAAAGACGTTTATCTCTTTCCAAGATGGATGTGTTACATTTTAGCATTTTATTCTCTATATGCACCTGATTGGGATAGTAAAAGGCTGTTAAGTCGCGCATGAACGACATATATATGATGTTAGTCAATTGCGTCACTGATGCGAAACGTTTGTTTATTGTCTAGTTGAATATGCATGCTTACAATGTTAGGCTAAATTAACATACACCGTAGTATAACACGGCTTGTAAGGTCGGGGTAAATACATGTATGATATATGTATCTGCTATTTTTAAGACATCGCCGTTCGCATTCATTTACAACTTACACTACTATTATTCAGCAGAGTATCTGCAACCTAAACGCTTAAACACACAACTCGCCTGTATTTTGATAATTGTATATTTATCCTCACTTTCCTGCGAGACATGTACAGCAACTATATTTTTACCCGACATAAAGCATTGCGCATTGTTCAGAAGAAAGATAACCAGAAAAATGTTGAAGTTAACTGCCCAGCTATCAGTTTCGATTAAGGGAATGTAAGAGATTTTGTGTCACATATAACAGTGTCCCTTGTCAATAATGTGAATTTGCTTGATTACCTGGCTTATCAGTTAAAAGTTTACTGCTCTCAATAAACTCACTTGTACCAAATTCCAAAATAGTTGAATTTGCAATTCGAAATAGGGTAATTTTACCTGCGAACTTCTAGTAATTCTTCAAGATGTGAACTGTAAAATTAAGAAAATTCCTAGTAGCTCGCGCTTAGGATTTATACCTAAAAAGTGAGACGGATTAGTTAATGTATTACATGGGAAAACAGTCACACTTGTTTAAATACCCACTAACAGCTTGTTTTATTTAAATTTTGTTCCATGGCGTTTGTTATAACAACTTTACTGCAGCCAATGACGATTATGCGCGGCATTCTTAGGTAGCGCAAAATTGAATCCACGCACTTGTTATAGCTATGTAACAAGGAATTAGGTGCCAAACCTTGATAGAACGCTGGATCTTGATATAAAGTGTTCAGACAAACTGAATATGTTGCCGCTGATTGAGTGAAGATCGTGAACATAGTACATATAATATACACGTTTATGAGATTAATATTCATTCAACAATTTTTAAGTACAGTTTAGAACTGCTACATACTCTGCTCATGCTCTGTTTTGGGCAAGAAAAAGCCACAGATGATAGCAGTCCCAGAGCTGCGTTTTGAAAGATATTATTCCCATTTGGGAGCAAGTAAGAAGCTGAACACGGAAAACCCATGCATTACAGCCAGCCTTTGAAATAATCTATATTCCGGTGCCATAATATATCAGGATATATAGAGGAATTAAAAAGTAGGTAGACAAACATCTATTAAGCGCTTAACCATGTGGCTGTTTGATGTATTTTTAGGATGCTTTATAGAAAAGTGTGACATGTTCTATAAAGATCGTGCAACCGAATGAATGCAAGCGGATCGATACGGAACGGATTTGATTTTGTATATCGCAATGTTACCCAAAGTTGAAAGTGTTATCAGCTCCCCAACCGCAATCATTATGCAAAGATGTATATTCCCTTCCTTGCAACTTTGCGGACCTATGCCCATCCAAAAACGTTTTAAATTGCATGATGATATTGCAGAAATTCACAGCTTGACAGTTAATTTTTTCCTTTCGAACATTTTGCTAATCATAACTAGTTTTTCAGATGTACTTAGCCGAAAAATCTGCCCTTGTCTACCTGATGAAAACTGAAGTTCGATGTGCTAAGGAGAATTCAAGTTGAACAGCATATTCACTGCAACATTCCAGAAATATGTTCTAATTTGTTTGTTTCACTTTTCAGGAAATTGAGAAGTTGGAAACCGCATTTGTTCTTTAACTGTGTTGTATCTGCCTGAATTGCATATTATTCACGTTAAACCGCACGTAACTCAGTGAACACGGCATGTTATGTTACTTATGAATATTACGCAAACATGTAATTTCCTGTTAAGTTGCCTAGTGCGCTTTGGCTAAGACGTCTAATATATATACTAGTTGTTATATGTAATTCGGTTTTTAGGTGTTATCATAAAAATGATGAGGATGATGAGTGTGATGCTGATGCCAATGAGGATGATAATGATTATGATGTTGATGATGATGATGAGAATAAAAATGATGCGGAGGATAATGTCAATGATGATGATGCTAGTGCTGCTACTGCAGCTGATGATGTGTATGACGATGATGATGATGATGATGACGACGGCGATGATGATGATGCTAGTTATAATGCCAATGGTGATTATGATGTTGCTGCTTCTGCTGCGGATGATGATGACGGTGATGATGATGATGATGCTGATGAGGAAGAGGTGGAGGAGGATGCTAATGAGGATGATGATGACGATGATGCTAAGGATGCTGCTGCGGCTGACGATGATGAGCATGATGAAGAAGAAGAAGAAGATGATGATGATGCTGAGGATGCTGGTGATGCTGCTGCTGCTACGGTTGATGCCACTGCTGCTGCTGCTGCTAATGATGATGATGATGAAGATGATGCTGATGATGATGCTAATTATGAGGATGAGGATGATAACGATGATGATGCTGAAGGGCCACGACAATTGTCTGCAAGCTATTATAAATCGAATTCACGCTATCCTAAGCAATAGACAGGCAATATTTATAGACCACAATGTATTATAGAGGAACCGCAGTCGTTAAATAAATATTTGACTGTTTTAAAGTTAACATGTAAAAAACTTGTGGATGCGTGTAATTGCCATCGCTACCTCAAAACTGATGAATATAACCCATACGAAACACAACACTAACCTAAAATTGACCAAACGATAAAAACTTATGCTGCAGTATAATATCAACCAAGGGGTGTCTAAATTCTTTTGACTCACCTGTTGGATTTTATCAGGATTAATATGGCAGATTTAATGAAGATAACATTGTAGATTTCAGTACAAGTAGCACAATTATAAATGTAAGTTAATTTATAAAATTGGCTTAAGCACGTGAATATTTTCTTGAGCGACATCTCTTAGTAGGAGCAGAAAACGCGTTGCGACTGACATCATTAGCATCATCATTACACCCGGTAGCTGCAGGTGGAAAACATCTTAGTTTTCTGCTCTAATACAAAATACAAGCAAAAACAAGGGGGGGGGCACGCCGGCTGAGTCCCCAGTAACGGACGGAGATCGTTCCGGATAGTTAAAAGCCGGCTGTCGTCTTACCAAAAAATTCATATTACGCTTAACGAATGAGATCGGGATGATAAGAGGAGACTAAGCGGGAGGGGGTGGATAAAGGAACGCACAACACAAAGGTCCTTTAATCTAGTGTTCCTCATTCTTAGGACCCCAGCCTGGCAGACGGTATGCACCAACCGACATCAACTTCGAAGAGAGGGTTTTCATTTCTCTCGACCATATCACCGCTTGACCTTTCTCTTCCACTTCCAACCGCACGCCCGGCGCGGAAACAATGTTTGTCGCTAGAGTCGGTATGCTGGCATGCACAACATGTGGCCCAGCCATCGGAGCGTGGTGCGTGATATAATGCTGCTTAGCGGTTCACTCGTTCCTTCTGCCCAAATACGTGACGCCGAACGCGCTCATTGCTCACGTGATGCTCATACCAGACATGAGCTAAGCTGCAAATGCAGCGGTGATGGAACTTGACCAACCTCTTTATGTCTGTCGACCTAATGGTCCAGGTTTCCCAATCGTATAATAAGGTTGAACAAACGGCTGCGTTATACACTCTACCTTTCAGGGAGAGGGTGATATGTCGTCGGCCTCATAGGTGTCGGATATTGGCAAAACCACCTCGAGCTTTTGCTATACGGTTAGTAATCTCAGCTTCAATCCCACGGACGCTAGTATAGCTGCTCAGGTGCTTGAATTACTTAACCACTTCTAACTGATCATTTCCATGGGTCAACGCAGAGGTGGCTCCCTGCCAATCTTGAAGAAGAACATTGAATTTCGTTGGAGCAAAGTATAACCCAAAAGGATTGACAGGCAAAGCTAATCGATCCGTTGCAGCCTGGCACTTTTGGCGCTGTCACCAATGAAGGCAATGTCTTCCGCATACTCCAAGTCATTAAGTCACCCACCAGGACTTAGATCCACACCTTCCAGGTCGTGTCCAGGGAACGCTGTTTCCATGGATTATCAATAGCGAAGTTAAAAGGGAACGGTGACAGCGGTAACCTTGTCTCACACCGCTGGAAATATGGACGGATGGCGACATTTTGCCCTTAACAATTACTCTGACTGAACTTTGCGCTTACGGCGCCGTGCTAATGTTTACATATTTATCGGGCACACCTTTCGCCAGCAGACAGTCCTAAAGGCCATATCGATCTACCGAATCGAAGGCACCTTTGACGTCGAGTAACATGACAACTGTGGGTCACCAACAAACGTGGCGGTGCTCCCATATTTGATGCAAGGTGAAAAAGTGATCGACGCGGTCTTGCTCTTTGCGGATCTGGCCTGCACGGGCTCCAGTCATTCTGTGGAGACGACAGAGACAAGTAATTTAGAGACAATTGAGAGCAGAATGATCTCTCTATGGTTTTCGTATTTCGAACGGGAGTCTCCCTTGAAAATTTGGACTATGACGGATCTGTTCCTGTCTGTCGCAACAGTTTCCTGCGCCCGAAAATCAAGCGAGTCTTGTAAATCATTCACAAGAGCAGCTATTTGGAATTTGTAGAGAGCTGCAGGATTCTATTTGCACCAGCTGCTTCATGCAAGTTCAACCGTTGGATCTTACGTTCACCTTCTGCGCATGACTGAGGATCTAAACTGTCGGCCCAAGAAGAAGGGCCTGCAACGCCCAAAAGAGAAGGAGATAACTCAGATCGGTTAAATTGCTTCTCAAAGTGTTCGACTCTAGCTACAAACGTTTTGACTAGTTGTGAATCGTTGTCCACTCTCGCGGCGTATTGTCTGGCTAACATCAGGTCTCATGCTGCCTGTTTGCCGTATCAGAGAGAATAACTTAAGGTGATTACCAACGGCAGCGGCTGTTTCCATTTCCGATGCACGATGAGACCACCAGGCCTTGCGGTATCACGTTAGGCTAGCACGCAGGTTTGCTCTGGGATTTTTCACTTTCATTGTATTCGCTTCCAGCCGGAAGACGTCGGCGAGCATCCATAAGTTCCTGAGATTTTGTAGTGACTTAATGTCTAGGTTGGAAATTTGATTTGCCACATTAAGACATATCTACTGATAGTAACAATTTAAGAATATGCGACCACTGATCTTCGACGATATCTAGTAGACGCCTACTCAGCCCAGATGCCAGATGATACGCATTAAGAACACCCAGCTACGCCAATTTGCTGGGATCGATGAGATCAGAGCGACGTTGTGGACGTTCACCGAAAAGCACCGGCAGGTCGGCACACCCAAGATCGTGATCGGAGTCCAAGCTGGTGCTATAAATCAAAAGACATTTTTGGACACAGACTCTTCAGCGTTAACAAATCGCAATGTGACCGGTTTGAGTTCATGAATGGCCCGAGATTGGTGGGTTCCAAGTTACTATTCTATGGCTGTTGTATAGCAAGTAAGTGCTCACGAGAAAGAGACGAGCAACTTCACACAGGTGTAGCAACCGCTCACCTTTATCATTATGAGAGCTAATTTCATCCTGATACAAGCCCTTCTAAATATTTCCTAGGTGGATGTACAACGACTGATTCTATGAGTTTGGCAAGTACGGAAGAACGGTAATCGGGAGGTATTTGTCGGGCACCATACGACTGCGGCTCTTGTACATAATGTTGATTATTCTATGCTTACACATTGTACGGACCTTTGTATCGTAGAGGTAGCACTGGAAAAACTGAGGCAATGCCTCATCCAAGCTCGTGGCAGCTACCTAAATGAATTGAGAAGTATCTATGTGGACTACTTTGTTACTCTGTAACAAAGCTGAAAGCCACGTTATTATTAAAATAATAGGAAAACAAGCTTTTCATATCTAACTCTAACAACATTCACTATTTGCAGTAATCGTCTCAGGTTTTTGTTAAGCCACAACTAAAACACCGATTTGCAATATGCAGCGTAAAATGTTTTTCTTTTTTATTGAGCGTACACTCTAAAATTTAACCTCAAAACCCCCGTCAAAAATTCTGTCTTGTAAAGGTACTGCAACATTTTAATACGTCAACAATATGAGAAGCTATCTTCGGTGTAAACTACATATCTATAACTATTATAGCTACATTTTGCACTACTTGAACCTAACTGTTACTTTGAAGCTTTAACCAAAAGCAGCTGCTGAGCTATGTGTGGTTAATATAAATAATTTGTAATCACGAATATTTATGTGCAATTCTTGTAATATGCAATTCTGTGTCCATCAAAAATGGGTAGGTAGGTTAAAGTAATGTGTATCCACGCATAACTTGAGCGGCTTTGTATTATGGAAGCATTTAAGCATTCATGTATGACAGTTAACAGTGTTCTGTAAGTTTATGGGATATTGATATATGCTAGTATGAAACTCCTAATATATCACATCTATTCCCAGTGATCCATATCGGCTGCAATACTACAAGTAAAGATTTACGTAAATTTTGAGCATTATTTTGTATGAAATATATCTTTGACTAGAACTAATCCACTGGTGTATTAGCAACCCCCTGTTGCTCAACTAAATCAAACTAACTCAAAATAAATTATGTAGTTTGCTAATTGTTTCCATGTTCTCTTACTTACTATTTTAACATTCAAAAATGATAAGTTAAATATGTCAACTGCTTTAGGCTACTCTTTTGTAAACTAATGGCATTGCAAGGATTTTAATGCATTATGCTAAGAAATATTAAATGTATTCAAAAAAATTTGTCAACTAGATTGAATGTTCCAAGTTTTAGTGGAACTATTTTATGACAAATTACCTTGAGAAGATTGCGTGTAAATTTATATAATGAACAATAATATGCCTTTTCGCCTGGACCCGAGATATTGCCTTAATTTAGCTTCCCTGCTTTTCTTACCAATTGCGTTTTATTTTGCCTTGGTATGCTTCTTAAATAAGCGATTGTTTAGGCTTTTCCAGTCAAGATATATCCGGGAGCAAATAGCATGCTTATCGCTAAGCGTAATGATTCTAAAATGTATAAATAAATAACTGCTCCGTTTTTAAATTTATTGTCTTTGCGTGTGATTTGGAGCTAAGCAGGTTTTCTAGATTTTAGTTATTCTTTTGGTTTTGTACTAGACAACATATGTCTTATACCAATCAGATCATTTTTAACTGTTAGTCAAAGAGTTTGATGCAATTTTTCTCGTAACCACACACAATATACCTAGAATGTAGGAATATATGGATACATGAGAGGATTGGCAATTTTATAATTCCAATCTATATAAAGATTCACTATTTTGAAGTAAGTAGTTAAGTGGCCGATTTGTTGTCTACAAAGTATGCGCACTTCTAACTTCCTAGCAGTTATTTCTTTGCATTGTAGTATACAAAGCTTGGGAGAACTCCGGAGATTGGAACTGGAGATTTATTAAGCAACACGTAGCAAACTACAATAGAGGAAATAATGTTATAAAAAAGGAAGATAAAAGTTACAGTCAATCTTCTTCTGCTTGCACTTCTTCCGTTAAAGCACACAACCAGGTTCCTGCAAGGCAAATGAAAGCGCAGCGTAAACACCAGTTCAAAGTCAAGCAGCGCGCCACGACAGTTTCCGTGCCACACTACACTACACCCTCCTTCCTTCGAGCGCCGTCCCCGGTGCTACCCCGTAGCCCCCCTCAGCCGGTACTTCAAGTTCACGAGCGACCACTGGTGGTGAATCTGCCCTCTCTGACTCAATTGACTCAGCTTCTCGTCTACTGGGTTTGAGGCGATTGAAATGGACAACTATAGGTTGACTATTAGGGTTGTTACGATCCTTTATCATGCAGGTGGCCTCAGAGAGCACTCGTTCTACCGTATATGGACCCGTCCACTCTCTGTAAAAATTTGCCGGCAATCCTGATGCTTGAGGTTGGTGTAACCAAACTAAATCACCAACTTTCAGGGGTACGCCAAATACCTTCTTGTCGTAATATTCCTTCTGACGCCGGTGTGCATTCCCTAAATGCACTCGTGCTGACTGATGAGACTGCCAAAGGGAGTCTAACAACTTGCTAACATATTCCATAACCGATGACTGTAGCTGTTGCGTCATCGGTAGACGTAGATCCGAAGGTAATCGTGCCTCTCTTCCTGTCCACATAAGGAATGGTGTCTGTCCCGTCGATGAATATACTGTGCTCCTGTATGCAAGTAGGCATCTGGGCAACACATTGTCCCACTCATTGATATTCCTGTCCGCGAAGGCCTTCAGCAACGATTTAAGAGAACGATTTGTTCTTTCCACTTGCTCATTTCCTTGAGGATGATACGCTGTGGTTCGAGTTTTGTCTATCCCAAGTAACCGACAAACTTCAATTACCAGTGAGCTCTCAAAGCACGATCCTTTATGCGAGTGTAGCTGCCCTGGTGCACCCCAGTGGCAGACCCAATGATTTACCAAAGCTGTTGCCACAGTGGACGTATCCGCCTGTCGTATCGGTATAGCCTCGCACCATTTAGTAAAGTAATCGATCATGACCAAAATAAAGCGATTACCTCATGGCGTCTCAGGTAAAGGGCCTATGAGATCCACTCCTACTATCTCGTTAGGATAGCTGGCCACCATGGGCTGCAAGGGTGCACGATGAACGATACGAGGGTTTTTAAAGGCACCACATTCTTCGCACGCTTGACAGTAGTTGATCACATCTCTCCGTTGATGGGGCCACCAGAAACGTCGTCGAACCGCTTCGTCCATTTTATTGATCCCTGCATGTCCCATTTCCTTGTGTAAATCGCTCAGTACTTCCCTAACCATAGAATGCGGGACGATGATTCTTCTCGTGTACGTCGGTCCGAAATTGAAAACTAAAACTCTTTCTTCGGTGGTCAGGTAATCCCACATGGACCAAAGGCAACGAGCTTCGTAACTTTTCCCTTCCATCTCTTTACTCATTGGTTTATCGCCGCCATTAAGACGCCTCTCGTAGATCAGTGCGGTATCGGGATCGTTCGCCTGTGCCGTTTGCCACCGACCATACTCTGCTCCTTGAAGATTGACGATTGCTACGTGTTGCGTATTACACGAAGGGCACTCTCCATGGTTACGAGGGGGAATTCGTAACAGTGCATCAGCATTAGCGTGTTGCTTACCGGGCGATGTCTGCACTCAAAGTAATATTCCTGCAATTGCTCTTGCCAACGCGCGATTTGGCCTTCGGGGTCTTTAAAATTCTGCAGCCACCGAAGTGACTGGTGGTCTGTGCGGACCAGAAACTTTCGACCTAATAGATAATGTCGGTTTTGTTTGATGAAATATACCAATGCCAACATCTCCTTCCTAGTCGTGCAGTAATTTCGCTCCCTCGGGCTGAGACTGCGACTACAATATGCCACGACTCGTTCGACACCATCCGATCCCAGTTGTGATAACACCACTCCAATCGCCTTATCACTCGCATCAGTGTCCAAGATAAACTGGCCAGCAGACGGGGACAAATCGGGAAATATTAGCAAAGGGGCCGTACAGAGAGATTCACGTAGGTGATTGAAAGCTTCTGCGCACTGCTTCGAGCATTCGAACATGCGACCCTTCTCTAGCAATGAGTGTAATGGGGCTGCAATGGATGAGAAGTTTCGAATAAATCGCCGATAATATGATGCTAACCCGAGAAAACTACGTAACTCCTCCGTAGTGGTTGGCGTTGGCCACGACCTGACCTGTTCAGCCTTTACCGGGTCCGTTCGAATACCATCTCCCGATATTATGTGCCCTAAGTACGCCACTTCCCTTTTCAAGAGATGACACTTTGAGGGCTTAAGCTTTAATCCCACCCTCAACAAGCATTCCAAAACACTCGCCAAATTGTCCAAGTGTTCATCTTCCGTCTTTCCATGTACGATGACATCATCCAAATACACGAGGCATTTACGCGGGATCAGGTCAGCTAATGCTTTTTGCATAAGGCGTTGGAAGGTAGCTGGAGCGTTAGATAAGCCAACTGGCATGGTCTGAAACTCGTACAACCCAGAGGGCACGACAAAGGCGGTTTTCGCTCGATCGCTCTCTTCTACTTCCACCTGCCAGTACCCGGAAGCCAGGTCAAGTGTGCTAAAATACACAGATCCGCCAAGTGCGTTGAACAGATCGTCGATCCTTGGGAGTGAGTAGGCGTCCTTTCGAGTAGCCTCGTTCAATCTTCGGTAATCGACGCATAATCAGAAGCCACCGTCCTTTTTCTTTACAAGGACAACAGGAGATGCCCACGGGGAGTTGGAGGGTTGGATAACGTTCTTCTCTAACATCTCATCTATCAGCTTCTGTATCTCACCCTGCCAGTGGATTGGAATACGTCTCGGAGGCACTTTAATCGGTCTAGCCACACCAGTGTCAATAGCATGTTTCACGAGGCCGGTCCGTCCCAAGTCGCCGGATTTCCATGCAAAGGCATCTGAATAATTTTGTATGACCTGCGCTAATTGTGCCTGTGTTAATGTGTCAGCTGGAAGCCCAATCGACCGAATAAAATCGTCTACACATTGTTGCTCTTTGACACTGCACTCATATAACGTAAAATCCTCAAAATTGCTGTTGCTGCATGCTCTCAGTAGTATGGTGCACGAATCAGTGATTAGTTGGGACTTCTCCAGGTCAAGTCGGCATTTTAACCTCCTCAACAAAACTATTCCGATAATAACATCGAACGGTATCCGATCAGCAACGATAAATTCATGGTTAAACCTTGTGCAGGCTACAACAACGGGGGCAACGATGGAATTCCGAACAACTAGTGGTAGCCCGTTGGCCGCGGTAAGGCGAGCGTCACAAGGTTTTCTAACACAGTTTGAGAAGCTCCTACTCACGCTGGCCCTGATTAAGCTTCTAGCTGCGCCAGTATCCACTAGCCCCAGTAAGCAAATTCCAGCTATCGATAATTCTAGTGTTAGCGACGTCACAATCGAGTTGCAAGTAAGAGATGGTATCACAAATGATGTCATGGTATGCTCACCTGGCGTGTTCCTGTAGCGAGACGATCCGCGGTATGACGTTTGTCTGCGGGGCCAACGAAAACCTGATTGTGCCGGTCGTCGTGGGTCAGGATATCTCTGAAAACGGCCGGGGTTTCCCGTCATTCTTTCAGGTCGGACGCGTCTATGTCGTGTGTTTCCTCTTACCGCAAAACAGCCAGATGTAGGCGTACCCATCGCTGCATCTATGTCTTCCAAATGATCACTTGTTTCCAATGCTTCGTCCAAACGGCGTGGAGGGTATCGCAGGAACTCCCTTTAATAGACGGCGTTTGAACGCCTACTAGGAGTTGTCCTAAGACCACACTACAGCATGCCCATCTGTATGCCCATTGGCGGATGTAATATAAATTCACGTTGCGTATTAAAATACTAAAATTTTTGCGACGAACTACTCCTTTAAATGGCAACGTATGACAGTGTAATAAATAAAACACCGTCAACTGTGCGAGCAACAGTTCCCTACCTTAT
Organism: Dicrocoelium dendriticum; assembly: GCA_944474145.2. Lineage (NCBI taxonomy): Eukaryota > Metazoa > Platyhelminthes > Trematoda > Plagiorchiida > Dicrocoeliidae > Dicrocoelium > Dicrocoelium dendriticum. Next base: position 66,026,163 of record OX104060.1, on the reverse strand, counting down.
CTTCAAGAGTTTCCAAAGAAAGTTCGCTTACCAAAGCAGGTACCCTTTATTTCCTCTGATTATCGGCAGGGGTTTCCAACCATCCTTTGTAGGCATTGCACGCATTAAAGTTGCATCCACGAAGTACGTGCCTACTATTGTCTTAATAAAATGTCCAACATTATGCATATGCGAAAAGCCCATGGAAACAAGTTGAAATACGTCAACTTATATTTACAACATTCTCACGCAACAACGGCACACAGTGAATTGATGCGTTCGAGCAATTCCATTATACTTTATGTTTACATACGGTCGGTCCCCAACGTCTTTTATATTTCATTTGTAGTCTATGCATTGCTAAATAATTATGGACAGTTCGTACAACATGTAACTTTCTGCTGTTTACATAATTCGTTATTTCGCAGTTAATATAAAAAAAGATTAGAAATGTATTAAAGATAAGTTATTGAAGTAAACTTCCGCGGACCACAAAAACAAAGATTTGGCTGAAAACACGTAAGTTCTACGTACCTGGAGCAGAAGTTAGATCCCACATCGAAGCTATAAACAGGGTATCTAAAAATTGATTACATTGAGAAGCTAGGTGGTTCCAATCGAGTGCAAAAGAAATTTGCACTCTAACTTTTAGCATATTTATGGCTTTCAAAAGACGTAGTGACATCGCCCTGATTATTTGACCCATTTTCAGGGTCCTTAAATCGAATTATGTCTCCACGTTTTGTTAGTATGGACCTAATCCAGGTCACAACAAAAACGATGGCTCACAGCTGGTTATGATACTCGCTAAGTCGTCTGACGCTATGTGATTCAAAATCTGAACAACATATGCAAATATTTCGAGATTAGTCCGTATCAGGTTGGGATAGTGTTAGGGAGCTGGCTACTTAACCCTCAGTTTCATGAATTATGTTAGTTGCCTATTTCTTTGTTTGCGCAGTTACCTGCTTCTCTGCTACATTTTGGACACGCCACTTTCCTCAGCCTCATTCGCAATCGCAATTAATATATATCTAATAGCCAATTCATGTTGGACTATTATGTTAATCGGTCTCATTGAATCATTCAGCAATTTTAGGTTCAATGTTTCTAATTTAAAAAAAATTAATGCAATGAAGCGTTTAAGTATATATGGTTGTGGTAGTTTGTTACCAAAGCTGGATTCAGAAAAACGTGTCTCTTTATATGCTTTTATTAAATAATATGCATGTTTGAGTCTAAGGCTCTGATGAACACATTTTATAACATTAGATTATTAAAATATAATTAAGCCATAGTATGTTTTGGTTTTGGATGAAAGGTTACATTCCTTACCTGACTGTACCTGGTCAATTCAGACAACCGGCTTTTCTCTGCAATAGCTTCGGCTATAACTGCAAGCTACAATTATTCGTTTACGTTCCCACTATGCATGACAGAGGAATGTTGATCAGTACAACTATTTCAGAAAACAAATGGCGTTCGACCGTGAATTATAAAAGACACTGCTATCTGTGCTTGAGTTAGATGGCATTGGCAAACCATGGCTAAGCTTCTTAAACACAAATGTTAGCTACCGAACTCATAAAGTAAAAGTAGGTCATATATACGCTAAATTAAATTGAATAATCACTGGTGTCTTCCAACGAATTTTGCTGGGACTAATATTATTATAATCTAAATAAGCAACAAACGCTTCATTACGGAAGGCTTGGTAGACCACCGGCTATTCTATTTATGATGGCATACAACTTTTCACTATTAAGACAAAAGCTTCGTTAGGACTGACGAACAGGGAGGGTGGGGAAAATGCCGTAGTCATGGATTGCTTTCAGAACATTAGATAAGGTGCTAGCTTGCGCTATTTCACCATGGAAAATATTTTCCCTAGTCAGCAATCCTGATCCCTTTTCTCTACTTATTTTACCTGAGAAGAGTCATAAGCCCAAAGCAATGCTTTCTATTATTAACCTGAGCTGTTTTAAGGAAATGAATCAGTAGCAGAGCTTAAAAACCACGAAAACGGGCTATCATCATTTTATCAGCTGACGGCGAAACCTTGATTTTTTGACGTAGAATATGATGAACGGATCTATCGTTTTGGCAGTTCCTTTTTTTGTTAACGGTAATTCATCCATAGTGAGGAATTTCGCAAGAAAAGCATCGGCACCTGCATAAACTATCCAAAAGTTTGCTTGGACTACACTTGACGGGTGCGCTTTTGCTCAGAACTCCTAAATGTGGTACCCAGTCAGCTTAAATGTTGACTAAATGCCGGCTAAATTTTTCATGGAAAAGTTGTTTGCTCGCCCCTTGGAAACGAACAACCTCAGTGCTATCTGAAGAGTTATTATTTGGCTATTATACATGATTATATATGTTGATATGTCCAAATTTACTTTGGCTGTGGCTTCTCTTGGTCTCCTTTACGTTTACTCATGAGCACTGCTATTCCAGAGACCTTTGATTCATGCTTGCAAAGTTGTATTGAGCTAGAAGATGGCATATTGTCATGTAATGTACAAAGCTTGTTGTGTTTGATATCTTTAAAATAAACAACTGCAACCACTGTGCTTTGCTCCAATTGCTTCATTTTTATCAAATAGCCGACGTGGTTCAAATCCAGTATCCACTGAAATGAAGTAAACGAAGTAGATACATGTAGTTTAATTATAAGAATAATGAAAATAGTGGATAATGAAAACTTCAGTAGGAGTTTTGTGTATCTGATTTCTGGGCGGGATGGAAACTTTTCTTTCACCCCACGTATATGAGGTGAGCACAGTTGATGCACTTGGACCGCCATTTTTCAATAAATTGAACTATGCTGATGAATGTAATTGGGATTTGTGCCATATGTGCAACACTCATATTTCATGAGATTTGTTCTGATACAGAAATATATTCTCACCGATTTCTAAATGTTGTAAGAAAGTTACAAGAAATGTATACTGGCATCCAAAATGAATTGATCCTAACTACTAATTAGTATATCACTTGTGCAGTAACGCAGTCGTGCATGTCAAGTTCCGTCAAGATCACGTCAAATTTGTTGGCGGACAAATATGACCCATTTTTTTCTAGATGCTTAACTAAATGCCATCATGCTTGATCGCCTATCACTTGAAGCATTTTAATCTACCTAAGTGCCAGTTCGATGGAATAATAATAAGTTTGGGAGTTTATGTAGGAGGACCTTAGACTAAACAGCACATTCCGCATTATAAAAGAGATGTGTGAAGGAATCTATCTATTTTCGGGTCTGATATATCCGGAATCTTAACTAAACACTCAGATCCAACAAAACCATGATTCCCGATCGCTTCGACAATCCTATGCTGAAAATCGACAAATCCAAATCCCAAGCAGTTCGATCGGTTGTCAACAAACCACTAGTTTCCGGATTTGGAACAATGTCTAGAACTATAATAAAAAAACAACATTCAACAACTACAGTTACGAAGGCATTTTCTCAAGGCTCCGAGCCCCACAGCTGGCATCTTTCACTTAACAGTCCGCGCAACTCACACGACTCAACACTTCTTTGGTTTGGGCGCAGTCCATGTGGAAGCGTCCGTATGCGCAACTGCTTAGACACCTTAACTCTATTTTAACCAAATACGTAGATTATACCCTTGGAAATGCTTGAATACAATGTTGCCCAGAGTACTCTTTTCAAGAAATATTCTCAGGCATTTACAATTATAAAATGGAAAGGCACAAAGCAAATGACTAATGAAGCCAAGGTGGTGGGAATCGTGGAATCACGACAGCAACTCAAAAGTATTGATCAATAAAATCCATTAACAACACATGTGACAAAGCACGTGCAAGCTGATGGGTGGAATGCCAAGTGTATCATCCGACCACAGTAGGAGCACGGAGTGAGAAAAATTGGTGGGCTAACTAGGGCCAGGGTAGAAGAAGTCCTTGCAGCAAAGCCTTCTGTTTGCATAATTCCGGTTGAAATATCCTAATCGCAGTCTCTTCGGCAGTCCGTAAAATTTGCTTTCTAAGACTTTAGTGTAACATGGTTGTAATACATAAAGTACTTGGAAGGCATCAGCGGTCCTAATTCAGTGTCCGCTTTCCACCAGATGTTCCAGAATGGAACTGTTGGGGCGACTGATGACGCCTTTCCGCAAAGCCACTGGGCAGTGCTCTGCAATGCTTTCAGACAGACGCCTGGTTGTGGGTCCCACCTACCTCGCACCACAGGCGCAGGTAAACTGATATACGATGTAACCTTGGGACTGAACCGGAAGTCGGTCTTTAATGCGTTGGGCTACAAAGGGAGCTGTTTCTGCAAAAACTGTGAGCTTGCGGCCGGAATGGTTCTAACCACTGCAGTGGAAATCCTTCTGGTCAACTGATCAAAGGCAACATCGTCTTTAAAAAGAACAGATAAAAACACGTCCTTCTTAGGGACAGTAGTACTCACTTCACTGCTATCGTGGATCACTGCATACTTTTTGATGAATGGTGTCGGATAACCGTTGTCTTGTAGCGTTTTGAGAATACGGACCTTTTCGGCCTCTAGCGTTTCTTGGCTGCAAATTTTCATAGCATGAAAATACAAGCAGCGAACAAGATTACGTTTGTACCTTAAAGGTATAAAGCTCAAAAAAGGTGTATATTGGCCTACCCAAGTGGCCTTCCGGAATACACTTCTTTCCAATGAACCACCATTCCTTCGCCTTAGCAACATGTCCAAGAAGGCTAGTTTACCATTACTTTCGGTTTCGGTAGTAAACTTCAACGATGGATGAACATCGTTTAACTGGTTTAACAGGTTGGAAAGATTGGTGTTTGAATCGCATCTTATAAATGTATCATCCATATAACGACAATAGAAATGAAAAGAAGCGATGATGGGTCGTATAGCTTCACGCTCAATCATGGAGAGGAAAATATCAGCAAGGAGTGGTCCTAGGGAGAACCCATCACGACACCGTCATCCTCTTTGCAGTAGACTCTATTATATAAAAATTGTCTGTTGAAGGTACATCGTAAAATTAATTCCTCCAGTTTCCTCACCGGATTACCCACACTTAAGTTCTTTTCATTCATGTAATCACACACAAAATTGACAGTTTCCACCAATGGAACATTCGTAAAAAGTGACTCAACGTCCAGAGAGAGCATCAATTTGTCATTTACTTGCAAGCATTCTACTCGTTTCACAAATCCAAATGTGTCTTTTACGGTTTATGTGCATAACTCCTTGCGTATTGGTTCAAGCAAACCCGCAAGCCATTTCGCAACTTAGTTTCGGTCTATCCTACCAACTTGAGCCCTTAACTCCTAGGATTGCTTCTACCGCCTTGGTTTGTGGAATACCGCGGTTCCAGGTCAACCACACCGGCTATTTTGGAACAGGCAACAGCTATATATCACGTACTCTTATCAACCTGTTACATACGACTTAAAACCATTAGCATCAACTTATTAAGTAGGTCCTATTTTGTCCGATCCTCACACCGTTACATATAGACATGCATCGAATCAGTCGCCACGCCCTTCTCTCACTGACCCCTCCGACATATATTTTAACATGTTGCCTCAATTAAACCCTCCTAGCATTTGCGAGTTGCTTCATGATGCTCACTCTGCTCCATACATCACTAGTCCTATTAATGCTAACACATGGTTAAAAGACACCTCCATTCTAGACTATCATTCCGTGATAGACTCAGGATCCAACTTGAGTGACTAAAGCAATCAGAGGGTATATCACATGTTCCTCATTAACACCAGATCGTTTGGACTTAATATGTATCTCCTAGACCCGTTCATCAATCTGCCTAACACAAAAAATAATACTGATAACCGGAAGATGGCATGTCGCCGATTCCTATTACCCAACACTGCTAGTACCTGGCTACAAGCCTCTCTGCATTGGAAGTGATCAACATCGGAGTGGTGCCTGTCACATTTATCTCAGTATTGAGTTGAAAACCACACTTCATCTACTTTTTATTGATAATCCTGAGGGCTCAATTTGTGTCCAGGCGGTTGGCTACTGATGTTGGTATTGCTATCCATCACCTGTGTTACAACCTTATCTACTGTTTGGATGTAGTCGCTCCATCTCAGATCACACCTAGCAGAACGAAGCTACCAGGTAACGCCGATAGATACAAAGTACTTACTAAGCTGAAAACGTGCGCTCTAGGTTCAAAAAGGAAAGGATTTTCATCTCATAATACGCATGAATGAAATCCTTACACGATCGCGAAGTCTGCAGAACACAGCAAATCTTACTGATGAACGCTAAGAGCTTAGCAACAACAATAAATTGAAAGCGCTAAACAGTCGTTAAAGCATAGAAGCAACCGCAACAGCCAAGCCTTATCCTTCGCTTCACTAGTACTTCCAGCTAACTGTAGGTACTGACCCCGCTATAGTTAGCGATCTCTGCAATGATCAATTCCGTTGTTTATTTACTGCCGCAAATTCCATCATCCTACTTATCACTTATAAATTAACGGAATACAAACTACAAAATGCCGAATTTGATTTGCGAATCATTACTCCTAGAGTGCACACGTTTAAAATGTCTTACTGTTTTGACCCTGATGGTTCAACCAATAGTGTTCACCCTTGGAGGCCAACATATCACAGTCCTCCTTCTCAACATCTTTACCCTCTCCATGAGGAGCATTACTTTTTCCGCCGCCTAAAACACGCGGTAGTCACATAGCTATACATAGGAGGATCCAGACAAAATACAGACAATTATCGCGTTATCCATCACAAGCACATCTTAGCAAGACTGATGGAAAGAATCATTAAAAATTGCATGTTTCGCTTCCTGCCACGTCACAATGTTATTAATTATTCTCAACATGGGTTCCTAAACTCTAAATCCTGTCAGACGTGCATGTTTTAGTTTTGAACCACGTGAGATACTTGTGAGATCGGGGATAAGTGTTGGTCTTTGTCTTTGTAGATATGAGTAAAGCATTTGACCGGGTGCCTCATAATCTCCTACTGGCGAAATTTGCTTCCTATGGGGTTAACTGGCAACCTGCACGATAGATTCTCCTCTTACATGTCATATCGAACACAGGCTGTAGATTTGGATATCACCAAGCTCTCACTTACTCCGTTAACCCGTGGTGTCTTCCAACGCAGCGTTCTCGGTCTCTCACTGTTTCTGCTATACCTAAATTCGGTTTTCCACTTTTTCCGATTGAGCACTCTATTAACGTTTGCCGACAAAATTAAAGTGGTGTTTTACTTTGACCCAAATGACCCTCGCATTGGTCGCTCCAGATCAAAAGCGATCTTATTGTCCTAGTATAGCCGTATGGCATATGGAAATTTGATTTTGCGCCCGTAAATGTAGTGTCCACACCTACAGATACACCTTACCGTCTCAAGTACTTAAACTCAATTGTTCTCCACTAGCAATTAGTTAGTGAATTCGTGATCTGGAAGTGCAGTATACCAACTTGCTCAACTCCAATGAACAAATCAGCTACAGTACGGCCAAAAGCAAATCACCTATCGCATATGTTTTTTAACTTCCAGTCGCTCTTGGACTCTCAACTCAATCTCTATAATAAATGCGTCAGGCCTATCTTCGAGCACTGCTCGAATGTCCTCAATAGTGCACGTAAACATTACAGACAGCAAAAGAGCAAGTTCAGAGGACATTCACTAAACGCTTATTGAGCTCGTGCAGGCTAAATTACTGCGGTCGGTATAAACAGCTAAGGCGGCAAACACTGGCCGCGTCGAAAAAACCACCCTTATATAAATGTTCAATACCCCAAAAATCCTGGAGTTAAAAATTGTGCGTTACTTACGATCAAATGGTGACACTCGATATCCTAGGCAAAATTAGACGCACTAGTATACCCGCCAGAGAGCTCACTTCACAGCACGTTCCAACAGCTTCTTGTATGGATACGCGCACCTGTCGCAACTACCAAATTCACTTCGCTCACTGCAAAACCTTGTACATTTTCATTCATCTATAAAAAGACATCTAAATTTTACATACATTTTGAAGATATTGGAAATTAAGATGGCAAGAGATGAGTTCAGGTATAATCGTCCGAACTCTATAGTGAATTTATCCTAGCGCAAATATCACGAAGAATATATGCAAGAAACACAGTACAGTTTTTCCTTATTGCGTAATTTTTGAATCACTTCTTTAACTGAACAGACAACTTCTAGTGCCTCGCCTTCATGTAGTCTAATGTGACGGGTATACTACTTTTTGACAGCGTCCAAATTTAAGAGACCTCAAACGTTTAGGCTGCTTATAGCAAAAACCTCCTCTGCTCGATATCCTTGCTGCTCCGATTCACCCTTCATCAAAATAGACTTCTTTATGCTGAAGGATGACTCTTTCCCACTGCATTACACTCTGCTTCTAATTGAAATATTATGGTTTCTCTCTTAGCATTCCATAGAGCTTCTCCACACATTTATTAGCATCAGCCTCGTAGGATCCTACGATATTAGTCTACTGCTGACTCTTTATTCATTCTTTATTTCTTTATTTCTTTATTCTTTCTTTATTCTTTCTTTATTCATTAACCAAATG
>OX104060.1:65999465-66017168 GCA_944474145.2 Dicrocoelium dendriticum | reverse complement strand
ACGGCTGGGGTTTCCCGTCATTCTTTCAGGTCGGACGCGTCTATGTTGTATGTTTCCTCTTACCGCAAAACAGCCAGATGTAGGCGTACCCATCGCTGCATCTATGTCTTCCAAATGGTCACTTGTTTCCAATGCTTCGTCCAAACGGCGTGGAGGGTATCGCAGGAACTCCCTTTTAATAGACGGCGTTTGAATGTCCACTATGAGTTGTCCTAAGACCAGCTTTTCACGTTCGTCTGGCGTTTCGTTCTCATATGCGATATCGGCCATCATCTGCAGTTCGCGAACGTATGTGCGTATGGTTTCCCCCGGATATTGGTAAAGTGCATGGAATGCCCTGCGTAGGGGCGCAGGTAGACCGGGGCGGGCTAATAATCGGCGCATAGCGGAAAAAGTCTCGGTTGTAACTTCTTTCTCCAAAAGTTTACTGTCTGTAACGATATCAAAGGCCTCTCCCGAGAGCAGGCCGGCGAGCACAGCTGTCTGTTGGTTGGATGGGAAATGACGCAGATAAAACTGGACTTGCTTTTCCCATCTGGGGTACAGCATCCCCAGAGTAAAACCTTCTGGCGGCGTGATAGATGGCATGCTGGTTGAAGAAGTTGATGAAGTCGACATTTTCTGCAAAGTCCGTGATAACATATCGAGCAAAGCGGCGAGCTTTGTCGTCGGATCATTAGCGTCAAAATTAGTTTCATCATCGGCTTTGTCGGTTGTCTTCGGCATTATCTTCCTTAGACCAGTGATACAGGATTCCTGATGAACGTGCCTCGGCAGAGTCGCCAATACTGTAGTATACAAGCTTGGGAGAACTCCGGAGATTGGAACTGGAGATTTATTAAGCAACATGTAGCAAACTACAATAGAGGAAATAATGTTATAAAAAAGGAATATAAACGTTACAGTCAATCTTCTTCTGCTTGCACTTCTTCCGTTAAAGCACACGACCAGGTTCCTGCAAGGCAAATGAAAGCGCAGCGTAAACACCAGTTCAAAGTCAAGCAGCGCGCCACGACAGTTTCCGTGCCACACTACAGCATGCCCATCTGTATGCCCATTGGCGGACGTAATATAAATTCAAGATGCGTATTAAAATACTAAAATTTTTTGCGACGAATTACTCCTTTAAATGGCAACGTATGACAGTGTAATAAATAAAACGCCGTCAACTGTGCGAGCAACAGTTCCCAACCTTATCTTCAAGCGTTTCCAAAGAAAGTTCGCTTATCAAATCAGGTACCCTTTATTTCCTCTGATTCTCGGCAGGGGTTTCCAACCATCCTTTGTAGGCATTGCACGCATTAAAGTTGCATCCATGAAGTACGTGCGTACTATTGTCTTAATAAAATGTCCATCATTATGCATATGCAAAAAGCCCATGGAAACAAGTTGAAATACGTCAACTTAGATTTACAACATTCTCACGCAACAACGGCACACAGTGAATTGATGCGTTCGAGCAATTCCATTATACTTTATGTTTACATACGGTCGGTCCCCAACCTCTTTTATATTTCAGTTGTAGTCAACGCATTGCTAAATAATTATGGACAGTTCGTACAACATGTAACTTTCTGCTGTTTACATAATTCGTTATTTCGCAGTTAATATAAAAAAGATTAGAAATGTATTAAAGATAAGTTATTGAAGTAAACTTCCGCGGACCACAAAAACAAAGATTTGGCCGAAAACACGTAAGTTCTACGTACCTGGAGCAGAAGTTAGATCCCACATCGAACCTATAAACAGGGTATCTAGAAATTGATTACATTGAGAAGCTAGGTGGTTCCAGTCGAGTGCAAAAGCAATTTGCACTCTAACTTTTATCATATTTATGGCTTTCAAAAGACGTACTCAGTGACATCGCCCAGACTATTTGACCCATTTTCAGGGTCCTTAAATCGAATTATGTCTCCACGTTTTTTTGGTATGGACCTAATCCAGGTCACAACAAAAACGATGGCTTACAGCTGGTTATGATACTCGCTAAGTCGTCTGACGCTATGTGATTCAAAATCTGAACAACATATGCAACTCTTTCGAGATTAGTCCGTATCAGGCTGGGATAGTGTTAGGGAGCTGGCTACTTAACCCTCAGTTTCATGAATTATGTTAGTTGCCTATTTCTTTGTTTGCGCAGTTACCTGCTTCTCTGCTACATTTTGGACACGCCGCATTTCATCAGCCTCATTCGCAATCGCTCACAGCTAATTTCAGCCGTCTCATTCTGTGGACGTTCTGATTGGTTTCTTTTGCTCAGCGTTCCTTAGCTTTTTCACGTAGATGTATTATTCAGCCGACACATATTTATTATACCTGTTTTTATTTCCCTGGTGTGTATCATTCTCACTATCAACTGTTCTGGCATTTGTTTAAACGCATCACTTCTCCAAACTGATTGGACGCTACTCGTCGTTTTTAATGGTCGCTCACCAGAAGGTTACCCCCAGGGATTAACTCCGCAGACATGATTTTCTTTGCCGCACTTCATTGGCTCGTAATTTTCGCGATTCTCATTTGCTTGTTCCATTTTGTGTTTTCCCCATGCCTGTTGGATCTCATACCTTTTAATAACTTGGATTCGCCCTTGTTTGTAAAGCTACATAACTGGTGCCGTGCTGTAATAGAAAATCTGTTCATCCCGGCTCATCTTGGACTTCTTCTTGCGGTCGTGGGGTGAAGGCGTATTGGGCGTCACAACAGATAGTACCTAGTTGTTTGTGCTATAATGCGCGTCTACCGTCAGATAAGTTTTGCTGGCAAAACGCATAAATAATGGCCACAAACTTAGCTTCTAAATCATACTGACCAAAGAGGACCAAAATTTTGAGTTAGGTTAGAATAACCACAAAATTAAAAGCATGGTTGCATTATGTATTTTCGAGCGCCTAAAATGGGTTTAATTCAGCTTTTTGTTGGTTGTGGCGAGGTACCCCTTGGAACAGACCAATCCCACTGCGGTTGCATTACGCATCACGTGTTGACAGCGGAGGTCACATTAATTCATTAGTTTGTTACATTCTCCTGCACCATAAAGACCGCATATATAACAACACACTCTAGTAGTCGTTTGATATGCAGTCGCAGACACAGCACGAGTATTAATTGAACTGGTTTTAGGAAAGAAACTTGTGTGTATGCTCATGTATCGGCTATTCTTAAGCTCTTAACTGCCTAGAAGCAAGCAAATGATACAGCTGGTCAAGTTTCTTCAAATTGAAAGGGTGAATACAATCTGAGTACAGACCACGAAACAACCGTAAGAGCAAAATTAGAGATTTAGTGTCCGTCACCATTATTACTCTGCCATAGCAAAATGACAGTATACATGAGTATATCCCTATGTGATTCGGTCGTATGTGACAGAGTATGGATCTTTAACACTTAACCTAAACTAGACAGACTACATGAAATTTGGCCTAGCTTCAACAACAGTTTAACTGACGTACGCCAACATTTTCATCTTTCTTTGGAAGATATTTCGTTTGTGCCGCTGTATAAGCATTTTCCCAATACTGAGGAGTTTATCAATGTTCCTCGCTGCTGGTCGCTTGAAGTGTATACCACTCACTTTCATCGTGTTTATTAATGCGCTTTATTAGTTACACCATCACGAACTAGAACTTTGACACCTAATGAAACACCAAAGCACCACAGCTGCTACTACAGTAGCGGATGTACATCGTTCTGGAGGATTGGTAGTCCACAGGAGTTTAATTTGCTTAAACATAGCAGTGAGTGTTTGCCCGCTTGTTGAAATAAATATACGTTAGCAATAAACAGTTTCGTCGTTCCTAAATATTTGCGATATTTGATTTTTAGCTGACCACATTTGACCAGTAAATTGCTTCCAAACCATTTGCACAAATCGCGCTTGATGTCACAAGGTATTTTAACTTTTTCAGCTGAGAGAGCAGTGTAGGAATTAAGAAGTTCAACTCGTGAATACTGCAGGTACCTGCATTAAGGTCAAGCAAATTTGCAAACTTATCAGGTTACGTCGTTTTATTAATATTGTCGTGGTAAATTTGATGGTAATATGTTGGGTTGAACAAAGACATACGGTACACTGAAAGCTTAGGCCATAAAGCCATTTGCATGAAAGTGCCTACCAAACCCAAATTCTGAATCAGAAGAAACGTATTAAGATAGAAAACGAAAATATCTTGCTTAAAAATAGGCTTAGTTAGTGATACCCGTAAGCGGTAAGATGCGATTAGTTATTTTCGTAGAATATTCAAATGGGTAATAAAAAATGGAATATAATCAGGTTAACAACTATTCATACTAACTAAATGCACTTCCGTGGCGTGTCTAGCTCGGAGTAAGTCGAGACGTTTTACATCTACTAAGTTCAGTTCAGTTCAGATGGGGACTGGAACGATAGGAGAATCCCGTGAGTCTTCCAATCTTAGAATCACTTGTTTTCGGCGGCCAGTATGTTTTGTAACGGTGCAGTACCTGCATTTTTCAGAAGAATTTAGTTAAGGTTATTTTAGGTTTTTTAAACGGTAAAATGTATTTCTTTCTTTGTCTTAATTCCATTGCATGGAAGACCGTTACAATAGCTGGACCCATATTTAGTATGCATGAGACAGAAAAAGGATTTTTGTTTAAGTTAACAAATACGTAATTTCAATTTACTGCGACAGGTTAAAATTGTATGCCTTTCATAACATTTCCATGATATATCTGTATTTCAGCTCAGCAGTAACAAAATTGTGAGGTCACTCAATAAAAGTAGAAGAATAGTACAGCCACCACGATTGTGGCAGGAATTATTTTCGTCTTCTAGAATGCTGTTCCAGAATCCGTCATTTCTACACTAACACTATTCATGGTTAAAAACGATTGATTACTCACTTACTCACCTATACTTTGTTACCTGACATTACTTCTCTATCCCACTACTGGAATATGCGTTGGATTTAATTCCTGTTGCATACCTGTGCTGTGGAACGTCATGGATCACAGGAATACGGCGAAACAAACGCTGTGACTAATTTAAACCTAGATAACCCACTGCTCTTTATTTTTCAATAACGTCGCAATACCACCAGACGGGACAAATAAAGCTGCTTCTTAACCCGTAAACACTCAACTTTCATTATTAATATATATTTTATAGCCAATTCATGTTGGACTATTATGTTAATCGGCCTTATTGAATCATTCAGCAATTTTAGGTTTAATGTTTCCAATTAAAAAAAATTAATGCAATAAAGAGTTTAAGTATATATGATTGTAGTAGTTTATTACCAAAGCTGGATTCAGAAAAGCTTGTCTCTTTAAATGCGTTTATTTAACAATATGCATGTTTGAGTCTAAGGCTCTGATAAAAACTTCTTCATAACATTAGAATATTAAAATATCATTTAGCCTAGTTATGTTTTGGTTTTTTATGAAAGGTTACATTCCTTACCTGACTGTACCTGGTCAATTCAGATAACCGGCTTTTCTGTGCAATAGCTTCGGCTATAACTGCAAGCTACAATTATTCGTTTATGTTCCCACTATGCATGACAGGAATGTTGAGCACTACAACTATTTCAGACAAACAAATGGCGTTCGACCGTGAAATATAAAAGACACTGCTATCTGTGCTTGTGTCAGATGGTATTAGCAAACCATTGATAAGCTTCTTAAACACAAATGTTAGCTCTCGAACTCATAAAGTAAAACTAGATCATATATACGCTAAAGCAAAGTGGCGTCTGCCAAGGAATTTTGCTGGGACTAATATTATTATAATCTAAATAAGTAAAAATGCTTCATTACACAAGGCTTGATAGTAGACTGGTTAATTTATTTATGCTTGCATACAACGTTTTGCTATTAAGACGAAAGTTTCGTCAGACCTGACCAACAGGGAGGGCGGGAAAATGCTTTTAGCCGTAGTCCTGCATTGCCTTCAGAGCATTAGATAAGGTAGTTACTAGCGTTATTTCCCCATGGAAAATATTTTCTCTAGTCAGCCATCCCGATCTCTTTTGTTTACTTATTTTACCAGACAAGAGTTTTAAGCTCAATAAGAAAAGCCTTCCATTAATAACCTGAGCTGTTTTAAGGAAATGAATCATTGGCAGAGCTTAAAAACCCCGAAAACGGGATATCATCATTTTATCAGCTGAAGGCGAAACCTTGATTTTTTGACGTAGAATATGATGCACGAATCTATCGTTCTGGCAGTTCCTTTCTTGTCCATGGTAGTTCATCCATAGTGAGGAATTTCGCAAGAAAAGCATCGGCACCTGCATAAACTATCCAAAAGTTTGCTTGGACTACACTTGACGGGTGCGCTTTTCTCATGACTCCTAAATGTGGTACCCAGTCAGCTTAAATGTCGACTAAATGCCGGCCAAATTTTTCTTGGAAAAGTTGTTTGCTCGCCCCTTGGAAACGAACAACCTCAGTGCTATCTGAAGAGTTATTACTTGGCTATTATATATGATTATATATGTTGATATGTCCGTTTTTACTTTGGCTTTGGCTTCTGTTGGCCTCCTTTACGTTTACTCATGTGCACTGCTATTCCAGCGACCTTTGATTCATGCTTGCAAAGTTGTATTGAGCTAGAAGATAGCATATTGTCATGTAGTGTACAGAGCTTGTTGTGTTTGATATCTTTAAAATAAACAACTGCAACCACTGTGCTTTGCTCCAATTGCTTCATTTTTACCAAATAGCCGACGTGGTTCAAATCCAGTATCCACTGAAATGAAGTAAACGAAGTAGAAATATGTAGTTTAATTATATGAATAATGAAAATAGTGGATAATGAAAACTTCAGTAGGGGTTTTGTGTATCTGATTTCTGGGCGGGATGGAAACTTTTCTTTCACCCCACGTATATGAGGTGAGCACAGTTGATGTACTTGGACCACCATTTTTCAATAAATTGATCTATGCTGATGGATGTAATTGGGATTTGTGCCATATGTGCAACACTCATATTTCATGGGATTTGTTCTGATACAGAAATATATTTTCACCGATTTGTAAATGTTGTATGAAGTTTACAAGAAATGTATATTGGTGTGCAAAATGAATTGATCCTAACTACTAATTAGTATTTCACTTGCGCAGTAACGCAGTCATGCATGTCAAGTTCCGTCAAGATCACCTCAAATTTGTTGGCGGACAAATATGACCCATTTTTTTCTAGATGCTTAACCAAATGCTATCATGCTTGATCGTCTATCATTTGAAGCTTTTTAATCTACCTAAATGTCAGTTCGATGGAATAATAGTAAGATTCAGTTTGGGAGTTTATGTAGAAAGACCTTAGACTAAACAGCACACTCTGCATTGTAAAAACGATGTGTGAAGGAATCTATCTATTTTCGGGTCTGATATAATCCGGAATCTTAACTAAACACTCAGATCCAACAAAACCATGATTCCCGATCGCTTCGACAATCCTATGCTGAAAGTCGACAAATCCAAATCCCAAGCTGTTCGATCGGTTGTCAACAAACCACTAGTTCCCGGATTTGGAACACTGTCTAGGACTATAATAAAAAACAACATTCAACAACCACAGTTACGAAGGCATTTTCTCAAGGCACCGAGCCCCACAGCTGGCATCTTTCACTTAACAGTCCGCGCAACTCACACGACTCAACGCTTCTTCGGTTTGGGCGCAGTCTATGTGGAAGCGTCCGTATGCGCAACTGCTTAGACACCTTAACTCTATTTTAACCAAATACGTAGATTATACCCATGGGAATGCATGAACGCAATGTTGCGAAGAGTACTCTTTTCAATAAATATTCTCAGGCCTTTACAATTATAAAATGGAAAGGCACCAAGCAAATGGTTAATGAAGCCAAGGTGGTAGGAATCGTGAAATCACGACAGCAACTCAATAAAATCCATTAACAACATATGTGACAAAGCACGTGCAAGCTGATGGGTGGAATGCCAAGTGTATCATCCGACTACAGTGGGCGCACGGAGTGATAAAAATTGGTGGGCTAACTAGGGCCCGGGTAGAAGAAGCCCTTACAGCAAAGCCTTCTGTTTGCATAATTCCGGTTGAAATATCCTAATCGCAATCGCTTCGGCATTCCGTAAAATTTGCTTTCTAAGACTTTAGTGTAACGTGGTTGTAATACATAAAGTACTTGGAAGGCATCAGCTGTCCTAATTCAGTGTCCGCTTTCCACCAGATGTTCCGGGATGGAACTGTCAGAGACACTGATGAAGCCTTTCCGCAAAGCCACTGGGCAGTGCTTTGCAATGCTTTTAGACAGACGCCTGGTTGTGTGTCCCACCTACCTCGCACCACAGGCGCAGGTAAACTTATATACGATGTAACCATGGGACTGAACCGGAAGTCTGTCTTTAATGCGTTGGGCTATAAAGGGAGCTGTTTCTGCAAAACCGTGTGGGCTTGCGGCCGGAATGGTTCTAACCACTGCAGTGGAAATCCTTCTGGGCAACAGATCAAAGGCAACACCGTCTTTAAAAAGAACAGATAAAAACACGTCCTTCTTAGGGACAGTAGTACTCACTTCACTGCTATCGTGGATCACTGCATACTTTTTGATGAATGGTGTCGGATAATTGTTGTCTTGTAGCGTTTTGAGAGTACGGACCCTTTCGGCCTATAGCGTCTCTTGGCTGCAAATTTTCGTAGCACGAAAATACAAGCAGCGAACAAGATTACGTTTGTACCTTAAGGCTAAAAAGCTCAAAAAATGTGTATATTGGCCTACCCAAGTGGCCTTCCGGAATACACTTCTTTCCAATGAACCAGCATTCCTTCGGCTTAGCAACAAGTTCAAGAAGGCTAGTTTACCATTACTTTCGGTTTCGGTAGTAAACTTCAACAATGGCTGAACATCGCTAAACTGTTTAAAATGACT
Source organism: Dicrocoelium dendriticum (assembly GCA_944474145.2). Classification (NCBI taxonomy): domain Eukaryota; kingdom Metazoa; phylum Platyhelminthes; class Trematoda; order Plagiorchiida; family Dicrocoeliidae; genus Dicrocoelium; species Dicrocoelium dendriticum. Next base: position 66,008,299 of record OX104060.1, on the reverse strand, counting down.
TTATGTACAGGTAGCCCGGGTTGATCGTTCTTGGGTTCAATTGTTCGCCGAGCTTCGTAATTGGTATGCAGACGTTTCAGCGCACTGAGGAAGTCACCTCGCATGGTGATGAAACGTCTGCATACCAATTACGAAGCTCGGCGAACAATTGAACCCAAGATCGTTTAACTGGTTTAACAGGTCGGAAACATTGGTGTTGAAAACGCAGTTTATAAACGTATCACCCATATAGCGACAATAGAAATCAAAAGAAGCGATGATGGGTCGTATAGCTTCACGCTCAATTATAGAGAGGAAAATATCAGCAAGGAGTGGTCCTAGGGAGAACCCATCACGACACCATCATCCTCTTTGTAGTAGACTCTATTAAATAAAAATTGTCTGTTGAAGGTACATCGTAAAATTAATTCCTTCAGTTTCCTCACCGGAATACCCACACTTATGTTTTTTTCATTCATGTAATCACACACAAATTTGACAGTTTCCACCAATGGAACATTCGTAAAAGTTGACTCAACGTCCAGAGAGCATCAATTTGTCATTTACTTTCACGCATTCTACTCGTTTCACAAATCCAAATGTGTCTTTTACGGTTTATGTGCATAACTCCTTGCGTATTGGTTCAAACAAACCCACAAGCCAGTTCGCAACTTAGTTTCGGTCTATCCTACCAACTTGAACCCTTAACTCCTAGGATTGCTTCTACCGCCTTAGTTTGTGGAATACCGCGGGGCCAGGTCAACCACACCGGCTATTTTGGAACAGGCAACAGCTATATATCACTTACTCCTATCAACCTGTTACATACGACTTAAAACCATTGGCATCAACTTCTTAAGTAGGTCCTATTTTGTCCGATCCTCACACCGTTACATATAGACATGCATCGAATCAGTCGCCACACCCTTCTCTCACTGACCCATACGACATATATTTTAACATGTTGCCTCAATTAAACCCTCCTAGCATTTGCGAGTTGCTTCATGATGCTGACTCTGCTCCATACATCACTAGTCCTATTAATGCTAACACATGGTCAAAAGACACCTCCATTCTAGACTATCATTCTGTGATAGACTCAGGATCCAACTAGAGTGACTCAAACAATCAGAGGGTATATCACATGCTCCTCATTAACACCAGATCGTTTGGACTTAATATATATCTCCTAGACCCGTTCATCAATCTGCCTAACACAAAAAATAATACTGATAACCGGAAGATGGCATGTCGCCGATTCCTATTACCCAACACTGCTATTACCTGGCTACAAGCCTCTCTGCATTGGGAGTGATCAACATCGGAGTGGTGCCTGTCACATTTATCTCAGTATTGAGTTGAAAACCACGCTTCATCTACTTTTTATTGATAATCCTGAGGGCTCAATTTGTGTCCAGGCGGTTGGCTACAGATGTTGGTATTGCTATCCATCACCTGTGTTACAACCTTATCTACTGTTTGGATGTAGTCGCTCCATCTCAGATCACACCTAGCAGAACGAAGCTACCAGGTAACGTCGATAGATACAAAGTACTTACTAAGCTGAAAACGTGCGCTCTAGGTTCAAAATGGAAAGGACTTTCATCTCATAATACGCATGTATGAAATCCTTACTCGATCGCGAAGTCTGCAGAACACCGCAAATCCTACTGCTGAACGCTAAGAGCTTGGTAACAACAATAAATTGAAAGCGCTAAACAGTCGTTAAAGCGTAGAAGCAACCGCAACAGCCAAGCCTTATCTTTCGCTTCACTAGTACTTCCAGATAACTGTAGGTACTGACCCCGCTATAGCTGGCGATCTCTGCAATGATCAATTCCGTTGTTTATTTACTGCCGCAAATTCCATCATCCTACTTATCACTTATAAATTAACGGAATACAAGCTAAAAACTGCCGAATTTGATTTGCGAATCATTGCTCTTAGAGTGCACACGTTTAAATTGTCTTACTTTTTTGACCCTGATGGTTCACCCAATAGTGTTCACCCTTGGAGGCCAACATATCACAGTCCGCCTTCTCAACATCTTTACCCTCTCCATGAGGAGCAGTACTTTTTCCGCCGCCTAAAAGCACTTGGTAGTCACATAGCTATATATAGGAGGATCCAGACAAAACACAGCCAATTATCGCGTTATCAACCACAAGCATATCTTAGCAAGACTGATGGCAAGAATCATTAAGGATTGCATGTTTAGCTTCCTGCTACGTCGCAATGTTATTAATTAGTCTCAACATGGGTTTTTAACCTATAAATCCTGTCAGACGTGCACTTTTGTGTTTTGAACCACGTGACGTACTTGTGATATGGGGGATAAGTGTTGGTCTATATCTTTTAAGATATGAGTAAAGCATTTGACCGGCTGCCTCATAAACGCCTACTGGCGAAATTTGCTTCCTTTGGGGTTAACTGGCAACCTGCACGCTAGATTCTCCGCTTACATGTCATATCAAACACAGGCTGTAGATTTGGATATCACCAAGCTCTCAATTACTCAGTTAACCAGTGGTGTCTTCCAAGGCAGCGTTCTCGGTCTCTCACTGTTTCTGCTATACCTAAATTCGGTTTTCCACTTTTTCCGATTGGGCACTCTATTAACTTTTGCCGACGAAATTAAAGTGGTGTTTTACTTTGATCCAAATTTCCCTCGCATTGGTCGCTCCAGATCAAAAGCGACCTTATTTTCCTAGTATAGCCGTATGGCATATGGAAATTAGATTTTGCGCCCGTAAATGTAGCGTCCACACCTACAGATGCACCTTACCGTCTCAAGTACTTAAACACAATGGTTCTCCACTAGCAATTAGTTAGTGAATTCGTGATCTGGAAGTGCCCTATACCAACTCGCTCAACTCCAATGAACAAATCAGCTACAGTACGGCCAAAAGCAAATCGCCTATCGTATATATGTTTTTTAACTTCCAGTCGCTCTTGAACTCTCAACTCAATCTCTATAATAAATGCGTCAGGCCCATCTTTGAGCACTGCTCGAATGTCCTCAGTAGTGCACGTAAACATTACAGACAGCAATAGAGCAAGTTCAGAGGACATTCACTAAACGCTTATTGAGCTCGTGCAGGCTAAATTACTGCGGTCGGTATAAACAGCTAAGGCGGCAAACACTGGCCGCGTCGAAAAAACCACCCTTATATAAATGTTCAATACCCCAAAAATCCTGGAGTAAACATTGTGCGTTACTTACGATCAAATGGTGACACTCGATATCCTAGGCAAAATTAGACGCACTAGTATACCCTCCAGAGAGCTCACTTCACAGCACGTTCCAACAGCTTCTTGTATGGATACGCGCACCTGTCGCAACTACCAAATTCACTTCGCTCACTGCAAAAGCTTGTACATTTTCATTCATCTATAAAAAGACATCTAAATTTTACATACATTTTAAAGATATTGGAAATTAAGATGGCAAGAGATGAGTTCAGGTATAATCGTCCGAAATTCTGTAGTGAATTTATCCTAGCGCAAATATCACGAAGAAATACATGCAAGAAACACAGCACAGTTTTTCCTTATTGCGTAATTTTTGCATCACTTCTTTAACTGAACAGACAACTTCTAGTGCCTCGCCTTCATATAGTCTAATGTGACGGGTATACTACTTTTTGACAGCGTCCAAATTTAAGAGACCTCAAACGTTTAGGCTGCTTATAGCAAAAACCTCCTCTGCTCGATATCCTTGCTGGTCCGATTCACCCTTCATCAAAATAGACTTCTTTATGCTGAAGGATGACTCTTTCCCACTGCATTACACTCTGCTCCTAATTGAAATATTATGTTTTATCTCTTAGCATTCCATAGAGCTTCTCCACACATTTATTAGCATCAGCCTCGTAGGATCCTACGATATTAGTCTACTGCTGACTCTTTATTTATTCATTAACCAAATGGTTCTAATTGGACGGTCATGACTTCCTCTTGCTCTTCCATAGAGCCTATCTGCACACCCATTCGCATCAGCCTCGTAGGCTCAAGCGATTTGGGTTCACTGCGGACTCTTTCTCTCCTCATTAACATTCTGGTTCTAATTTGACTACTATTACTTCTCTCTTGACATTTCATAGAGCCTCTCTAAAATCTGGTAGCATCAGTCCTGTAGGCTCCTAGTATTTTAGTTCAAGGCTGATCATTTCCTTTTACCTTAACATTCTGGGTATAAGTGAACTCCTATGACTTTTCCTTTTACCTTTCATAGAGCTACTTCAAACGCCTAGTTCCATAAGCCACTTAGGCTCATATGATAGCCTGGATATTCCTGCTTCGGACAATAAACTTCATCTCTCCTGTGACCATCACAAATTAGAGTCACCTACTTCCTTCATTAGCAACGCATTCTAGTCAAACTTCACAAAAATGTTTTGCATGTAACAAGGCATGTTAACCGTGTACAATCCAAACTAGTATTATGCATGTAGTTATTATCATCTGCACTATCATTTGAGCACCCTGGAGCTGAGTATAGATGCCACTTTCTTTGTCTTCTTTTTCTTCCTCATTTGTTATATCAATATCTGTAAAGAAAAATCGATTGAATTAACCTGATTGTTATCTGCCACCGAGAAAATCCAAAATTGGCTATTTTAAAAGAACATATTTATCACTTCTCCAAAGCCCACAGAACCTTCACTTGACGTTCGATGTTATATGGATCCATGAAACTCTACTCACGCTACTAGGAACACTTCAATCCCGGAATCATGCTATCTAGGTTCCGAACAATTAACTTCGACCCTACCAATTTTCAGAAAAAGCTTACATGCATAATTTTAGGAAACCAATATGATGCTTGCCTTTCTTTGTTTCCCTGCACCAGCCAGCTACCGCCTACATTTGGCGACCGGAAGACCGCGATTAGCAGAAATTTGGTTTAACAATGAATGTACAGTACGCGGTCCAACATAATTTGAGCTTATCAGGCAAACTCTCTATCCATCTGTTTCTGCATTCATTCAGAGCATGGTTTCACATACTTCATGGACTTTGTACTGTCCTCCTATCACAGAAACCGTGGCTAAAAGCTTTCATCGTAGGACTATGTTCCATTCATATTGCCCGGTACAACAGGAAAGCAAACGGCAACGACTATTTTCTGCTTCGTTCATGTCACCTGTGTCCTACCACGTGTCACATTTTTGATCATCAAGCGAATTTCTGTTCAAAGTATTATCGATATACTGTACATTTTTGCACCCACATGATTATGCCTCTGTGGCATGTTTTGCGCAGTCGAGAATACAAATTATATTATTTATTTCTTTTTATGGATTAAAACAAGGGTTCACCGCTTAGGTTAAAAAGTGGCACAACCTATTATCGTGAGTTGTGAAACTTATTTGTGTATGCTAAATGGCTGAATGCATTTAAGTTTATGCCTTCCAGGCCTGTATCGCGTATTCCAGATAAAGACCCACGTATTTTTTAGGAATCTACGGGAGGGTCTATCCATCAAGCCGTCCGAATACCATCCATGGTATTAAACAGCTTGGCTCAAAATTTTTAACTTTTTATTAGATTGTCCTGAGCAAAATAGATCAAAAGTAGTTAATAGCGAAAGGCCGGTTACCTAGAGAAATGTATACTGGCTTTTAGGTAATGTTTCGCTGATTGCAAATGTAGAAAAGTATATTTGGACAAATAAAACTGCAGCATAACGTGGAAACACCAGTCTGCGTGACGGGCGATCAAGGACTGATATGTATCTGGGTTATAGATCTGTTTTCAGTTGTTTTGAATCTGCGCAATCAGTACATCTCCTATAGTCGCTTCATTTAAAATAAATTGCTAACCATGTGCTTTTTGAAGTCTTCTCATCGTTCAACAAGGTACCTATATTTGAGACAATAAGTTACATCTGCGAATATGTTGACGCGAGCGGGATAAAGATCGGCATCTCCACCGGGGCCTTGAAAGAACTACTGCTTAGATGCAAATTTAACGTACAATTTTTATTCAAGGTAGAGATCTACCGATAACGAGATGGAGTGGCGATGGACTCCCCACTTGGACCTGTACTTGCTATTATATTTATGTGCATGCTTGAACAAGCTAATCTAAAATCAACCATCGCATGCTTTAACCTCTACCGCCGTTATAATCATGATATATTTGTGATGTTTCCGTCCTCCCACGATATTGAAGATATTATCTATCTATATCATCTATACTATCTGTCTATATTATTACCTCTCTCTACATATATATTATCTATCTATATCAGCTATTATTATGCACTTTACCGCGGAGGTAGAGGAAAATGGCTGTTTTCACTTTCTGGACATGATCCTAGACTCATTGGCGGGATATTACAGCGCCAAGTATAGTGAAAATGCTCGTGGAACTACCAGTACACCAATTACCCCAGCTTCGTGCCACTGAGGCTGAAACGGAAGTTAATTCATAATTTGCCAAGTAGAGCTGAAATAATCTGCTCACATGATACACTTGCAGGTGAACTATAACAAATTTGCTCGTTTTTGTGAGGAAATGGTTATCCAGATCACTTCATAAAATTTCACATGGAGAAGAGAATGAACACACCCATTGTTTTAAAGGCTACAGAAAAGCAGTTTGTTTGCAAGTAGCTTACAAAGGGGAAAACGCTGTCGAAATTCTTGATCGCCGTCCATCACTTTAGCTCAGACGGACGTTCCCGGCAGCAAGAATACGTACATACTTTATCAGCACACCGATGGTAAAGCTCAGACTCTACGATAGTAGAAGTGTCCACGACAGCTCTGTGCATTATTGCATTTCCTCTTCGTGTGGATCAGTAAATATTGGCCGTACGACAAGGTGTCTGTCCGGGGGAATGAACGTACGCAGTCCGGTAGGTCTAGCGACCGGATGCAGAAGGGTATGTAACTCAGTCCTAGCTGCTCAACTTGCCGAAACAAATCACAACCCTAGGTCAGCCGAAGTATTTCAAATTATTTACAAAATTCCCGGATAATCTATCGAGGTATATGCATAGACGGATACTAGATGCCGCTAAAGATATAGCTATGCGGTTGTATGAACCAAAGTTGTGCACACAGACGCGGTTTGTTCAGATCTTCAAACTGCCCTGGCTGGTTCGAGTAGTGAATTTTACTCAGTTGGATCGCGTGAAGGCTTTGACATCGACCGGATTAATGGCAATAGCTGACTTATCGAAAATTGATTTTATTCATTTTTAACGACCGCACCAGTCTGTCTAATCGATGTAATTGGTATACTTGTACTAGTCTGACAGAGAATTAGCGAAAAATTTTGTTTGATAACGTTGAATTGCTAAATAGTTGAACTTTATTATATGCGCATTAGAGTTGCTGCGGATTTACGCTAGCATGCTGCTTGGTACCATTCTCGCATAAATTTGTTCGATCAAAAATATGCACACTTGTTTTTAGATAATACCCAGTTTTTGAACTGCATTTGCCGTGTATCCCGACGACCATGCTTTTATTTACACAATTTTGCATTTTATGCTAATAAGAATGAGTTAATTGCACTGAGCTCCTCCATTCATTTAGCGTGATTTGCATAATCGTTGGTCAGAAACTGACGGATTTACGAATTAATTATGTTCCGCCTAGTTTCACATTGACAATACATACTTTAATATTCGTTTTAATTAAACGTTAATGCAATGCACAAAGTTAACCTCTCTTAGTGCGCTTAATGCACACAACTATGTCAGATTTTGGAGCTAAGTTTATTCAGAATTACAGTGCGTTCATCTAAACCTTATTCACTTTTAAAACATAAATTTTATAATTTAACTGAACTTGGGTGATTAAGTTCACGATATTCATACATCGTGTACAAAATCCTTGATGGGTGTTCCCCGATTATTTTGAAGTAAAGTTTAATCAATGAGGAAATCTTTAAGGTTAACCTCTGTAAATAAATGTCGACGTAGAAAGAGATTCAGATGGACTAATGACGGCTTTTCCATATCGGATGCTAAGTTACTCGTGCTTTTGCTTGTAAGAAATGCGAATAGAGCTGTCTGGATATACAACGTAGCAAGTCCGATCCTGACGTGGCAGCGATCCATAAGGTAAATATATGGATAAACTGATTAAACGGACATCATGTTTCCTCTTCCTATGATCGAATTTGGTGTAAAACGATTTGTATACCTGTAGGATACGGTTAGTAGTACCAGCTGAATGCTGTCTGTGTTACCAACAATATTTATTAAATATTAGCCAGAATGAGACCAGTGCTGACCAAAGAGCAAATGACCCAACTAATAAATGGGACGGTCACCAACGGACCAAAAGACCACATGAAAATAAATTTCACTTGCCATTCCATGCTTTTTGATTCCACATATCCTAAAGTTGAGATGAATCGAAATAGATTGCACATGTATACATATGTAAAATAGCATTAGGGATGGCAGAAGATTATGCCTGTTGCATGCACTTCAAAATATTCGATAGCTACTAAAACTTCTTTTTGAACTTCTATACTATTCCTCCCAGCAATTTACAAGCTTCGTAGCACAGCCTAATGTAGAAAAGCACCAGACGCGTTTCACTCTACTGGTGCTGGTCAGTGGTGCGCATTCCCTCGGCACCCTACTGGGGATTAGACCTATGACCGCTAGAGGCAGATGCCAACTAGCCAACAGCATTAGATACTGAGCCATGGGGCAAGTTGGCCGAGCAACAGACTTTGTAAGATAACCGGGATAAAACACCACCTACCTTCAAATGTCACTGACAGTGTTTGGCCGGCGAGGTGATGATGTCCTCACGCTAGACGCTATATCCATAGCATTTGAACCTAGGAGAGGCTATTTAGTCTATATTACTCGAAAGTAGCCG
>OX104060.1:65966095-65998970 GCA_944474145.2 Dicrocoelium dendriticum | reverse complement strand
CAAATCTGCAACTCCAAAACACTTGGTGAAAATTATACTACGCGCGTAATTTTACCCATACTGTTTTTATTGTACATTTAACAAACTTATTGGACGAAAATTGATAATCATTCGCTTTTGTACCGACCTTAAATCATTGCAAAATCGCTCCCCAACTTATCGATAAGAAAATGACTTGAATGAGCATTCACCCAGTTGCATATGATTTTATAACTTTTGTTAGCCATGGGTTACATGCTGCAACCAAACGGAGTGTTCCTGCAATTCTAAACAGTGAATTTATACTTTTGTCACGCGAACATCTATTGTCTACGCGTGTATCTTTTGAGTAGACCAATACACCATTCATTTTGTCACGTTAAGTGCTACTTACTAATTTTCCCCACACTGCACTCATAATACACCTTTTTCTATTGTTCCACTGTTCCTTAACAGATCTGCAATTTACTTAGATGAAATAGACAAATAGGCGAAACCTTGCTGCTAGAAGCTAAGCAAATCCAAGTGGAGAAGTTCCGTTTTCACAGGTTTACAAAGCTGCTCGCAAGCTAAAATTGTCACTGTCTGTACCAAAATTAAGAGCAATGGTCAGATAAATAAATTGTAAGTTGTATATTCCTAATCGGTGCGAAAAGCTGTTCCCTAGAAGGAACAGCTCAAATAATGGTACTAAGTTTCCATCATCCCATTTATCATTTTTTAGAAATAACCATTGGTGCAATTTCAAATTAGGTAACACAAGGTTATCAGAATAGTTCTGCTATTTTTTCTGTCATTGGACCAGGATTCCTCACAGTCAGACAACAGAAGTTTGGGTCGAGAAAACGAAAATGAAGAGGCTGTTGACCGAAATGATATGTGTATTGTTTCGAAAATTTATTCAAGCGCAATCGATACCGTTTTCGAATGCTTTAGCTAAGGATTGTGATGACCGGAACATATCAAACACGTTTTAGTCGCTTAACTGCTCACTGATGGCAAGCTTTATATTGCAAAGTATACATCATATACTGATATCACTTGGAATTTTTCTTTTAAATATATGAGATTTGGGTTTGAAAGAAGCCTTCCCTGATGTTGGAATAATGACTTTCATTGCTTTGTTACGGATTGCATTTATTTTGTTTAAATATTTTCGAACACAGTTAGAAAGACTGCGAGTTTCATGGGTTATGTTTCTGTAAAGCATACTTGGGTTCAGCTTCATTCTCCAAAGGCAAACGGGGTCAAATCCAAGTTTATGACATCGTTCTATGTAAGTCAACTTTGAGGAATATGCATATAGATTTTTAGTGAATCTTTCTAGACACTTTCAAGAGCATGTTGTTCAGATTTCCGCAGATTAGAGTGGACCACTTAGTGGTATTCCACAGAAAGCAATACATATGTTTTGTAAAGCGATTTGCGAGATTCCGGGAGCTAAAATTATAGCAGGTTATCTGAAATTCTTCAAAGCTTGCGAAACTTGAGTGTCACAATCTACAGAAATGTTAAAAGTGACTTAATATCGCACACCCAAATCGCGAACTGCCCTGCATTGTGAAATATATGCTTTTGCGTATCAGTAAGGAATATTGTATTCACAGTGAATCATGACAACGGTGAACAAAGACGGCTATCATTTTACGTCAGTCGATTGTTATGGTTTTCCGTGTTACAATTTGGTTACTTTATATTACAGACAATAAGGTGCACCAGATTATAAGACGCAGGTTAAGTGTACGGACTTAATTTTATACATAATGTGCACCGGATTATAAGGCGCTTAAAGCGAAACAAAATAGTCGGATAGGTCAGACTTACTTCAACTCATAAACCATAACTTTCAATATTGTGCTCTTGTAACATATAAAACAGAAAAATGCGGTCACTTTTCAATCATTCCATTTCTAGAAAGCAGTCAAATTCTTCGTCTTCCGTGTCAGCGTTGAACAGTTGAGTGATAGCATCATCAGGCAAGCCCGGATCCCTCTGGTCATCATCTGAGTCAGTCTCATTGCATTTTCTTGGCTGTTCATTAATGGTTTCGGCCTACGTGAAAGCTCGGACGACAGTTGGGACTGATACATTAGTCCATGCATGGATGATCCATTGGCAGATAGTAGCTAGCTAACCCGGATTGGTCTCCCTGTCTTGGTAAATGTGTGCCCATCTTCTGTCATTGAATGCTCCCACGAGGCGCGTACTTTAACGTTGAACGCCCTGTTGACATAAATTTCTAACGCTTGGAGTTCTTTGGTTATTCCTCCCGGAGTGAGGGCAGGCTCCGAAGTATTTTTTTACTTGGCGTTTTCCGGTTTTTCATTTTCTTTTCGTCTACCCAGCCTTTTGGTTTGCCCTAACGATGAACCCAACATGAATCCTTTCTTTTGACAAAGTATTCCTTCTAAAAATGACCCTGGGTGTTAGTTCCTGGCCATTAACCTGGCAACCGAGAACCACAGTGAAGAATGATTTTTCGTTTCCTGTTGTGCGCATTTATGCAGCAGACTTCCCTGTTGTATTAAAAATATTGTTCAACGGGATGTCAAATCTGAGAGGAACCAAGTCTTTGTTTGTGACATGGTCTGGCTGGATCAACTTATCTGTTATCTTGTTCTTGCAGTATGTGCGGAAAATGGACAACATTTGTTCGTAATCCTTTGGCAGTTGCTGCGAGGTTGATATTCTTATGCGGATGGAGAGATGACGGCATTTCATAAAATGACAGCTCAAAGAAGGACCTACTTGATTATCGTTCATCTTCATATCATGTGCAATCGCTATTGCCTTAAATCGAATGGAGACTGTAGAGACAATTCTACCTGCTATTTTATGTTTAGTAATCCACTGCCTATTTTTGTTCTCTAACTTTGGTCATTTTTATTTTTACCTTCGTAAACTCTTCTTTGTCTTATTTACTTGGCGCAGGTCATATGCTTGCTTCTTCCAATTCCTTACCATTGATTCATTACTGTTGGATTATTTTGCTGCTCCTCTATTTTCATGTTATACTACGTGGCTAATGGCCTTGAGTTTAAAATCCGAGTCGTAAGCATGTCACTTAACATGTGTCATTTTTGGGTCCTTAATTACCAATATGTTGGAGCCCAGTACGTATCAGGAAACGTGGTAGGGGTAAGCGGACAAGTTTCATATTGATCGCCAACGTGCTACTGACACTGAAAAATGTCATCGTGTATGACCTCACACGTATAGCACATTGTATATTATCACGCATTTATTTGTAAGTGCACTGTTAATTCCTCCGTAGTACACGCAAGACGACGTTGTTTCCAGTTGTTTATTTGAAAACCTCAATGTGGGCACTTATGTGAGTAAAGCTCACACAGGCGTCGCCGACTGTCTGTATGGCTGCAATTCTTTGGAACACTGGTGTGAACGCAGATCGTGTGTTTTAACACTCACCTGCAATCAGCGAGTTACTAGTGCGTGTATTGGACAGTGTTTTCAAGATGCAGTGATGGACCAAGTGAGTATGCCTTGTGGGGTAACCATCACCTTTATTACATTATGGGCTATCAGCATGGATGTTTGACTAATTGGTTGGCATGTCGTCACCAGAGAAGCTCGAATTAGTTGGTTCATGCACAGAAATCGTCACCCCGAATACAAGTCTGTCTAGACAACCCAGAAAGCTGATTCCAGGAGGTTCCTGACCAGCGATTACGCTTCGAAAATCATGGTCGTAATAAAAAATATAGGCAGCTTTTTAGCGCAATGTGAACACAGCAATTGGTTCTAGTTCACTATGCCTCAGCACAATCATTCATGCATAAGGCGCACCGGAATATTAGGCGCACTGCCGAATGTTATAGCAAAATATAAGGATTTAAAATGTGCCTTATGGTATGAAAATTACTATATTACGTTTAACAATGTTTGGATCCTACTCCAGTGTAAGTATTGCGTTTCAAGCTGCTTGGCACAATTGCATAAAACATTTGTCTCGCTGTAATGCTTTGCTAAGTTCAAATGATGTCAAATATTGCCTACTCTTGTTTGCTTCTACACGTAACTGGTTCGGATACATTACACGATATGAATTTATATCAACTAATCGACCAGATAAATTTAAAGCGAAAGATATACACACATACAAGCCTACCACTTATCATTTATTACCTTTCAATGCTTGCAAGATATCGTTGATAAACAAACACTAAATAGCCAATTTTACCAGTGAGATCATAATATTACATAAAACTTTGATTTTGCGGTTACTTCGCGTAAATCAAATGTGCTATATAGCTTCAAGTTTACTCCACACTGGTGCATGAAAACATATTTTGGGCCGAAATGACTTGAGCTACTTCCTACATCTTTTGGTTGTTATTAAACGCACTGTGATGGACCGATGACAGAAAAAATGCAAAATATTAATTAGTATACAAGCGCTAGGAAGCCCAACGATAATTAGTCAACAAAGCGCCATATTGACTATGTAAAAGTAAAGGCGCACCTAGGGATTGATAACATATTAGTGTGAGTGCACGCCACATAAACAAATACACAGAAGCGACGCGCGTTTACCACCTCCAACAGTCATTGCGTATGTGGGTGGAGATTCGTTCGTCAGAGCAAATTCATCGCAAGTCCACACCACGAGATTGCACATTCCAGCACTCCAAATCTTTTTGGAACTATCTTCACGATTCTCATCCCATGCTCCCTTGCCTCAACTCATTGCAAGCAGCAAGACTAGCGCTATGAAGCGCACTCCAATTCCTTGATCTACTGTATGTGGATCACCTTTTACGACACCTGTCGCCTGAGTCGCAATCGCCCTCTCAAATCTGTCGTATATTTCAAAGTGGAAATCGGAAATATAGAGACCTACAAACCTAGCCTTAAATCCACGTGGATCAATCCACACATATGAGATTACTACACAACTTACACTGCAGTACCAAACCCGCGGCAATCGATCAACTGTCGACACAACGGTCAATTGAAACTATGTAATATATCGGTGAGCTGAGAAACGTTGCTCTAAAAGTGGTTTCAATAAGTTCCATATGGGTGATGCAGGGATGGTTTGCGCGTTTTTTTAAAGAATACCATCCCATGAACGGTACTCTATATCAGCGGAAAGCGAAGGAGCGGATCAGCTAACAATATGTCTTTTAGTTTTGTTAACATGTTTGTGGATACAATTTGTCAAGTGTGTGCTATTACTAATCCATTATTATGACCGGTTACTATAGGAAGCTTAACAGCTGACGAAAGATGGATTGGATTATCTGTAGGAGGGGATGCGACAGGAAATAATTGCAGTCTGGAACGTAATGTTGCGCACTCGATTCATTTTTTAGGTTCAACTGCATCAACGTCTTACTACTTGTTTTCATTCCGCATTAGCAGATTGTAAGTTGAATGTATATGGGGGCTCTGGTCGTAAAGCAGGAACAATACCACACAAACGGTCGTCACATGAAACATGCAACAGATGGCGACACACCAGCTTCTACCCTTATCAGAATTGAGGCAGTCGAACACTAAGCTTTTGCAGCCACAGCCGCCTGTGGTGGCTAAGCCAGCCGTTAACCGTGGGAAGCCAAGTACATGGAAAACGGTAACTGTAACGCAAAAATGATAAACAGCGGGCTTCAACTTAAATTTTAACGACTCTTACCTCCGTTCAATAACTGATGACTGAGAACAAATCAGTGGCTTTTTCGGCACCGCCACACAAGGACCAATCCTTGAACGCAGAAGACGCGAATTCCCAAGCAACCGTTTTAACTGCTCTTGCACAAGGAGTAACAAATACGTCTGTATTAAAAAACAAAAGACAAGGCACATAATGTACCACACGTGCGTAATTCACATCGTAAACGACTCAGAATACAGCGCCTCTCAAATCGGTCAACCTAAGGTAAGTCTACGAGTCATTGCAAGTTGTACCAGACTCCCTGAATTTAGGGTAAACTCAATGAAGGTTAGCTAGTGGATGACAGAATACAGTGAGAGTTCTTATGCTGCCTAATAAGCGTCCACACAGAAGCAACCGGCAGGTTCCGCATGGTACGGTAGGCCATTTCATCCCACTACACTAAACTACGGCTCTTAGGTATGACGCTACATTCAACGAACAAGTTGAGGAGGTCCCCCTGGCAAACACGTCATCGAAATACGTCATGTAGCGTTCTTAATTTTCTTGTAGCGAAGGCCAGCGAATTTCGAAGAACCCGGATGACCACTACCATATAAAAGCAAAACGTCGGTATTAGTTCGTGATGTCGTGGAGCTTCAGGGCTCGAGTGCGCCGGAAACTGGATCCCATTACTGCGATGAGCGGCGTTATGTACGTAAAGTGTTCCTGTTCACAAAGTGAAAACTTAATAGATGTCTAGGCTGTCGTCATAATTAAACTACCAATAATGTGGCTTCAAAGTGTTGGATGTCGTGCTTTCTTCTAAATGCTTGGCGGAAGAACTGTTCAATTAAAATCATCCTAAAGTCTTCTAACACCCGAAGCGAGTCAACCGACGCAGAATCAAATCTTCAAGGCTTATCAACTACTCCAGAAAGTCCTACTTTTAGGTCGCATAGTTTAGGTCCTTGAAAGACTCTCACAGGAACGACGAATTGCCTATTGTCTACGTTAACCGGAACTTTAGCAAAAGTAGTTTCTTTCAGCCAACATGAAAATGCTCAGCTTTGAATATAACTAGTTTAGCTCGTAAAAACTGAGTTGCTTAACTCACAAAGGTAGGCTTGCAATCACACCTGACACACACGCCTCAAAAGACACATCTGACATCCGAAACACTATTATGGATTTATACCAATGCATAACTCTTCCTCAGCAAGTTTTCTAAACTCCCTTGTCACTACGCCTTTAAGCTATGGAACATATGCATGATTGCTCTAACATGACCCCAGGAAGAAATCACTGATGTCAAGATCGGCCGTATCAGGCATGTCCATCCTACGAAACGATCGACTAATAAAGAAGGCGGCGCTCGCTTTATCGGCACCATTACCTGAATTTCGAAATCGTTAATATTCATGCACCATAAACTGAGTTAACTATACTAATTTACGGCAACATCTTTTCTTAAATATTCCGCCTTCATGGTAAGTACAAAATTGGGGATCTTTAAACCGCCATCTCAACATAGACATCACAGTATCTTATTGAGTGACAAAACTTTAATTTATTAATCATTCCCATCAATAGTGTGGTATCTAGAAATATGCACCTATGCGGTTTAAATTAAACTTATATTTGTATTTGCATTTGTATTTTTATCTTAGCTAGTCTCAATGCCTTTCGTTAGCTAAATTCACGAGTGTAGATAGTTGGTTATGACAGTAATGATTCAACTATTGAGGCAAATGTGCCAACTATTTGATGGCAGGAAACCTAAATTTAGTGTTCTCTTTTCAGATGCAGCAACACAAGGTAAATATTGACGACCATAATTGTTTACTTAAATTGCTACAATAGGCGAACGAGGGCAAAAACAACGCAATCGTTATCTTATCATGCATCTTCTGTGCAGCAAATGAGTTGATGCTTCGACAAACAAACTTAGCTCCCATTTGGAGATTCAACAGATACACTCCTAGGCAGAGGTAAAAGAGACACACGGACAAAATGAATGATAGAGTGAAGCACAAATTGTTAACAACCGTAAAACTCACGGATATGTTACCTAGAGGGTGGGTGATACAAAAGGTTTGAAAATTCATGCTGTTGAGAAAACGAAATAAACATGCACACATTATCCATTGTGCCTAATATCTAATTGCGTTAACTTGTTTTTTATAGCAGAAAAAATTCTTGAAAAATGCATTTTTAGCTCCAAAAAATAAACGTTGCTAGATGCCGCAGTCAATATAAGTTATAATAGGCATACTTTTATATAACGACGTAACACCAAGCAAACATAACATTGAACGTTTAGGGTGTCAAAGAAAACGTGTTTATATTTGTGGCAAGGCATAATTGCTCAGTCGGGCAGATAATACTGCGCAGAAAAACGCATCGCGCTTATTTTCAATGGATGGCAAAATCAATAAACCTTGAGCACATGTACGTATATTGTATGTAGACAGGACGGGTTGGTTTAAGTATAAGTTTATGTTCAGAAATTACATGACGAAAGCCCTTATGCAGAAGCATTTTTCGAAAGCTAACTGTATGCAAATCATTTCAAGTGTACACTCAACGCTTGGTACGTTGAAATTGCTGCTTGCTTCTTTTCTTACATCAAAAGCCAAACGGAAAAGTGCGATCTACATGTTTCAGCCAAGTCCATATTTTGGAAATGCTTCAACATGTATTTACCAAACTCGTCTCTAATTTGCGAGTTTTGTTCACTAAATAATGATAAAGGAGACTAGCCAGGGCTATTCACCCTGTCCTGTCGTCGATTTAGATATGAAGTCATTATAACGCTCTCCATAATGCATATGTTCCCTTACCAAAGTGAGGCTTTGCTACACGTGAGCACAAGAGGCAGCGAAAGAAGTACCCGGCAGATAAGCGTATGTTTGAATCTTATAAGTGTACCTCACACTCTTTGAGCGACCAGTGGTGCAATATTGGAACCTATATCTCGAAAGAGTGAAGCAAGGTATATGCCAAGCTTCAGGGGGCTTAATGTTCTTATTTCAGGGTTCATAATCAAAACGAGAAATCGAATTGTGGGTGATGGTGTTTTTCCGATAAAATCTCATCAGGCCAGGTGGAATAGGAGTTGAAGTGCCGTAAAGCGTTAACTAATTATCACACGGCGTTTGAACGATGGATTCAACAGACATAAGTCACAGCGATTGATAATGTACTTTGCCAATAAATGAACTAGCAGTAAATATTCACTCGAAAAGATAGAAAATAGAACACTATCATTGTAATCAATTATTTAAATAACAGAGCTTGTTTGCCAAGGTAACAACCTATTTCTTTTGAACGCACGATCCTAATTTTAAGTGACGAAGTTATGTTGCCTCTGCAATAGAAAGCAGTTGTTTGCGGAAGCATTGTGCGGATAGATCAGTAAATTAGTATTTCACTTTGAAATTGTTCTCTGGTGCTGCAATGCCGTACTCAAGGTGTGACAAAATTGATCTGTTAGAAGATTTCTTCAGGCCTCTAAACACGTGAATAGAATGCACAATCTTTCATACGTGGCGAAGCGGCAACGGGTTATTCAGTGAAAGTTATCGCAAACTGTGAAGCAACCTAATGGCGGCATAATTGATTGTGCGAGGCCCACATCATTTGTGCCACAATTTCCTGCTACTCAGCACGAATACAAACCCGAGGGGCAACTCATTGAAACTCGCTGTAGAATATAGCCAACTGGAGTGCCGCAAACATTTATTTCCATTTGTATCTGTCACTAATGGAATGCTTTCCCAGAATCGGTTGTCTTTGCACTGACAGTATTAGTATTTAAAATTGTTGGTTGGTGCACTCACTCACTTACACATCCTGACTTAGCGCTGCGTCTCTATCCTACACCTGGAGTTTACCAGGTAATTATTTGATGTTAACTATGAGGGTTTTGAACCTAAGCGGATAGCAAGACTACGGCGGGGCAAAAGATAAGTCTTTATTTTGCTTCTATAATCTACTAACTGTTTACCGTCATCGTTATCATTAGTGTTCTTTCTATATATCCACCAAATATCCAACGA
The DNA here is from genome assembly GCA_944474145.2 of Dicrocoelium dendriticum. NCBI lineage: Eukaryota > Metazoa > Platyhelminthes > Trematoda > Plagiorchiida > Dicrocoeliidae > Dicrocoelium > Dicrocoelium dendriticum. Next base: position 65,989,316 of record OX104060.1, on the reverse strand, counting down.
GACATGTAAAGCAAAGCTTCTGAACCTGTATAAATTCATTGTTCATTGTTTTTTCACCACTGCAATACCACATTGTTATATGCTCGCGGATTCTCTAGGAGAATCGCGTTGCAGTGTGACCGATGCATCGTGTATCACAGGAGCAGCTGCTTATTGTAATAAACTATTATCAAACGAGCCTCGGGATATTCCTACTTAACTTCACCTATTCGGCGTCAGGATATCACATCATCTAATGCTTCGCCCTTGAATGGTAAATGCATAATATGTTCTTTCTTCCTAGCAGTGCTCCTGAGTGATTTAGGTGCAGGTGTTTTTAGGTGCTTCCAGATAAATTTGTCCGGGTGTCCATTTTCTCTAAGCATGTCGCTGATTTTCTGCAGCTCGTCATTACGGGCATCGGGTCTACAGATAATGTACTTCCTGAAGGCGAGAAATTGTACCAAAGTCTGTTTGTACTGTAATGGTGTCACGCTGTGAAACTAATTACACTGTCCATTTCATGAGCTTTCCTGCCTATGCTTCTGCTGCAAGAAGCTTCGGAGTTCAGAATCATCGTTATATCCAGAAAGGAAAGTTGACCTCTAATATCTTGTTCGCAGAGGAAGCAAAGCTTCGCTTGTGTGCGGTTACTAAATTCCAGTAACTGCACTGCCTGTTTTTCTAACTTGCAAAGTCCGAACGTGTCATTTACATATCGTACATACGTTTTAAATCCGTAGATATATGTTCGTAATGGGCCATGTTCTATCAGTCATAAACAGATCAGTCAAAATAGATCAGATATTTGATCTCATGTTGAGTCCATCAATGTGGCGGTACATTTCAGCATTGAATGTGATCTGTAGGTTTATGGTACAACGTAATAACATCTCTCGGATTATAACTTCCGAAAAAGAAGCTTGTTTATGCAGTTTAGCCAATTCGCACAAACAGTCCAAGGTCACATGCAATAAAATGTTGGTAAACAGTGACGGGATATCAACTGAGAATATCCTTTTGACTGTAAGTTTGAACTTATTTATTTTTACAACGAATTCCGAGGAATCTCTCAAAAATTAAGCGCAAACCAATATTTAGCTCCTTACGGCATTGGCGCCCCTGTTTCACCATGTAAATATAAGGGTCTGGTGAGATTTTACCCGAAAAGAATTCTTCACACACTATTATGTTTCTGGTTTTCAGTGAAAACAAAGACTTGGGGATAACCCAAAAAGCCTGGGTAAATTCGGTTTTGGAATACATGCGATTTTGGGTTGCTGCATTTGTTGAGTACATAGTTAAGGAAACTATCGCACCCGAATATCATGTGGGGCAGCTTCGTTATGATGCGAACGAGCAGGAGTCGGTTACATCATTCCACCACTTGCTGAAGTTTGTTTGAGCAAAACAGCTGGATCTCCTGTAGTTCACTACTTATGGTTTCCTAATGCAATATTCCAATGCTTTCAGTTCAAAGCAACACAACAGTACGGAACTAATATCTTTGAATAAAGCAAGAAGAAACAACATTTTAACAGAATTTACTAAATTCAGCCATTTCGCGTGTTCTCCTCAGCTGTTTACATACAATGAGTAGAAAACAGTGCGAGGTTAACAGCAGAAATTCAAAACGGTCGAAGGTCTTTAGACCTACGTGACCTGTTCCGAGGAAAACGCAATCACTAACCTCACCAGGGTAGGGCTAGCGTGGTCACGAAATCCGTTTGCTTGCATAAATTTGGCTTCAGCCGCCGAATTGCTGCCGCCTCCGCAAACTGTAGTAAACGGGGATTAGCTTGTTTGCTAACTACCCTGAAATTGCCACGTGAGTTCTGACATTCAGGGCAGTCAAGTATGTGGCGGGCAATAGAGCTAGTCGGTAGCTTCGGACACTTAGCGATCATGTTTCGCTGAATATGCTCTGCAATCCTCGCTGACAGCCTTCTCTCAGTTCGGCCTGTGTACTTACTACCGCAAAGACAATTAAAGAGGTAAAAGCATGAGACGGTAACTTGAGAGTCTGGTCTGTCCAGGTTGGATTTACAGAGCAACCTTCTGACTTGATGCAATACCACTAGCTCAGCCGCATGGTAACACTTCTTAATTGTTTGGCGGAGGCGATGCCGGCATCTTCGGTCAACTTGATCTCTTTTGAAGTTCAGTGTAATGAATACTTTTTTCTTTGGGACATCCGTTGGGGGTTTATCTCCCGATCGTATTTTCGCGTGCCGTGCTATAAATAGCACTGGATACCCATTCTCTTGTAGCGTAAAGGTGCCTCCTTATAGTTCATGTTCGATTGTGTCGAATGAGCAAATTTGGCGAGCTCTAGGAAAACTGGTGCGTACTAGAGCTGGTTTTTAGTTTCTTAGGCAAAAGCTATTAAAGTTCAAGTATTGCCCCGTCAAAGTTGCTTTTTTTACATAGAGAGGACAAGTGTACCATCTGGCTTTCTCTGTAGGTTAACGTCTAAGAATTGGAAAGAACCGTCGGACTCGTTTTCCATTGTGAACTAGATGGCTGGATGGCACATATTCATCAGTTTCAGTAAGTGCGCCGCCTGTTGAGGTGTGTCAACGACGATGAATGTGTCGTCTACATACCGGCCATAAAGGTGTACATTTTGTAGGTAAGTGTTTTCCAAGTGGCCGAGGAAGATATCAGCCAAAACTGCGCCCAATGGGCTGCCCATGGCCATGCCGTCGATTTGTCGATACAGGGTTCCATTGAACCGGAACTGAATATGTTTTGTGCATAGACGCAGTAATGATTTGAGATGGAGCGCTGGGAACCCAACTTCATCAGCGTGTCTGGCTATTATATCTAATGTTTCTTCTAAAGGTACGTTCGTGAACAATGAAGATACATATAAAGAAACCATGTGTTTTCTCTTTACATTCGAACATATTGAAACATATGTTATTGTTGTTAGAACAGGGTTGACGGGACGGATGTTATTCAGCATATAATTTATACAAACTAGGGCTAGTAATTAGCCAATGATCTGAAAAGTTATGCACAATTAAATATATTGTTTACTTTTCATTTTTATACACTAATGCCGGTAGCCTAATAAAACAATTAAAATACTTACATAATATTTCCGCATGTCTCCTCTAGTGTTTGTCCCCTAACGTTTATTCGTAGCTTCGCCGAATACCACTGTCTTTCCATGCGAATTACCCTGCGTCACAGAAACATCTTAATAATGACCAAAATCAGTTCACGTAATGGTATAGCTTAACGTTTTACATCAAGTCAGTAAATTTGTTTGGAATTCTTTTAGACTAATTGTTATACTTCCTATTAGATGAGAACTGATAGTTCCGCACGCATTTTGCTACAAATAAAGGCTGGCAATAAGAAATCATGAAGTTTTAACTACGTATCGCACGTCGACATGATGGATCATGAATATTTGCCATGGAGCGGAAAGCAAACGCTGCAGAGACTGCGCAGACCATTGCTCATTTGGATCCGAGTAGTTTATTTAGTTTTCGTGCTCAATAAGCTTAACCAAAGATATCAATCGCTCTCAAAGCTAGGAATATTTTTATTCGCTTTCAGCGATATGTTTTTCGATGGGAATTGGTCAGATGCTATTATACCTATTAAAATCGGTATCCCCTAGTACCTGCAGTAGCTGTATATTTACCATCGACTAGTACCAAGAACGTGCTATGCAGCAGGATGATTGTACAAGAAAGCATTCATACCACGACCAGATAAATAAGTTAGCCGATAAACCTATATATTTTTACTCATGCCTCCTTAAACTGGATGACAGAGCTGGCTTGAAACCAGCAGGTCCAAAGCAAAATGCAACTAAGTTTAGCACATCAGGCCCAAAGCGTTAAACAGTCTGTGCTTGAACGTTAAATGCATTTGAAAAATAGGGCACACTGTTTAAATGCTTTTGATAAGAGAAGCGCGACACGCTGTATTGATCTCACGAACTCTTTGCATCACGTTGTGGAAAAATACAGTTAACGATTATGGATATTATAAAAAGTTAACATTGATAACATTGACCAACTACGGCAAGCTACATATTTGCCAAAGCGAAAAGCTTTATTTAAGCCTAGAAACAGCAAACTAGTGTTATTGCCCCGGGTCTGATGAAGTGGAAGAGGTATAATTGTAACCAAATTAGCTCCTGTTTACGCTTAGGAATACGATACTATTATATGAATGTGCTGCTAATCATTGTGCTCAAACTATATCGCAATACTGAATTTTAAGACAGTTTAGTGAACTAGCTAACCCAGACACAAAAATTTTGTTTCCGTCGTACGTAAATGTTTATGCTAATCCTCAGTCATTTAATCCCAACGTATTTGATGCATTTCGATAAAACACGTTTGTCTTGGTTTATTTAAGAACTCTTGAAAGCCTTTTGAACATTTATTGTATGGCTACTATTATTCTGCTAAAGTGCAGACAGAACTCAAATACTATTGAACGTGTCTTAGTAACTGAAGTGCCTTAGATTATCTGAAGGAATCTTGCCTCGTATTTTATCATGTCACATATCCCTCCACGTTTATCTGGCGCTGGCGTAAAATCATCATTAATAAATCAGTGCAACAAGAGGAATGTCTGATTCATCTGACAGAATCCATACTCCGCTGTCTGAAGTCTACACATTGCAGATTGCTGCAAGTTACCCGAGGGGCAATCTATTCCACGGCTGCAACAAAACAGCACTGCGGCACTGTTTGGGAAAGTGAATTGGGCCTAAGGAGGTCACGCGAAATACTTTTGGAATCAGTCCGTCATAGTGACACAGGTTGATACGCTCCCGGCCTGAGCACAACTACAACTGACCAGCAGGGACCCTTAGCTGGTTAGGATTTGTCTTGAAAATTGACTTGATTCAGCCAAACAACGTGCAATTGGTAATGGGCGCATGTTTTCTATCAAAATAACCGTGTGCTCTTTCTATACATTCGTCTAGCAACTTCAGTCTTCTTTTTTCCGGCTAAGTCAAATACTTTGATATTAGAGGAAAATGACAGTGTTATAACAGTGACGACGGGTGATTTTAATGTAATCCAGAAATGACAATCAACATTAAACTGTAACATTTACTTGTGCAGCAACAACCTTAAGGTTCAAAGTGCCTCATGCCAAGTTCATTGGTATACTGAAGTAGAATGCTCGATATATACTTGATCGCGCGAAGTCCATTCCCAACAACGTAGATGCCCTGTCGGAATTGGCGATTAAGATGGAGAACTGCCACATCACATTGAAACAAAGGAACTATGAGGCAGATGTAGACTCCTCAATTACCCTACAATATATAGTCCGTGCCCTACCGAAGCCCCTGCCGTACAAATGGGCCAAAGTCGTCGATCAGCTAACGCTTAGTGGTCATGAGCCCAGTTTTCTGAAGTTATCCACAGATCAGGCTCGCTGCTGGAAACCAGGTATATTTACAAGAGATGTCAGAAAGGTGTGCCGCCTGGAGGGCGAGAAGTAGCAACGCTTAAGTCTGGCTTGTAGTGAAGGGTGGTAGTCATGGAAAACGGCTTTCACCCAAGCGCTTCGATGCCCACAGACGCCCACGAACGGCGCTTGGTGGGAGTCATGGAAAACGGCTCCTGTCAAGGCGCTCTCGTGTGGTTGTGTTGCTTTCCCTTCTGTTTTTCTAAGGATCGCTACTGTAGGCAGTTGTAGGACCGAGAGCCAGAGTTGAGTCGGGGACGTAGGAGACGTCAATCGCAGAAGAATTTCGGAGGCAGTGTAACGCGCTTATTTACCCATGAAATTCTTCTACTCTTCGCTTCGTGGTCTAGTCTACAAAGGGCCGATCGTTTATTCAAGGCAAGTCCCTCTGGTTGCTGTCTCTCACTCTGGCTCTCGGGTTAGCTATAAAAATTCAGTTAGAAGTACGCGCTCACGGCTCCTGCTTGCTGAGTTGAAAGAAAAGCAGCTCAAAGAGGAGCTAGAACTAGAAACTAGGGAGCAGGAACTTAGCAAACAGCGTAGACTGTTGAAGGCTAGACAGGAGGTCGAATTCGCCCAGTGTAGACTGTTGAATGCTAGGCAGGAGGTCGAATTCGCCCAGCGTAACGCCTTGCTGGAAGACGAACAAGGCGATGTAGACCTGCCCGCACTCCCTATTTATTCGTCAAACAGAGTTGACGAGTTTGTCACGGAATGTGCTGCGTTGGCTGCAAATCAACCATCCACCGTTTGTTATAACGATTTGCCGAATGACCCCCCCACTACCACGTTGGGAAACGCTATAGCGTCCGCTCTCGTCCCACTTATTGCGGAAGCTGGTCTCCCCAAAGTAGTGCTGGCTTATTTCGATGGGTACCCAGCTGACTACTGGAGGTTCGTCAAGCATTTTGAGTTCTATGTGAAAAGCAAGGTGGTAGATGACGGAAGACGTCTGCTCTACCTCATTCATTACTGTAAGGGACGAGATAGACTGGCTATTGGCAACTGCGTAATGCTGCCGCCCGGTCAGTGTTATGAAAGAGCTCGATGTATCCGTCGAGACCTCTTCGGGCAAGCACACTACATTGCTAGGGCGTCGATAGAAGGCCTACTTCAAGGCGCGAAGTCCATTGTCGGCGGAAGTTGGACTTGCCTTGGATTGTCCAGCGGAGACAACTCGTTCCCTATGGTTTACTGACACGTTGTCAACTTGCATACACCGGGATACTGAACAATTGAATACTGTAACGTCCACCGTGAACGTTGAATAACGCGTAGTATTTGTGATCCAACTTGTTTTGATTTCGGGATCTTTGGCTACGCGTTATTCAACGTTCACGGTGGACGTTACAGGAGGAAATTAAAGTTTACCTCCCACAAAAACACTGACGCAGCATGTCAGTATGTTATAGTTTGATCCCTCGGGTGGTGTACATATCATTTCCTAATTTCACAAGTATTACGCTAGGTTCAGGATCAACTTGGTCAACAACTCAGGCTTGAAGAACTTTCGCGACTGCTGTGTAATTTGGGTGCTGCTGAGCAAGAGTGTTTACAACTTTCATCCTCCTACATTCGAATACTGAAGGTGTCGTTGTCCTCTTACACATTTTGGTGAAGAAACATCGCTGTTAAACATTCGTCCTAGCTGTCCGACAATGAATATGTACGAAGTGTTGGATTGTTTAAGATAGTCAAGCCGTGCGAATCTTGATTGTGAACAATCAGTTTCACAAAATATCTAGTGATTAGAGGAACGGTCTCATATAGGTTTGCGGTCTACAAATATCCAAGAATGCAGACCTATGAAAAAGAATACTGTGCAACATTGAAAAGAATCCTGACATCACATTGCAGCAAGTGCCAGGTGCAAGACCTAAACTGTGCAGTGAGGCGGACTCTCGTGAAATCGGCAATTCACACTCGTCCAGCATATTTTAAGTCTCCGTCCTGTTGTTAATTTTGAAGAGAAGGACATTTTGCTCGTAACTTTCTAATATAGAACTACGTTTGAAACGGATGCGCCAGAAAAGGTCATAAAGAATCGCGTTGTTTGACATGTGGTCCAAAGTGGTCGCGAATAAAAGCAACAATGCAACCCGTTTAGGAAGGTCCATTGCGATTATATAGATCACTGCGAATTTTCAGGTTCATGACGCCAACATGTGTAAGTAAACCATTGTGAAAGTCATTTGCAAGCAAGTCAAATTACAAATTGGTACCAATTCAGATGGCACGCTTTACCTCTAGCGACACGCAGCACAGGCTAGAGCGTCCAACGTTTGTACCTCCGGCACGGAATGCTTGAGGTGGTACCTTAATATTATTTGGTTAATTGAACAGCGCGTCAAATACTGGGACTAAGAAATTCACGCAACGTGCTTTGTCATAGACCTATCTAGGTTAGATATGCTGGGACTCTATTGGATGGGGGAGATTAAATTTTTCGACTAGTCAATCAACGGTATCTGCTTACAGTTTAAAAAAAGCAAACTACACTGCTGTCAACGATGAACCTTGATTTTTGCATCCACATAGTTGAACTGAACTGACGATAATGGATGTTGTTCAAACCCGGTCTGGCAGGCTGTTGCGGAGCCAAGTGTCGCTCAGAATGAGCGACAGCTATTGTCGTAGTAAAGAAAGCAAACTGCTAGGTCATTATTTGTGCTGTTTTCTAATAGGTCTGAATTATACACTGCACATGTCTCATTACCCTTAGCCTGTACCAAATGACATGTTTTCCCAACACAACCGTGGCAAATGCTACATAAACCTTCACCTAGTTGACGTTTATTTGGAGGTTCCATATGCCGAAGATTGCGAACATTGCTAAAGTTTAATTCATACATCCGACGTTTTCGGCTGCAATTTGTAGTAGAAATTGCACCAGCCATTTTCCAACAATTATTGGATACCATGCTGAACGATATTTTCAATACTGCTGTCTGTCTAAATGATGATTTATTATGGGAGCAGACTTGCAATATTTGATGAACACATGAACATCATGATTTCAAGTTTGAAACAAGTTGGATTTCCTTTACGAGGTGTGACTCCTGAGTTCATGTCAGCTAGTTTTGCATTTCTCAGGTTACCCATGGATCAACGCTGTCGGTGTCCGGATCCTGCTATTATATAAGCTATCAAACAGCTATAGCCTATGAAGGACATCGCAAAACCTTGTTTATTTCTCATTCTCTTGACTCATCATACTTTCTTCTACCGAACTTGAATACCAACGTAGGTTTGCTCAGCTAATTTTTGACAATAACTTACGTTTATTAATGGACAAGGGAATGCCAGTAGTCCTTTGATGCAGCTAAAGCAGCCCGTTCTTCTGATCTACAGATGGCTCATTACGATACGAAATGAAAATTACAGTTTGTATGGATGATTTATTAGATATCTGTAGCATAAGTTCGCACATCTTCCAACGAAGGAGACAAGTCTCTTCCGCATCGGCGCGGTTCATAACGTTGGCTGAGAAGAGAGGCAGTCAGATCAAAAAATGTCGAAATCCTTTTCGTCATGAAGTGGTTTCACGTGGTGTTCCATGGCAGACATTTCACCTTCTGACTAAACATAATTCACTGTTGTATATATTCGACTCAAAAAGCAATTACCGTTTTATAGCAAATCGGTTACAAAGATGATTGACTATACTGCTGGCACATGATTTCAATATGAAGCTTTTACCTTCGCCACAAATTGGCTAAGTGGATGCGATATAGTTTCTCATAAATTCCCACTCAAATGTAAACCATTATTATGTTTTTGCCTATTTCAATTTAGAGTCAGAAATCCAGCGATTACTAATCGTTTATATAAGGTAATTACCAGGATAGCTGTTTGATTCTCAAAGATACTAAACGTGACGGAACCCTAGATAAAGGGTTCTATTACTTTTAATACACGTTGGTCCAAATGTATTATCACTTCTGATGTGCGACCTTTCTCAGTCAATGTGAGTTACAGACCATTATAGAAAACTGTTCTAAGTTTGAAAACCGTGTAATGGTTCCAGAGAAATTGAACAGACAAGTCTTACAGCAGTTTCATACCGGGCATTCAAGTACCAACTTTGTAAAATTCTTAACACATTATTCTGCTTATTGGCACGGAGTGTATACTAACTAAACAACTCTACTAGCAATGTGAATCATTTGAAATGGCGACATATTCCCTTCTTAAATACATCTGGATAACTTGACCTAAAGCAGAGAAGCCATAGCAGCGAACCCACTTCGTTATGCAAGACCAATCGCCATTCAGTCGTATTTCTGTTTTTATGGATGCCTTCACTTAGTTGTCCTGTGTGATACGGATACAAATTCCTACGGACAAACAAACGATCAACAGGCTGTATTGGATGTTCTATATTTCTGTCTACCACGGATGACAGTGACAGTCAATGGTACACAATTCACTTCAAATTCCTTTCGCGAGTAGTTGATATTAAACCCCGACCGATATTTTCCCTCAACAAAAGAGGTGGAAAAAATCCGTTAACCTTACGCTAAGCAGAAAAGAAAAGGATTGTAATTTGCATGTTAAGGAAAATAAGAAAAACAGCGTCTGTCATTTTGAACTTGGTGACACAGTTTATGCATGGACAGATATTGTGATAGACATGAAGGTTGAGCTCAGAAAATCCCGAGTATTTTACATACAAATGGCAGGGAGTGAGAAATTGGCCAAGCACGTCAAGTACTGAGGCCGAATTTCCGCAGAACTTAACGTCCTCCAGACTAACCATTTCTACCGTGGGACCTAAGTTTAGACTCCTTTGGCTGGAAAGACGATGTTTTGCGGCTACCTGGATCACAATAAGACCTACCGGAATGTGGAGAGAACCAGAATGGCTACAAGTTGATCACAAGATTAATAGCTATGAGAAAAGTTACTTCAAACTGTACGCAAGGTTACTCAATTTAAAAGAGATGTACAACGCGGCAGAAACAAAAATCTGTATTAGTGTTTCTGGTGGTGAACTGGGTCTGAAGGTCACCCGGAAAGCCGGTGCAATCAGTGCGACCTCACGACACGCATTGATACGCGCCCGCCATAAGCGCGGCTACAGCTGATCAGAACTACTAGCAGGTTAGGATCTGTTTTAGAAAATTGACGTATTTCAGCATAAAACGAGCAGCTGGAAGAGATTACATTTGAACTTTAATAATAACCTTGTACACTTTATATACATGGCTCTAGCAGTCCCGTGATTCTGTCTTTTTTCGGCTGGGTCCGCGACGTTTAGAGCAGGGTCATAGTGCGGTGTCATAACAAAGTCACATTGTCATTAGGCAGGATTCGAGAAAATGCACCTGCGCAATCGCATAATCTGATCCGTGCACTTATGATTCAAATTTATTTCAACTGCTTTACCTAGAAAGATTTTGTTAGTCTGGTTTTCGTATGATTGACGTTCATCCGTGAGATTTAATTTCGGTTTGATTGACAATGTTTCATTCAACATAGGAGGTTCTATGATGAGAAAAATATGTGGAAATCTTATGCAGAATTTCTTAGTTCTTTCTCTTGAGTTGAGAATCTTGCTACCTGATAGAACTAAGTTTTTATCCCAAATGCAATTTTTCACAGACGTATGTAACCGCCTGATCAATCTCGTCCATGTCTAAAATAATTTTCAAACATATGGTAGCAAGTAACTTTGCATGTAAATATTCTGATGAGCATTTAAAAGTTCCAACATTTTGTATGGATACACTAAAGGAAGCAGCAATGTGGTTAAATTTTTTGATGAGTTGCCAACGCAAATAAACCACGCAACAGCTGGTTACTTTACACGTTGGACAGGACTTTAATTGTTTCTTCATGTAGGGGTCTGTTCTGAGGCCCGACCACGGAGGATAAGTCCATACAATATATGATGTTTTAAGTTTATGACCTTAATCGAATCGCGGATTTAATGATTCAGTCAGTGGGCGCTCGTGTTTTTATTTGCAATGCACAATAGCATCTTCCAAGTAAATATGACAATTAAGCACGGTTAATCCATGCACTAATTTCTGCAGTGGACGCTGAAATAATCCAGGTATGGTTGATAACCAAAACATACTTTGAAATTCGTATAGACCAGATGGCAAGATGAAGGCATACTTCCTTTGATGACTTATAAAAGCTTTTACCCGAGTGTGACCAGAAGTAAAAGCCATGAGGCCAAAAGGGTTACTTCCACTAAAGAACCAAAAATTTGTACATGTGGGGATAGGGAAATCGGACCAAGGCATTACCTGATTAACTAATCTGCACTCCACAAAACCAGATAAATTCATAGACGTTCCATAAATCATGTGCAAACGTAAGTACAGGATAAACGAAAATCAAAACATCAGTCAACCGCTGTGCGTCACTCTGTCAGTGAGATTAAATCCATCACCGTAAATATCTCACGAGATAAATATTTTCCTTACCCATGGAATGTTGCACGGCCGTTTTGTAAACAGCGTATACATCGTATACATAAGACAGCGATTTTCTTCTTTTGTTAAACTTCACCCAGAAACTTCAATGGATAATAATGAGTAGATAACTTTAGCAAGCGCAAGGACGCCTCACCAATTGAGTATTCATCAAGACCCATTCCTCCTTGAGAGTTATGAAAACAATGTAGACGTCCGCAAGCAACCTTGAGGTCGCAAAATGAAACTTCGTCTATCTAGTGTGTTTCGCGTGGTCGTTACGGTTACATGAATGTGGTCGGTTACAACTAACTGAAACTGCTGTTTCCGTATGGCGATTGGCACTGGAGAAAGGTAGGTAACGCATCTGGCTATATTTTTTAAATTGTCGACCGCCAAATATCCCACATTTGCTTCAGCCTTGTAGTTCTTTTGTAACGTAATAACTTCGCTCTTTATATGGATGTTAATTACATCTATGGCAAAGGAACTGCCAAACGGAACCTAGCAAATTATACATCAAAATTGGAGGCTCATCAGTAGCAGTCGGGAGGTACCCCGGTTTGCCTGTGTAAAATTCTAACTAAATTATATCATTGTATACCTAAGAAACCGTTGTGGTTTGTTGAACTGATTGCTAAGTTCGACTGCTTGACTTGCTCATCAGCATTTTCGCATAGCGCTCGCTACGGTTGCAAAGCGCGACTGCCCTGTGTGCTGTGCACTCTCCGTTCAACTAGCTAGATCGTCAACTGTGCTGTTTTTATAGCTAGGTAACAGGGAATCTTTTGCTTTACGAATGAAAATTTCCCTGCAACCCGATCTACCTTTTCGCATTGCTCTCCAGGTTCCCGGTACAGACTACTCGCTCAACATCTCGCATATTTTCTCAACAACCGATGGTGCAATGAAATTAGCCTCTTGCCATGACTCATCTGCTGGTGGCAAATTGCTACATTTTGGTTGTCATTTGCAGAGAGTTTCCTGATTGCATGTGCAAACAAACATGATGTCCTAAAATAGCTTGGAGTGGCGTACCAGTTAGGGAATTGCATTTTGCATTCCGTTTTTGCTTATTTCGCCACATCCTGATTTTGCTTGTCATCGTCGATTTATTTCATTATACAATGTACAAGAAATTTATTAGATTATTTCTTATGGGTGGAGAAGCTAAGTAGGTTGCGCCTAATGCAAATGCCGCTCCGGACCTCTTTTAACCCGCTTCAGATCGTCATTCTGCTGAAGCGTTTTAAATGGTAGATCGCGATATTTTACTATGGACTGCTTCCTCATATGACCTTTCTGAACTCCTTTGGGCAGTTGTTTGAAAAAGCACTTTTAAGATGGTCAGCTGTAACCACATCAATAGCACGTTCCGCTTGCTGTCCCATTTCATAGACATATTCCTGATCTAATTTTCATGATGATGGCATCGTGCCTGCAACCATTAGCGCAATTCCGAAAGCGACAGTGCAGAGTGAAGTAACAGCGCAAAATTATAGATATGCTAGCCGCTAGATCTTATGCCAAACGCCGATTTGTGTAACGATTACAAGTGCTTTATCTGCCGGCGAACTCAAAGGCATGAAAAGACCTTTTGATTATAAAAATGGTCACACGAAATACTGTGCTTGCTTTTCCAACCTGCGGTATGGTATACGGATGGAAAACCTCTCTGTTGGCGGAACTGTAAGGACCCACTGAAATGTTGGAGTGCGCGTTCCTAAACTAATTAAGGGCATTATAATTGCATGCTCGGGTATTTATGACTACTATCCGCCATATTCCCAATCACGCGAAAATGATGATTCTCTTTTTCGGAAACCTTGATTTTGGTCTGTGTCTCCCTTATCTAGCTTAAGATTTGAGAAAAAGCATCCGCTATGTATGCATTTTAATTAAGCAAAAAATGGCCAGGTTCACTTTATTTTTAATTTTTTGCAAACTTTAGACGGACAATGTTAGCACAACTGTACGAAAACTGGGATGCGTCTTCGTAACAACCATTTGTCTGCTAAAAATTTCGAAACAAAAATTGCTCTTAAGTAAACTTTCAAACGGTTTCTAATAAGCGCACCCAGGTACATGCGCTTCATTAATTGTCCGGAATTTCACTGTTAAAATTAAACAATATTAGGTAAAATAACCCTGTGTGCCAGAGAAAGACACAAAGTATCATCCGTCCGAAATTGCAATTATTAAAAATAGTGGTTAACAATTTAAACTTTGACTTGTTCACATACTGCGGTACGTCTATCATTTGGGACAAAATTTTATTGCTTCATTAGTGTTCCATTTGTTGCGTACGGAGAATTTCTGTAGCAAAATCATATTTAGTTTATTGTGGTTACAAAATCATTATGATTATTATTAGGACTGAAAAAAGCTGGTTGTTGGTGCTACGAAGGAATACTCGAATTAATTGTCTTACCTTTACTGTAATTAAAACATAGTTCATACATGATTCGCTGATAGGTCCGCTGCATTGAAGCCACATATTTAACCTATCGGCTTATCTAATAGCCTGTAGTCATAACAATATTATCGCACTATTCGACTGGCAATTACCTTAGATTTAATCAGTAGGAATCATTGTGCTTTGGCCTTAGAACCGTGTTCATCCTGCTCTTGAAAACGTTTCCAAAAGGGTGTCGAAACCAAGTGCGTAAACTGTACCCTAGTTTGCGCCGTGATCCTTGTCCGTTCTTTCTTGCCTGCTTCTCGATATAGAAAAAATTCAACCAGAATTAGCTCCACCCAGTTTTTGCAAACGGAAGTGCATACTTTAATGGCTTACATCCGATCGACCAACCAAAATAAACGTAAAAATGTTTTCACGAATCGGACGATAGTTGCAGTTTCATGGTGATAGTTAATGCTGCAGGCATAGTTGATTAGAAATGTTAACGAATTTATATATCATTCCAATAAAATTGAAGTAAGTCTACCTTTACGGTACCATAACTTTGATAATCTGGTAAGTCTGATATTAGAAAGCATTTCGAATTGTCGGATTACCCTTATACCAAATAAATTATTATCCATGTAATCTGCCCAATGTTTGCACTAATGAGTTATTGTAAATCATTTTTACAGCTTAAGAAAAATAATATTTATATACGAAATCTGCGTTGTAAGGTATATAATTACAGATATCACATCAAAAGTATAAAAGCGCTCTCATTTTGATAGCAGTGAGGCAGCTTAGTAAAACTGGACGAATATTGTGTTGGTAAATACATTTCAAATAAAAGCGTTTTTGATGCAAGCTGCGCAAGCACAAGAGGTATGTTATTTGAGATAAATTTGTAATCTGTAGTAAATATATCAAAAGTCAAAGAACTATATTGGTCAACAAATTAAGGCTTCGTTCTTCAACATCCAGCGTTAAACATGTAAATTCGAATGGTCATGCTTACTTCTATCAATATTGTCCATATTTATCGATGAATATTGAAGCTAAGTAGATTGGAACGTGTACGTAATTGGACCGACGCAATTATATTTGTGCAATTCAATATGGAGTTTACAGGTGTGTCATTGCGTACAAAAGCATTTTGTTTAGACCTACGGAATCGTTTGAGTACTTGGACGAGATCCTGTCAGTATTCAACAGTATTGTTTTAATTGGACAGCATGCGTGAACTCGGATGTATGAGCAACTAGAAAACTGGTGACAATAAGGAGGCAAAATAATAAGTTTCTAAACAGGCACTACACAGATTAGGTGCAGATGACCAGGCAAGAAAAATATGAATTGTATGTTATGCTGCAATTTGTTCAAATAGTTTAACTAGCTGCGCCCTAAATCAGAAGCCCAGCGCCGCTCACAAGTCATGGGGGTCGCTATACTCTAATTCTAAATGTGTAACTCATCAAGGTTACTGGTTTTTAGTGATTTTCTATGAATACATGTGTCGTAACTCAGCACCAAAGTATTAAGCGATTGCACCCTTAAGTACCATGATGTTTAAGTGGTTTACATAATTCAAGCGTGGCTGGTGGTGGCTGCATTATGCGTCACGGTGTGATCAATACGTGCAAGCTACCACCGTCGACGATATCGCCAGTGTGCAAGCAAGGCTAGAGGTTTACGCGCTGGTGATTGTGATAAAGATGGGGAAAGCCATTGGGATCTCAACGGGTTTAATTGCGCTGTCCTCTTTGAGAACCATTGACCATGGAATGGTTTGCGCATGTTGCGTACTTCATCAAATTAGTAGTGAGCAGAAAGCAGAATTGGTGAATTGGGGCTAAACAATGACTGCTAGCTTGGTGATGGACGTTCCATTGAAGTTTAGTAGATCCTCAGTGGCGATGCGGTTTAGGTCCACAGTTCCGACACACAGACCATGAAACCATGGGCTCATTGGACGGCAGTCGGTGGGGTGCAACGTTTAATATTCCGCCATGAACGCAGGGTTTCCAAGCAGGTTGTGGCTGTGTTGTTAACCGATACCGGTAAGGTGGCTAATGTACCACCCGCATGTCAACGAACGGTCACTGCAGTCTAGTATGCCACCCAAGGTCTGCCTCAAGCATCAAAATTTGTGGCCAAAAGTCGTCCAGATCCTCGATTCTCGGGCCAAAGAATCAATACCTGAGGTCGGCCACCCACCCTACAATCCAGACCTGGATCCGAGTGAAATTTGTGTTCTACGATAACAAGGGCTTTATAAGCGAAATGAAATAGGATTACTCAAAAACTGAAGTGGAGGCGTTTATTGTGCTGCTGGAAATTTTGTACAATTCGGAGTGGTGTATCAAACATTACGTTTGGTTTGAGCGTTAAGAACTGTGCATGAACACGAGTGGAGGTCATTTAGTAGCAAACTAATGCATAATAAGTCGTAAAATAACAGCCTTTGACCATCCGGGTGCCATTATTTTACTTCCGTAAGAGGGTAAACCCGCATATTATATTAAACATAAATCTGCAGAGCCGATGGTATCACTCATTCACAGAATGTTTTAGGGAGGGCATTTCCTGTTCCAGAAACCTGATATTTGCAATGGATCAATAAAATAGGATACGTATTGCAATATACCGGGACAAAAATATATGCTTTTGTAAGTACAGCTAACAAGCCCATCAACAAAATGAAAAGCACTCACTTTGTTACCAAATCTTATTTTATTTATTACATCTTACTTGAAAGTAAACTGTAAGATATCTTTAGTCCAATATATGCAATGAATAAGTTGCAGGTCCGTTGAATCGCTAGCAAGTATTGAAAAAAGAGTTAGAAGTAATCGACGAACGTAGCTGTATATTTATAGTAAATTTTCTGAGTTCGAAGATAAAACAGCAATAAGAAAAAATTATATTTGCAATAAAATTAAATATCAACAAGTTATGGAACTCGATATAATTAAACGATTACACAGCTAATGCTTTCCAGCTGGGCATAAGAGGTTTTTAACTGAGTAGTCCTTCAATAAACAATGTATAGGGTTACGACGCAGTCCAGTTTTAATAAAACGTCTTCAACATTGACGCCAGCCAATATTCATACAGTAAAATGATGCCCATAGATATATTCACGATATCCTATCACTACACGAGGGCTTTTATTAATCCAAATACCAGTAAATATTTGAAAACAATCTAAATATATTGGCTCATAGTTCCGAGGTTTTCCTTTAAAGTTTATCGCGTCAACTTACGCCGTATTATGGGTACATTCCTTCGCTTCCGTTTACTTCATTTCTTTTGATTTACTTAGTTTTAATTTAAGAAAACGGCCAGTATATTTGTAAAAATTTCGCAAATATTTTAGTATCGATAACGTAAACGATTGTGCCAATAGAAAAAAACACATTATGGAAATGTATTTATAAATTGGTATATTGCCATGCCTAAAATCTTGTGTGCAAATAGTTTTCTAAAACTTCTAGTGCAGGCTTATTTTGCAGACATTGCCATTCGCAGTGTTAAATTTATACCGTAAACATTAAACACCTACTACGTTTACTTGAGATTACACGGTGTTCCCAATGTGAAGCCAGATATTTGCAAAGAAAAATATCCTTGAGCCGGCCGACATAAAGTAAAAGGCCTATATGCTGCATGCATAAGAAGTATAAATGCATAGATTATATCACTGAAGGAGCAACCAATGAGGACATTAAATTGTGCTAACTTGACCCAATGCAATATATAATATTTACTATCATATGGCAGCAAATTGAACTTCATAATATTTACTAGACTGCACAAAGCCCACGTATTGCAATCAGCTTTTGGCCACTGGACTTTGGGTCTCAGTTCTGTTGCACTTACCATCATTTAAGTTCATCTGTTTCTGCCTCTGCCTGCGTGTGTGTGGTTGGTTGTTCTTTCGTTCACCACTTTATGTGAGACTTATTCGGACATGATACATATGTTCAGAATACATCATGAAGCAACGCAACCAGAGTGTGCGTTAGTCAGTTGGAATAATGCACTTATTAAGTCAAATAGAGAGAAATCTAGGCACTTATTTAGTAACGTTAGGAAAACCAAAGCTCGCCTGCCTATGCATAGGTGACGGTGTTTCTAATATATATTTAAGAAAATGCACAGCTAATTTCAAAATTTGTTCCACTCCATAAGCCTGGTTAATTTGTTGTAACCCACTGCAAGCTTCACAAATTTTAGTTAATGTGCAAAGGACACTTGTACACTGAAGGCATTTGGTTAAATTGCAAATTGCTGAAAGTCGGGTAAAATTGGTCGCTTTACATATAATAGTGAGTATTTTATTTGATTCAAGCAGCAAGAGCGTTTGCGCAAGCTGAAATAAATATCTGCCTAATGAAACATACCAATCTATAGCACGCGTTTATGTTCACAGCAGCAATTTTCCACAAATTACATAATGACAAAACACACAAATTTGTCTTGACCGAAGTCATTTCTAGATGTCATCAAAAAGCAGCATGATTTGAAAACTCGTACCTCAAAGCTAAATATAGTTTCGATGAGCAAAGTGCAGTGTGTCAAAGAAGAAAGGTCGTATCCTCTCATAAAAAATAATAATACGTGGTTCGAATTGAAGCAGATCCTTGTCTGTCAATTCCTGTCTAGTAAATAGAGTTTTACTGCAATAAAGGATGACGTAGTTGAAAAAAGAAATTGACCAATAAGCAAAATAGTTTCTCCCAGAAAAATATAGACGGGCGACTACGGTTTTCGTAAGCGATTAGTCTACATAAGAAACAGGCGTAAAAATGTATCTCCTTAAGAAAATGTATAAAAAACATTGGAAATATATAATGGTAATTGGTGTAATAATCTGTATTTAAAAAGGCACCAATGCTTTTGTTTAAGTTGAATGCAATGGGGCAGAAAACAGGTTTGACAAAGTACATTTACTAGTTAATTTCACTTTACATAAGCAATAGTATGACGGTTAAACTTTAGATGTATAAGGCTAAAGACAAAGTTGTCGAAAACTGTAATAATATTTTGCAAACTGAGAACGTCTTAATTTCATTGGAGCTATTTCCTAAGTGTTAAACAAACAAAGGTTTACTTGCAAATGTTTTATGTCAGTTTAATGTTTTATTTTTTCAAGAAGCGCGAATGGAAACGAAGGTGCAATTTAAAACACTACATATCGAATCATAAATCTTAATGATGTTATTGTTCACTAGACGGCTTTTACGGACTGTAAGCTGCAACTACTTACAATATCTTTCACATAATGGCGACGCAGTGACAAACAAAGCAGAAACATTTGCGTATAATAACCTTGATATTACGCTAAATGCTGACTCATATAGCTTTACAAATCCATTAAAATTTAGTAAAACAAAGGAAATCATACTGATTTAACGGACGTTTATTTAAAGTTCGTATGTTAACCGTATCGAACTTTCTGCTGAGAATATATAAGCAGAAGAATTCTCCGTATGAATTGGAGCAAGAAAAGTAGCTTTGTGTTGGGAAGTTAACCTAGTCGCATTCGATATACAACTGATTGAATTATAACGCCTGAACAGTGCAGCAAGCATGAAGGTATGCTGCAACTTAAGCAGCAAATTAGAATGGGAGCAAATGTCGAAAACGTTTTAACCTGGTAAGTTGCAATCAACATTTACCGGAAAGCATGCTTTTATGTTAAAGCTTTATCACCCAAGGGCGAAAGTATATCGCTTATCTATACACAGAAAACGACTTTTCCTGCAACTCATGACGAATGATCACGGTTAAAACTATAAAAGCATCGTCTTCATAGGGAAATTGAATGACCAGTAATTTAAATGTGCTCATTGTAGTGAATACCTACAGTTTTCTTTTCGATAAAGCTTTAGCTACTGTTGCCTGAATTGATTTGTATGGTTCAACCAAGTCATGTTATAATTTTGAAAACGTGATTGGTTATGCTCGCTCTGCTAAATGCAAACTCTGAAATTTAAATGTTATATGACAAATTTGGAAGAAATTGTACTTTCACTTAAATTGATTACAATATCTACCATCCAACATCCGTATCTACATGTTTCACTTTATGAATGCATACATAACCAAAACTGTGGAAACCTTGGGGCAAAGTCTAAACAGATACCAGTGTTACCAGAGATAAAAATGGTGTTATATATACGACTACCTTTCAAAGATGACACAGTTACTAATTGTCTAATTCTATGTCTTTGGGCACAATTAAGTAGACCTTCACAGCAGCTGCGTTAAAAGTGTGTATTTTTGACAGAAGCACTCGTCCGTGCACGGAACACATATAAGATGCCTACGCCAACCGCCTCAGTGATTATTTATGGTTTTGAGTGGGTCGGTCGTGCAACGTATATTGATCAAACAACAAGGCACTTGTCCGAACGCGTGAATGAAGATTGCCTCGTTGGTTGCATCACGATTGCACTGGAGGCGTTAACAGCTCCATTCTTGCTCATATCGTCAACGGTGGCCATCAGGCGGATCTACAGCGTGCTTTTACTGTTGTATACAAGTTTCCACTGCACAGACCGAAAGGTCAGTGCCCTTGTACAATTGCGACAGCCGAATCGAATTGCATTCGTTTATTTCAGCGGTTTTCATTCTCGCAAAATAAGCTAGTCCAGCATCTTTCGCTTTCCTGGCCCGCGAAACCGGTTGATGCTGAGATCAACGGCATGCGGTCAAACTCCCTAAAGTGTTATTAACCCGTTCCGCTTCCATCCGCTTCCGTCCATACCACGGATACCACAGTGTGTTCATGGTGTAAAACTATTTTGCTAAAACGTTTTGTAACCTATATGTTCATCATTACCTTCCTACGGGAACTGTTGATTACAAGATATTTAAACGGTGTAGAACTATTGTTCCTTTGTACATACAGGTATCATTTTTGAGATTCTTAATCGAATAGCTGCATTAGTCCCAAAGAGACGGGAAATAAATTAAATACGATTTGGTACATTTTCCCATAGGACGGAGTTTGTCTAGAAATTGGAAAAGCACGCTGTAGATCCGCCTGATGGCTACCGTTGACGATATGAACAAGAATGGGGCTGTTAATGTCTCCGGGTGCAATCGTGATGCAACCAACGAGGACCATCTTCATTCACGCGTTCGGACAAGTGCCTTGTTTTTTCACCAATATACGTTGCACGACGGACCCACTCAAAACCATAAATAATCACTGAGGCGGTTCGCGTAGGCAACTTATATGTGTTCCATGCATGGACGAGTGTTACCGTCAAAAATACACACTTTTAACGCAGCTGCTGTGAAGGTCAAATAATTGTGCCCAAAGACTTAGAATAAGATGGTTAGTAACTGTGTCATCTTTGAAAGATAGTCGTTTATATAACACCTTTTTCATCTCTGTTAACACTGGCATCTGTTTAGACTTTGCCCCAAGGTTTCAACAGTTTTGTTCATTTATGCATTCATAAAGTGAAACATGTAGATACAGATGTTGAATGGTAGATATTGTAATCAATTTAAGTGAAAGTACAATTTCTTCCAAATTTGTCATATAACATTTAAATTTCAGAGTTTGCATTTAGCAGAGCGAGCATAACGAATCACGTTTTGCAAGATTATAACATGACTTTGTTGAACCATACAAATTAATTCAGGCAACAATAGCTAAAGCTTTATCGAAAAGAAAACTGTAGGTATTCACTACAATGAGCACATTTAAATTACTGGTCATTCAATTTCCCTATGAAGACGATGCTTTTATAGTTTTAACCGTGATCATTCGTCAAGAGTTGCAGGAAAGGTCGTTTTCTGTGTATAGATATGCGATATACTTTCGCCCTTGGATGATAAAGCGTTAACATAAAAGCATGCTTTCAGGTAAATGTTGATTGCAACTTAACAGCTTAAACCGTTTTCGACCTTTGCTCGCATTCTGATTAGCTGATTAATTTGCAGCATACCTTCATGCTTGCTGCACTGTTCAGGCGTTTTTATGCAATCAGTTGTATATCAAATGGGGCTAGGTTAACTTCCCAACACAAACCTATTTCTCTTGCTCCATTTCATACGGAGATTTATTCTGCTTGTATACTCTCAGCAGAAAGTTTGATACGGTTAATATACGAACTTTAAATAAACGTCCGTTAAATCAGTATGATTCCATTTGTTTTACTAACTTTTAATGCATTTGTAAAGCTCTATGAGTCTCCTTTCAGCGGAATATCGAAGTTATTATTCGCAAATGTTTCTGCGTTGTTTGTCAATGCGTCGTCATTATGTGAAAGATATTTTAAGTAGTTGCAAATTACAGTACGTAAAAGCGGTCTAGTGTACATTAACATCATTATGATTAATGATTCGATATGTAGTGTTTTAAATTGCACCTTTATTTCCATTCGTGCTTTTTGAAAAAATAATTGATTAAACTGACATGAAACATTTGCAAATGAACCTTTATTTGTTTAACACTTAGGAAGTAGCTCCAATGAAATTAAGGCGTTCTCAGTTTGCAAAATATTATTACAGTTTTCGACACCCTAATCTTTAGCCCTATACATCTAAAGTTTAACCGTCATACTATTGCTTATTTAAAGTGAAATTAACTAGTAAATTTGCTTTGTCAAACCTGTTTTCTGCCCCATTGCATTCAACTTAAACAATAACATTGGTGCCTTTTCAAATACAGATAATTACACCAATTACCATTATATATTTCCAATGTTTTTCTACATTTTCTTAAGGAGATACATTTTTACGCCTGTTTCTTATGTAGACTAATCGCTTACGAAAACCTTAGTTGCCCGTCTATATATTTTTCTGGGAGAAACTATTTTGCTTATCGGTAAATTTCCTTTTTCAACTACGTCATCCTTCATTGCAGTAAAACTCTATTTACTAGACAGGAATTGACAGGCAAGGATCTGCTTCATTTTGAACCACGTATTATTATTTT
>OX104060.1:65924286-65965596 GCA_944474145.2 Dicrocoelium dendriticum | reverse complement strand
TTTATCTAGCAGCGAGTGAGCTGACAGTGGCCCAATCATCACACTTTCATCTTTGTCTCAAACGAACACATGGCGATGCTTTACAAACGTATTCGTTCACTCTATCATCGGTTGCAATGAACTAACGATTGCATATAGGCCAGCAAATGCAACCCGTTTCCAACGCGGTAACCTTAACACAATTAACGCTGTACCCTTCCGCAAACCTCATTGCAGTAGGTCATGCAGAGGCTGATGCTATCCTCATCATTAAGGCCGACTGTCTGCAGTAAACAGGGACTTCGGCCACACCCACCGATAACTAGCGAATTGTTCTATGATGGCGCGTATTGAGGCACCGCACGCATTGATTATTTCGCCTAGGCAAAAATATCCACACCCGACAACACGTAGACACCGCGTGAGCTTGATGGACACGTCTACTAGCTTGCATGCAGCTACATCTGATACTGTCTCATGGTGGATCACATGTCACGTCCGATCGTCTGAGCGCAACTGTGAGCACTATGAACTCGGATGGAATATTTTCGCTCCTCCAGTTCTGTGTTGTGTGTCTTGATGCACCATAAGTGAGTGGGTAGGGTTAAAGTACTTCCTCAACCAACCATGCATGACGCGTGCTAGTCCGCACCGACTCCTATAGTGACGGAGCTCACATGTAGTTTCGACTTCAGCGTGTACATCACAGGTTTCGTTGGTTGCGCACAAAGTCTAACAGTTGCACACACTGATGCACGCGTGCTGAGTACGGTGCAGTGTTATGCAATTTGTGCATGTGCTAATTTTGGTATCGACTTGACGTGTCTGTGATTTGAGTTGAATATTCATATGCAGGAACATGATTTACTTAAGGAGGAACTTGTTTCTGTTAGGGATGCATTTGGTGCTGAGTATTGGTGTTGCTAGTGTTCTAACCGGGGACGCGTTAAGACGATTCCCACGCTGGCGGCGAATTAAACCCGAACACCGTGATCAAATTTTTGCATTAAAGCGGCGTGCTCGTACCATGTGTTTTGTATTCAATGTCGCTATCATGGAAATTCTACTCAGACAAGTGAAGTGAGTTAAATCATTAATATCTTCTGTGTAAGCGCACGTGACCTATAAATAAAATTATGGTCCGTGTCTAATGCACTTTAGTCTAGCAGTTTTGCCATTCTGATTTGCTCCGGCTGGGTTGTTGTGGCAGAGAACAGTGGAAAACCAGCGTTTTCACAATACGCAAACACAGCTGTGATACTTTTGTTGTAATTTGCCGGGCGTATCTTGTAGCAGCTGCATGGAGACTGGAAAGACCTTTAGCTCCGTTTCGCTTCGCTGCATATCTAGAAGCGGTATTCTAGAGTGGGATGCTGGACATATAAGTTGGTTCACATTTGTGGAAGTTGTATCGTGTCAGCTGGCGCCATCCACTAAATTCATTTTATTTACACAACAAAGTATTTGACATTAGATTGCAATGTGCGAATTAGCTTTGAAATTATTTACTTGTACTGTTTCCATGCTGCCCCGCTTCCGCCTTTCATTTTCCAGTATATGTTCTAACATAATGTCAACAGGTATATTGCATTAATTTGTAATAGTAATGCAAACCTTTATTTACAATGTACTTTTCTGTCGCATAGAAAACGGGGAATTTTCTTTCTTTATTAACTCATTAACAATTTTATTAAATGCCTAATCTACGTATGCTTTTACTCTTGTATTGCTTTTTTTTAACCCTCAGGTAATTCGGCCTGAAGGGCGTGCGGCACAATTTGTCTATAAGTCTCCTCTTTATTACATTGGTTCATAAAGCACTGGCATTGCTGTTGAATAAGCAATTAAAGGTTTGCATTGAAAAACTTCTAAATTTGCCCCATTTCTGTTACACCTCTTATTTTAAAGGAATAATAACGAGGGCCATGTATTAACAGAAGGCATTCTACCTAACATTGCTTGATAACATTCGAGACATGCTAAATTTTAGGTCATAACGACACAGTTAACATTCTCGAAATTTTCAATTTGCATTTATTAAACATTTGTTACAAAAAACGGAACTACGGTATGATGCGGATACTAGTACCATAACTTGACAAAACATGTAGGTTGGATTTTAAGGATAGCGCGCGTTCATATGATGTTGCGCACAATTGAAAAAACGCAATTATGCAAACATCATGTTTTCCACTTAGGATAAACATATATCCTTCTTTCCTGATTTCGTGGGTTTGAGGAGCGCAATATTTGCCTGCGCCATGTAGTCACTTGATGCAATCAAATAGCTCAATTAATATAGGTAGCATAAAGCATCGTCGAGTCATTTTTAAAATGGGTAGCTTGAGCGTGGAAATGACAAAAGTCGAAAGAGCCTTACTCTTTTGACATACTCGAAGAAACATTATTCCGGCGGCATTCCAGCCGACTTTATTTGTTGCTCAGTTTCAACTTATGACCCCTAATTCCGTGTTGCGGCTAAGATTTAGGAGATGGCGGCACGCGTGACCGGGGTATTTAAGATCTGGAACACTAGGATGATTTTACTCCCTAATCGGCCGTATATGCCACGGTACACCCCCATTACTCACCCTAGCCTTTGTTAATGCAAGTGGAACAACCCCATACAATTGCCAGGTGGCGTTTATTACAGCCTGATTACATTTTAATCAAGGTTGCAAAACCTGGATCGCGCATTCTACATGGGGCCACACAGAGTCATTGAGCACTTAGGGGAAGCTAGAGGGATCGAACCGCCCGAAGGCCTTCCGTAACAGCTTAACGTATTATTTCGCAGTTATAGACGCCTTCAAGTACTGCACCGAATAGCAAAGCTTATTTTGCATCATCACACACCCCAAGGTCTCGCTTTTGTGAAGCCATTTTCAGCATGTCGTCTCTAAGCTTATATGCGTACGTGAGCTTGTGGAAACATGCACGGTTTTGCACTTGACCATGTTAATCCGTAGTAGAGCTGTCTTTGAACATTCGAAGGCATGGTCTAAGTCCCGTTGCAGCATATGGTTATATTCCTGACAGCGGTTGGCTCGCTATATCTTAAGGTCATAGGAAAGAAGCATGAAACGTGACTTGATGACACTTACAAGTTCGTCAAGGTAGCATATGAAAAACCGTGGCCTCTAACACTAGCCATTTGGAACGCGGCAATCCACAATAATGTGATCAGAAAATGAGACATAAACTCGAACCTGAAGGCTCCGCTGAAGGAGAAAGTTCCCGACATATCCAAGGACAGGGTTCCCAACACCTTACGCTTGCAGCCTTTGTAGAAGGATAAGGTGCTCTACGCTGTCGAAGGCTTTAGAATATGCTAATTAGATATGACGTCATTGTCGGTCCCACTGTCGGCTATCAGACTTTTTCTGCCAACAGTAATAAGTGGATTGATAGTACCTGAATTATGCTGAAACATTCCGGGTTTTATTTGTTGCTAGGAAGTTAGATCTTTCGAGGTATCCTAGTACGGCCTCAGCTACGATCGATTCCGACATCCTTGAAAGCACCGGGAGGAGCTCACAGGGCAATATTTGGCAGGATCTGTACAGCTACCACTTTTGAGCATCGTAAGAACGGTGTCTTTATTCCACCTGCTAGCGAATTACTGTTCGTGCAGGGATTTTTGGAAAAGTCTCGTTAGTTGATCGTTGATCCTCGTAGCTACCACCTACATTGCTTTCGAGGAAATGTTTTCAACAAGGGAATCATGGATGCGCAACGAAAGCACTTACCTCAAAATGGTGGCAGAAAAAAATTTGTCATGTGCAAAATATGGTGTTTTGGCGATTGGGGCAGAAACGTTGCACAAGCTAATAGTACGCTAAGAAAACTAAAGAATATTGGAGCCGTAGAACTTTAGTTGCATTCATTTGTATTGTCATCCGCTACGCATTTCTCTCATTCAAATGCATCTGCATTACGCCGTAAAGACACTCCGCTTCTATTTTATTATCAACGATAGCAAGTGCGTTATTGAAGCTTCGAGGGTAGTGCAAAATTGAACATAATGTTTGCAGGGTAGATGCCTAGTATTTTAGGCTAACATTTAGGCAAGCACAATGCATTTCTCATAGTTAAAGCTGGCCTTGCTGCCAAGGTCCTGACTGAATTGCGCTTTGATATAATCGCGGTCATATGATATTTGTCCTTGATATGAGTGTGCAGGGAACGGAAATGTTTGCAACTAACAGAAGCTAGTTGCTGGGAGTATATGAGCTTCAATATTGAAGTACTTATTCTTAAGCCGCTTCACTATTAAATATGAGAAAGTCCGCTGTCCTACGAGATAAGATTTCAGTGTTCGTCAACTGCGGTTTGCAATTTTTGACAGTAGACATTGGGAGATACTTTGGAGTGGTTAGGTAGCAATGCCAAATATTTGGTGTTGTAGCGATCCCACCAGAACGAAATCCTCACCTGTTTACATTTAGGCGCCTGTACATGCACCCCATTGGCTGCGTTGCACTGGCGCCTTCTTGTCTGGTAGATATAGAGTCTAAACTTACTGTTTATGAAATGATGATTGCATCCTTCGGGAAGCCATGAAATCCTGATGGCATCAAAATTCAATAGGTGCCCATCAGTCGATTCGAACCCGAGCTGTATTAGCACTATGGATTGACGCACATGGTGATGCACAGTGGTTATTGGAGAGTAAATATGTGATAAAACATCAGTAATACCTTGTTTCAGATACTATTTAAGGAATCCTGGAGGTTACTGACAAATTAAGCTGGCTTTGCCAATTAGGATTTGGTAATTCTTTACCGTGAATTGACGAAATCAGAAAGCGGACAACACAATCTTAGCGTCTGTGGTGCGTAGATGACGTTGTATTTGACAATCATTTAGGTATTAACACTTTTATTTAAACTCGTGCAAGGATCGTCTGCAAAATGCAACTGCCCACAACGTATTATTTTCTTTTAACGTATGGTTTTAATAACATAGTCTCCTGTATGTACCGAAATGAAAGCAGATCAGACCCTTTCAGAATCCTTATATTGTAATCAAAAAATGTTCCACTGATTTTGTGACAACCTAAACGGAAAGCATCATTTTTCAGAGAAAACGCCTTTATGTTAATTTTTCGTTAGCTTCTTATTACAAAACCACAATGTATTGCAGCTTTACCCTAAAAAAATTAAATGAAGTAAAGGTTTATGTAGTCATAATATTCTAAAATATGCTAGCTGTACACTAGGTCAATCTATACACAATGGTTGTTGGCTATCACGCATTTACAAATAAAGGATATCTCTTGGTGGTGAGAACAGTTGTACGTTGAGGAATATCAAGCAAATTACAACGTACTATAAATTGGGAGTACCCGTACAAATGGGTATGATATAGCCTGACATAAGATTAAACAAAGTCATACAAAATCCGCTCGATTGAGGTGTAGTAATTAACTAAGTAATATTAATAAGTTCGTTTACAAAACGGTTCGCCCAAAAATGAATTACGGACCCATTACAAAGACAAATATTCGGACACAATATTATAAACATACACACATAAACACATAAATTATAAACATACGTTGTGGTTGTTCAAAATCTGTCAAATAGATTAACTAAAAATAATTTATATTAGCCTTTTAAATTTCAGAACCGCGCACATCCTCCCCACATCGAATGCATATAAATATTACGTATTTATCGCAATCATTTTGTTGTGCCCGCAGATTAAATTGCACATCTCTTAACATACAAAATTATAAGCATCAATATTCATATATTATCGAAAGATAAATTGTCGCACTGGATTTTACCCATTTTTGTTTCCACTGAGAATGCATAGAATTATGTGTAGTGTACGTTGCTTTATGTCGCTTACAACACTACCCCAAATATTGTCTTGTACTATTTTGGCCTAAATGTTGTTTAGCAAAATCGCCATAATGATATAAATCTTGTTAAGAACAGTGGCAGTAAATCTGTATAGGCGAACCCTGCTTATTTGTCTTTGACAGAGACCATAATATCAGGCAATATAATTTGAGCCTAACTGCTTTTAAGCCAAATAAGCACATGGCTCGGTGCGAATTAGAACTGCAGATGAATCATCTCGAGCGATTATTCCACATAGATGTATGCCCAAGATGATCGTTCTACTGATGGTCTAATTTATGCCTATATATATGTGCATACGTAATATTTTCTTTTCCGTCTTTCATTATTTCAAATCACAAAAACCAAAATGGCTAATTGGGAACAACAGAAAAAATACGAGAAACTATATATGCAATCGGATCACATAGTAGCAATTTATCAGAACAGGATTTTAGTCTGCGTTCAGCACAGTAGAGACGTATAAGCGCTTTTATTTTAGTTGGTTGCAAATAAAATTTAAATAGGCTTGGTTTAATCACTTGGAATTCTAAGTATAAGCAATCCAAAATGCCAAACAAGTAGACTGGATCAAGGGAGACAATTTCTGAGTAAATAATTCTTTTCGGAAATTCGCGTCAGACTCAAACATCACATGAACGCGACAAGGTGGTAAATCTGTCAGATTTGGCTGCATATTTATCACAATGTTTTATTCTAAAAAGAAAAAAAATTGATAAAACACAGGGTCATTAATGTTGGCTAATATATACAGGAATATTACAGCAGAAGTCCAAGACGCCGGTACAAGCAAATGAATTACAAACTGTTTTACAGGCACTATTCTGAAAAATATTGTCGGATATAGATAGATTTTGCAATATTTAGGAGATAATTCTACAAACCTCTCGGAAAACGTTCAGTGGTATAATAACTAACGCTGAAATGATTTTTCGTCCCTACTTGACCGCAATCTTAAAGGTGCGACATGGTAGGGTGGATACTAGACCATGCTTCGCTCTGTAAAACCACTTCTGAATATGTTCGTGGATCCTATTAGACTGTCGACTCATATTACGACCCACGTGTAGTGCAGCATAAGAGCACGATAATAAATAAAGAAGCATTGTTTAAGTCACGATGGCAGCCTATCATTGGAAGGTTTTGTGAATTAAGGTTTGTTGTAGTATACTGTGCGTAGGCGTCTTTCAGGCGTTTGGACAGGGCAAAAGCCGCAATGTTTTCCTTGCGAGAAAAAATACGCAAATAATTATTTTGGGCTATAAATATCTTCGGTGGATTTATCTTGCGTTTTTGCAAATATTTAAGGAGATAGCTGGATACCCTACCTCCCTTAGAGCTTCACGGAACCTCTGCAATTCTTGATGATTATATCCGGTGCGTAACTTTTGTGTGTTCAGAAGACAGGATTAGCGACTAGGTTTTGTTTATATATAGTGGCACCGAACTATAGAAGTTGGTGTACTGTTTAGTCCAAGTTGGTTTTAATACAATGCCATGCTGCACAATCTCTCATTGTTTCTAATGACGTCGACGTCCAATAACAATAGTCGGTTTTCTGACTCATGCTCACATGTGAACTATGGATTCTGCGACGCACCCAACAACATCTTCACAACCTGCAGTTTCGATTTACACATTATAAATGTGTTGTACACCTAATTGGTATAGATCTCAACATCGTTGCTTTGCGTTCTTAGTGCGTATACAAAAGCATTCCGTAAAGATAACTGGTTGAAGGGGTCCATGTGGTGATCCCATGGCATATAATCGATTTGCCGATACATCTCTCCGTTGGTGAAATGCACGTTTATGGTGCACCTTGGTAAAAATTTCTTCGGAATTTTTTCCGGTTGTTTTCTAGGTAAATTGATGCGTCGTAACAGTTTGCATCCGCATCCGTTATTTCTCTGGATTTTGCCGTGCGACATTAATGCCAAGCCATCCTTTTTTACGTTGTTCCTTTCTGATCCATGTAACTTTGTTGTTATCATAAAACTAAGACGCTTTTTTGGTTACATCACTGGAATTGCATCCATCAGCCAAACAAAACTGTGTTTTTAACAATAGCTCAACACTCTGGTCAAAAGTTTCACTCGGGAACGCGTCAGCTAATTGCGGAACTTGGTGACAAACATAACATCGCTAGCTTACAGCAATTAAAATCTATTAATATACATTTATCAATGAAAATATGTTTATACGTACGATGCAACACTAGGGGTCAAACTAACAATTTGGTTTAATTTTATTATCTCCAGAAAGTTGCACGGACCAGGAAAGATCAACATTACAAAAGACAGCTTAGTATTTACTGTGCAAGCTGCAAACCAAAAAAGGCGGATGCAGATTGGACCGTGTGCAATGAATTAAAGTGCCTCAATTTGTCGACTGAACTGCTAACGATTGTATTAGCTACGAAATCAGTATTAACTTCATCTCTAGAAATGCCACTTAACGACCCGTTTTCCTTCTGAATACTGAATACTGTATCATAGAGCAAGTAGAAGTGGATTCTGTACAACTCTTTCGAAATATTGTGAAAACATTATAAAAGTTGTCAACCGTGAATATCATTGTCGTTCTCATGTAATATTTAAAATATTCGACTTACGATATTTCAGGATTCACAAATGTGATATGTCCTCGTAAGTGTGCAGTCGTTCTCTGGATCGAATGGTGGCAAAATATAAATCTAACAACGTTTTGAACTGTTGCACAGACGACGCCTCAATCACATGTTCAGGCAAACTGTTCCAAATGTTTACCACTCTCCGTTCGAAGCACAGTGGGTGGGGAACACATTTCACATCTGGCACGAAAGGTTTGTATCTGTGTCCGCGTGTGCTGCACGGCCCTCGTAAGTACAGCATTGGCCTTAACATGGGGAAGTCACCGAGATGTAGGATACGGTAATTCATAATAAGGTCGACTCGCAGCCGACGGTAGGACAAGGTGTAGAGTCCTAGTTTCTCGCACCGGTCTTCATACACCCAGCCACGTAAACTCGGGATAAGCCTAGTAGCAACGTGTTGGATCCGTTCGATGTTTTGTGCCTCGCCTCGGGTAATCGGAAAGTAAGCGGGCGAACCGTACTCTAGCATTGGTCTAATGATAGAGGAGAAAATGAGAGTGGCAACCTCTTCAGACCATGTGCCGAAGCTACGTTTGAGCGCCCAAAGCATGCGCAGTCCGTTACGATATAGCTTGTTCGTGTTGTCCACGGACTTCAAATCGTAGCGTGAGAGTACACCTAGGTTCTTCACGGAGGGTGTGGGGTATAGCGTTTGGCCGTCAAGGGTGTAGTTTCGGCCGTTAGCACCCTTCCCCAGGCTCATAAATACAGACTTGACTGGGTTGACCGGAAGGAGAACTTCTGCAGACCTTGTGGATAGGCGGTTGAGGTCTTGCTGAAGTAGGCCGCAGTCATCAAATCTAGTGGTTGACTTCATTATTTGGGTTACTGTGCATGAGTTAAATGGCCCCTTGGAATATATAGTCTTCGCGTTCCGCGTTACAAGCAAAATGATCTGTCGGTGAAGCCTAAGTTCCTTGAAAATATTTGCATAATAGCACACATGATATCTCTTATAATCATTAAATTCATCATCAAATATAGTAGCGTCTAATGTCTGCAATAAATACGCACGTTACTCTAAGCATTTTATTGACTGAGGACAAATCCCAACATCCTACCGTAGTTTTGTATAAACATAAATGCAACTTCTCGCTCTCTGATATGTATGTAAGCATGACAGTGTTAGCTGCAGTAAAAGCCTAAATTTTGTATCCAATTACTTGGTGTCCGTCTATGTTTTAGCGTATTAGATTTATTCCATTGTTGGATTTTTTAGTCATGCATTTTGGAAAATTCTTTGAGTATTCAACAATAACCAACTACCGACAAAATAAACATTTGAATGGAATTGCTGAACAGGATTATAGCTGCTTTGAGTTGATTGGTTTGCTGATGTTGCTAATTAAATAATAATAACGTGAATAAAAATTTCCAGCTAACATTACCATTAGAAGTGAAATTTGAAAATGGGAGTTTAATAAATTTTAGCAAACATTTTCTTCAGTATTGTAAATGATCTCGCCTGGATCCACTAACAGATGCATCGACAAATCATTTGTATAATGAATGTAAACAAATCTTATTGCCTCCGACATATGATGCCATCGGCAAACGAGATTAACTTGCTTAAAAAGTTGTTATTATTTTACTCGTTTTATTTTGTTTCGACCATCTACTGATGGATTTCAATGAGCCATACACCCAACTATTACACATTTTGCTTAATTGCAGAAACTGGGCCATGCTCGTTTAAAACAACAAAAACTTAGAAGCTTAAGGCAGTAAAATGATTTTGGTATTGATATTATTAAGCAATCAGTAACGAGCTCTATTATCAATGAGATCAACAAAGCTTTGCGCTTTGTAAAACATACTTGAAGATTAGTCGACATTTGACATTTGCTGCAAAGATTTTGTACCTACTGTTGTGAACAAATTAAGAGCATGTGAAAGATAAAGATAAGTGTTTGGTTGTCAAGACCATGTAAAAGTTATGGTTCAAACTGGACGTACTGGCCACGTTTGAAGTGTAAATTTGTTCGAAAACGCAACCAATGGAAATTGTGCGTGCGATGTATAGGTATCTCATGGTGTTTAATTCTCCTTCTCTAGTTATTTTCAATAAGACTTTCAGTTAAACTTGCTGATAATGGAATATGTTTGCAAAGTTATGTGCATTAATCCGAGGAAGACAAATCAATTTAAAAAGGCGCTGCATTTCGGTAATATCGCCCTTAACATATTCAATGACTTTAGTAAAAACCTACTCGGCTTGGGGAAGAATTGTGATTTACAAATCCGTGAAACCAGGAACGAAATCTTATCTGTAGTTTACAAAGTGATACATGTTGCGAACGTTCCACTAGATGTGTTACAGACTCCATGGGTCATTATGAAAGCAGGTTCGATCTTTCTTATTCTTTAGGCAGGATAATATTCAATTATCAATTGACTAATAGCGAACTCTTGTTGCTGTTAGTATATCAGTATTAATAAACCTTATTGTTAGAGTAGCAAATAATCAGTAGTTAAATTGCTGCCATTAGGTATTTGTTGAACACGATGCCAGTATGTCGGCAGAAATTAATTTAATCACTATTGTGATAGATAAAGCTTTGTTCATCAATATTTATTAAGTAGGTGCTTTGTAAGTGAAGAGATTATGCTTGACAATTTATCTAGAGATGCTTAGATCAGCAGCCTAATGTTAATTTCCACTAACTGTTGAGAAAACTTGAGCAGTTGGTTAAACTTATGACGAACATCCGGCAAACATACTATATTTACGAAATGAAATGTAGTTCATGTATACGATTAAAACGAAAGATAAATAGTTGCCCAAAACGATAATTCCCCTGGCTAAATCGAAGTATTCTTGAAAAGTATATATCCTATAATAGTTACAAAACTCCGCGATGCCTGGTTGGACTTATGTGTAAGGTGAAGCAATTCTTACACTCAGAATTTTTAATAATGTACCGTTAAAGCAAAGCCATGGTAACGTGAGTAAATAAACGTTTCTGACACGTTACCTTTATAGATAAATTTTAATGTATACTGCTCTTTAGGTATGATATTTAGCACAGGCTTTTATGAAAATATTAAAATCACATTCAATGGGGATTTTCTCTCAGAAACTAAATATGTTTAATTAAAAACACAATTTCCATGCGAGCTTTATTTACTAAGTAGCGTGACTGAACGGTTATCAGAAAAATATAAGAGGGATGTACGAACAGATACAACACATTTGCTATAACATCCGTAATGTTCATTGAGACAATTGAAACAATTCCTCCTCAATATAATCTTCTCCACTGGCAGCATACTGTTTCCAACGCTGCTTACATTTTTGGAAATATTCCTGGAATACACTTTCTTGGATGATACGCAGATCACTTGTCCCTTTGTCCTGTATCACCTCTACGGTTTCAAAAGTTTGTCCTTTCAATGTGGTTTTAAGATTGGGAAATATAAAAAGCTATGAAGGGGCTAAGGCAGCGGAATACGGCGAATGTGAAACAACCGGGTTGTGTGCTTTTACATAATTGCGGACATGGAGCGATTTGTCAGCCGATGCAATGCCATGATGAGAAAACCAAATTTGGTTACCCTGAGTTCAGGTGTATTTCTGCACACAACTTCCCTCAAATGCGCTAGAATTTGAACGCATGATCCAACCACTGTTCAAACGTTCATTTTTACGAAATCTGAACGATTGCACAGGAGAGGATCAATGTGACAAGCGACCATTTACCTAGAGCATTATGCAAATTTTATGGAATGGATTAGATCATTTGAGCAACGAAGGTGGTTGGGGCGAATTGTGGACAAATTTGCATAATATACGCGTTTCTATTGATGACTTATGCGTTTCGGAAAGTCTGCTCCTAAAACAGGGTAACCAATCACTTTAGTAATGGTGAAACTGCAACGCATTAGCACAAACAAATTTTCTGAGAAAATTCATGTTTGAATTAAAATCGCTTGTTATGGAAATGGTCTGTAATCCTTTTGTAAGAGCATCTCTTGAGTGAGAATAATTTTATGCGCTGTATAAATTTCACCATTTTTGTTTACCTTTTGGCTAAGCGATAAAAAATTCTCCTTGAAATAAACTGATCCAATAGATTCCGTAATAAATTCGTGTGCGTAAATTATCTTCTGCTAGGTGAACTAAACGCCTCTGATTCAGTAAGTTTAAGAATTTATCTCCCCAGAATGCAGAAGACGGTCTAGTAAAATTACCGAAAGGAATATTTGGCTACAAAATCACCTTGTGGTTCATATGCCACACTTGGAATACCCTATCAGAAGCTACTTTTTGTCCCTAAGCAAGAGATGTATCAAGCAGGTGTCGACTACACACAGACCATATTACGTACTCCAAACGACGCACAAAACAGCAGAGACGAAAACCAAGCAATCTACTTTTCTGTCCATGAAACACAGACGATGACCAGGGGTAGTACGAAAATTCATACACATTACTTCTTGCTATCTTTGCCATTAAATGGCTTATCCCTAACTTTCATCTGTGGTGTCACCTCAAGCTTCGGCAATTTTCTGCGCAAGAAATCTTTGACCATTGACCAAGGAGTTATACCACCAGAGCAAAATCGAAGTAGTATTTTGCGATACGAAGTCATGAAGACGAACAAAGCCAGTTGCTTGACCATATTATGTATAATCTCGGGCAGAAAACACTAAAAAAGTAACCGATTCCAAAATACTTGTACCACACTTGCTGACATCCACTAAAATGTGTCAAAACACATATCTGGGGAGCAATCGTTTCAAGCTGGCGAGGAAATTCAGCCGACTTTGCTGTCTAAGAAAAATAACCTACCGGGTTTCACAGACTGAAGCACCGTTCTAACGTATGAACGCATGGAGGTATATGTGCATTCACGTTCAAAAACGAATTGGCGCAACATTACTGGATGTGTATAAGTAACGTAGCTGCAGAAAATATTGTCAGCAAATTATTACGCTTTTATTTTAGAGAAAAATATCTGCACCACGGTTGCTGCAAGACTCTTGTTGAATGATATGGTATGCTATTTGTTTTAGCGACAGTTTATTTTGTAAATATTGCCCGTACTATCCTACTGGACTTGTCCAATATTTGATTTTTTACTCGTCACATAGGATTTCTCCCTTACTACATACCTATTCCAAATCATTTGTGATGGTCCTAACTTAATGACTTATTCGGAAGGTTCTCGGAAAATTAAATACGTAATAGTCACATTTTTTCTTAGCTTCTACAGCAACATAAACATAAAAGAAATGGTTACTGCTTCATAATTAACTGATGGAAGTAACAGGATGATATATAACTGTTTAGGTGCACCTAATATCCATGAGGTATACGGCCATTTAATATATTTCTTCTTAGCATTTTTTGTCCCGAAACGTTTTTAATTCCAATACCGAGTGCATTGATCACATGCCGTAGCATGGTCCGCATATATCCACCACCATCCCACCGCAATATATTTGGTGGGCGACATGCTTCAAATTCGATAATAAAATCTTGTATTTTTGTCCTCCTGCGCTACTTAATGGGCATATATGCAGCAGCGGTTTTAACAAGGAGTAAGCACACCTGTTTAATATCCGGCGCGTTTTGATGCGTTTAACCCCCACCTTTGGTGTAGAGTTCACACCTATTGCATCGATGTTATTACGGCACACTGCGTTAGATGATACTGAGCCTGGCTTCACATGCTTTACAGGCTCAGTCTATTTTACTTTTTCCCTGGTGTTAGGAGAGTAAGCAGTGTTACCGTACTCTAGTATTGGTCGGATGACTAGGATAACGAGACGAGTGGAGATCTTGTAGGACTAATTGCTAAGTGCGCTTGAGCGCCCAAAAATTAATAAGACCCTTCTCTTATAGGCAATTTCTTTGGTCTGCGAAATTTATATCGCATGCACTAGTACATCGCGGTCTTTCACGAAAGCACTGCATGAAACCATTGACGGGCTATAGTGCAGTTTCAACAGTGTCCACTCTTTACCAGACTCATGAAAAATGACTTCACAACATTGATAGGAAGGCAAAATCTGCAGACCGAATAGAGAGGCGGTCAAGTTCCCGTTGAGGCACGTCACTGTCATATGTTGTGCTGATTATTCTCCACACATTTATGTCATCTGCAAACAACATACACACGAGATTAGAAGTAGGTGTACATCGCTTTTATGGCTAAGGAGCCATATGGGTCCCAGTACACTGTCATGCGCATATCATATTTCGAGGGACAACAGTCAGCTGGATAGGTTCCCACCTGGACTGAATACTTTCGACCAGCAAGTAAATTCTTTATTATTCAAAGCAGCGGAGCGCCGCTGCCACATCCATAGACTGTGGAGGAGCTTCTTATTATACACCTTGTCAAAAGACTTGCTATGTTAGTTGTAAATGATGTCGGCGGTCTTCCCTAGGTTCAGCACATGCAACCATTCTTGTATTATGATGAACAGATTAGTGATGTATAAAGAAACGCTCAGTAAACCATGCTGTTTTTCTATCAAGAGGGTTTTAGACTAGAACCGTAGGATATGACTCTTCTTTACAATTTGTCATGCTTTTTAGGCAACAGTGCGATCAAGCATACTGGCCGGTATTCCCGTATTTCCACATGTCACCCCATTTTGATGTTGGTCTTACGACTGCACAATTCTAGCACTTGGTGTTAAACCTAAGGAGAGACCTTTTGAACAGGTCTGTCACGGAAGGCAAGATAATAACCGATAAACAGTTGAGGAATGGTGAATGGAATCCATCAGCGTGGCAGTAATGATGCAGTCAGGACGGCTATTAGGTTGCGTAAATCATCATTGTTGCAATTCAGACTAGGACGGTACAGGATAACCACAGAAAAATTCGCTTATGTGTGTAATACAACGATTTAAATAAGGCGTGCAAAAATGTCGAGAAAATGCAGAGGTAATTCACCGCCACAGCGACATTTAAGAGACTGCCAGGTATTTCATCATGCTCTAAGTAAACATATGTGCATTGGCAAGATACATGAATATGGGTATTTGCAATGGTGAAGTACAATGTCCATAAACATTTTTGTTGCAACATGATAAATTTCGATGTGTCTGGTGATTCATCGATCATTGATTTGAATAGCAATCGCTTGATGCTTAAAAATGGAATCAGTTAAGTTAACATATGTTTCAGCATGCGTGTCTATTAAATTAAAAATAATGCTTCAACGCGGAACGCCGTAGGAATAGTTTCGATTATGATTTACTACGGAAGTGTAATGGTTATATTCTTCTAGAAAATGTTTTGTTATTCTGAGTTCGCAGTTATCAGTGCTTTTGGGATGCTAAATTAATAGCCCTAACTCAGCAGTCAATATAAATGGGATTGCTCTAAATATGCAAAACCTCCTGTAAATTGTATGAATGCATATGCCTTTATTAAATATTTAGTGATTGAGTTGGACAAAGGTGAAATGGTGGGCCTATTGATAAGGCAGCATCCTTTTTATCGTATTTGGACTAACTTGATTATACTGTCCCATTTCTGCTGCCTGGCCATAAGACAACATTAAATTTCTCATGCTATTATTGTATTACGTAACAAGTTTGTCATGCATGTTTGGCTCTTATAGACGTGTAGGTTGTAAAATACCAATGCAGAACTATTAAACACATGACCCAAAAAATGTGAATAATGTATTAATAGATACCTACAAATTTTGTTGCTTTATATATTTTATTCATGTTCGCAAATATAACAGCGAAACGTTTTTGAAAAATAAAATAAAATAATAGCGTTAAACAGTGATCAATATGACCCATGTCAAAATTGAGAGAGAAATTTTCATGAAGTAATAAATAACGCCTCACTTCTCCAAGTATAATACGGTTATACACATATAATTCTTAGCCCAGTATATTACAATTGATCTGCCATAATAACGGGCCATACTTAGTTTACGTTAAGATAAACGTTATATCGCGTTGAATCCATTCATTCTACATAGGTTATCTAATATAATAAAACAGTGATCATTATTTAAGGTTTGTTCGCCTCCAAAGCACATATACTTTTTATAGGGTCTGTACAACACCATTTCACTTTATCAATATCCTAGTCAGTCATCCTTTGTTAAAAAATCGAATGAAGTAAACATTTACATTATAATGGTGATACCGTTACCAACGCATTCAATAAGACTAGGTTAAATTTAAAAGTGGACTTTATTATATATTTGCCCACCTAAAAGCGATAATTTTAGCAACTTGCACCTAAATATGCGACTGCTGTTAGATTGCTAAGAAAATGTTTCACTTTCTGAGTCAAATTTGTCACATCTTTCAAGACAGCGAACTTCAATTTAGTGTTTACCCTTTATTTTCTTTAGATAACATAAACAAGCCGACCACAATTGTTTACTTAAACTAGGTAAATTATGCGACTAAACATAAAACACAATTATTATCTTATTATACTTTTTGTGTGCAATGGATGAATTGTTTATTGGACATACATACCTAGCTCTCATTGCGGATAAGCGACAGAA
Organism: Dicrocoelium dendriticum; assembly: GCA_944474145.2. Classification (NCBI taxonomy): domain Eukaryota; kingdom Metazoa; phylum Platyhelminthes; class Trematoda; order Plagiorchiida; family Dicrocoeliidae; genus Dicrocoelium; species Dicrocoelium dendriticum. Next base: position 65,948,614 of record OX104060.1, on the reverse strand, counting down.
ACGAATTTGTCAGATATCCGTGGAGCACATAAACAAAATATCTAATAAATATGCATCAAAAACCTATATTTCTATGTGACATAGGTTGTTTGCGCTTGTATAGCGGAATATAAATTCTCAAAATTTGTCTTTTAAAACGTAAATAAAGATTGCTATATGTGAAAGCGAAAATTGTTTATATTATGCAAACCTATCCAAAGATATGTAGGCCTAATCTAATAGGATAAGAAAAATATTAGTTGCCAATTAAATAAGTGGTTAATTGTTGTAATAGGTACATGCCTCTCTTGAGCATACTTAACTAAAAATACATTGCTACGCTTTATTTGTTGGAATATAACTTTGTCTAGCTCGTTTGAGCACATGAACATTTGTATTATGCATTTATGACAGATTGCTAAGGTATACATTCATGTTTGACCTTTAAAGTATCAACGCCCTTTGTTGTAGGCATTTTTCAGTACCACAGTAGACGCAAAACCGTCCGAAAGAAACTATTGTACATGACCAGCAACGATTGCCCTTCGCTCACTCGCTTAAATCATAAGACAAATGTTGGAGTTTATTTCGCTAGCGGTGATGATGCGCTTAAAATTAAACGGCTTCTGCTGGTACTTAACATATGTCTTGGATGCATTTTCTGGTTTTCAGCCGACGGTCTTTTTCCGCCTACACCAGTCCCCGTTCTGGTAGCGCAGTACCCAGTTCTAGACTTTAATAATACCCCCAGGTTTTGCTAAGCAGCACTCACAACCCTAAAATAGAATGTACTTTTAGGTCTGCTTTGGTTTGGTGTCATCAATACATAATCTCATTTATTTAAAAGCTGTCGCCTCAGGACATCACGGATGGTGATGTGTATTATCTCACTGAGAATTATATAGGTTTGGTTCCTCTGTTAGTCGACTGGAATTAGGAGGTAATCTTTATGTGAGCTGTAAACTGGAATTCCTGAAGGCATATTTATTTCTCCTAGCTAAAACTACTGCAGTTTCGTGATTAGCACTTTCTCCTCTCAGGTTACAATTAAAGTTTCGTATAGTAACTCTAGGAGTGCATCCAAAGCGTTTCTTGACTTGATTCGATTTCAGTCCGCAATTATCTCTTTGTTGTTGGGCAAATTCTACGACCCGGAGGTTTGCTGGGCAGTTCACGTATACAAACCAACGTCAGGTAGGTTCGACAAGAATCTTATTGAGCTTACGTTCTAAGTACCAGTATAACTGTTCGTAAAAATACCCACTAGGTACCTGAAATCCCATTTACAGTCGAACCTATAAATATTTTTGTGCGGTCACTTGGTTCGCTTGGTGACATTACTTATAAACTGCCCTGGGTTCTATATAGCATATTCGTTTGCGCAAACGTTGTACGCTGAGTTGTACTGCTGAGTCTCGCCTGAACAATGAAAGAAAAGGCATCTAGCGATATTACTCTGTAGGTTATCTAAGATAAATATAAGTAATGCCTTACAACTGCCTCTACTCCATTCATCACTGTCACAAGGTGAAAGGAGGCGCGAGTACAGCTGCCTTGGATAGACCCCAATGACAGGCAACTGCTCACAAAAAGTCTAACTGTTGACGGATTTAGCGGTACTTTTGAGAAGTACCGTAATAATAGAAATGTATGTAAGCAACACCTGGGGTATGTTCTGTTCACGTTCGAGAAAGTTTCAGCAGTCAAAGCATTAGAGAAGCCTAATTTGTACTTTGTTTATGCCGAAATGCGCAGTGGTTCGAACTCGTCTATTCAAATGTTGACACATGACCACCGTGCTAGTGACCAAACGGACTGTGAAAATCTCTGCGTACTTAGTATACATTTTGCAGCAACATTTTTAAGAGTAACTTTGCTGACAGGATTTGAGCTGTTTTGCTAGATTTTAGATGATTCGAGCTTGGCTGTATTTATTGTAACGGAGACGGAGGTGCGTAGGCGGTCGCAATATCTGCAAAGTTCAAAGGACTGTCGGCCTGACCGCATTCACCCGAAACTGTTACTTGCATTGGCTCCAGGACTAGGTTGACCCCTAGCTATTGTGTTTCAGGAATAGCAAGACAGCTGTGTATTATATTTTAAACGGTGGGAAGCTGTTAACAATTACTTTTTTAAAATGGCGGACACATCTGCGTAAAATTATAGGTCCTTCTGACAATTCTAATGGTAAAACTCCAGGCACGTATAAATGCTTAGTTAGTATGTCATTCGAATAGCGGTGCACATCACTGATTCCGGTTACTGCTGTTTGTGACTGACGAATCTATCGATAGCTTGCGAAAGCTGGGTTGATACAGTGGATAGCGGCCAAGCACTTTTCGAAGGCATTTGGCACAGTAATGAATTTGTTGCCTACGCAAAATCTCAGTAGTTATTTTTGATTGGTCGCGCTTTGCACTAGGTGAACACCATCTTGGATAATAGAGAACAGTGTGTACGATAAACCGAGACATAACTTTAGGCAGCTTGGCATTAGTGGTGTACCGCTTGGTTCGATCGTTTGACCAATAATTTTCCCTATATTTGTGGTGGACCTACCCGCAGAGCTTGACATGCCATCGCCGCTATTCTATAATGAACTGAATGTGTGGAATTTCATCAAAGTTTCTGGCGAAACAGAGGTTATTCAGCCAGCGTCGATTATGACTTTCGACTGTCCTACTTTATGGTTACTGCAATTAAACAGGCAAAGTGCTTGGTTCTACTAATAAGGGAGGATACCTTCGTACGAAGTAATTAGTCAGTTGGAACTATCTGCACCGTTTATATATAGCGAAGTTGGTCTAGGCGTCGTAATTTATTTGAATTACATTCCGGTGACAAGTGATAAAAGGCCGAAAACAGAGGTTTGGGATAGTTGTGGCAAATACGACAGTTGTTTGGAATTATATCGGTCAGCACAAATATGTGACGGTACTCGGCTATCGTTTAGCATCATCTGGAATACTATGTCTAGCTAGCTGGAGCTAGAGTGGGTTCTAAGGTTGGGTGCTAGGTTTGTTATTCGAGCGTCTAATAACAAAGGAATGCATTGAATGCGCCTCTGAAGGCTTAGAATATATGTAACATTAACCTACTGTGTAATAAACAAATGGTCGGTCTGGTGAGTTCTTGGCTATACAGCCCCGCTTGAATTTCTTTTCTTTGCGGTTTTTCCGTGAAGCTGGACAAAAGGCGATCCAATCACATTAGGGCGATTTCAGCTTGTCAGCGTGCCATAAAGCGTTGAAACATGTTTCCGGAATTTGTTATCAGGGATTCTATAGTTTAGGAGGTTTAGCGTCAAATTGATGCTATTTGGTGGCAATACGATTGCTTTTCCTTTTTGCTGACTAGCTTGCATCTTTGTCTTTCGGTTTTCCTTAAACTACTTTACTTATGTCCATGGTATTATTCGCTTGTCGGGAGTGAGCTACCACATTCTGTACCTAGGATTGCTCTTTCTATCCATCCTTATTTCACGTGGCTGTCGCAGCAAATATTACAATAGCTGGAATAGTAGGTACTAGTTACTTGAACTGGGCACTATACTGTTGTTTTTCTAATGTCATCAATAACTCGGGTCATTTTATCATTTCCTGGCTAAAGGATGCAAAATTAGAAACTCTAGTGGGATATTTCTATCGTTTTTGTCTTACCTGAACTTTTAATTGAACCCTGTCTGCTTCCCGGATTACAGTTGACAGTTTGATGAAGCACTTGATAAAAATCTAAGTTCCCTTATAAAACTGCTGCCTCTGGTGCGTGTGAGTGCAACAAACGGCTTTCGCGGACACAGGTAAAATCTGACTGATCTAACGCTGAAACGTGTTTATCAATGTATTTTATTTGAACGACGATGAACGACTATGTATCAATATACATTTCTTGAGCATATTATTCAGGAATTCGCTGTCGGAATGCAATCGCTTCTTGGAAATTGTGATCTTATAATTAGATTGCGCATCGCCCCATAATGAATTCCGAGGCAGCTGTAAAATCCGATAAATGTGCAACAATCATTTAGGTGATTAGGAGCACGGGCCGAGCCAACTAAGTCGCTTGCCTTTTAGCCCATTATATTTTAGTTTTCGTACTTCCTATCCAACTCGAAGTCTGTGTAATGCGATGCGCGATATTAATGTATGACGAATGCCATTTTATTAAAGACCGCCGGAATTTATAATGTCTTCTACATACAGCAGCTGATTTTAAAGTTATGCCAAATGATCAGATGCAAATGACGTCGAGTAATTTAACGTGAATATATATGTAAATTTTACGTTCACTTTATTTATGCAATAACCATGTATTCGCAACTTTACGAGGAAATGTTTATAAATTAGCTTTTGTGGCTTTGTCGCTTTTAATAATTTTTAGATTTAGAAATGTGATTTAATTGCAAAATGTTCTATACGTTACTTGCGGACCCTTGTTTTACAAATTTTTTAGAATGATACCTTAGTTTGATAGATGAGGTTGTTAAGTATATTTAATTGCAAACTTGCCTATCATTCCTATAACAGTTTGCTAACGATAAACCTTAATTACATTGTAACTTATTTGAATGAAATAGTTGCATTGAACAAATTAATATATAATAGAATTAGAGTTATTATGTAAGGTATAATTTAGCAGTTTTTCTGGAGAAAATGGCCTGAGTAACTTAAAAACATTTGATCATTTTTCTAATATGTGAACATAAACATGTGTTTTACCTTCGTCGAATAATCTTTCCAAAGAAGTATGTATATTTTCATCACGTGTGCCACGTCTACTCGCTTGTATCCGATACGTGAAATTCCGATTGCCATATTCCACTATTCTGCAATGCAAATTAACTTGCACTAAGGCACTGCATAAACACAACAGCCAAATTTTATTCAGATATTTACTATAAACTGCTACTAATATGTTATATGAATTATAAAATTTTAATCTTACATTTAGTATCTTTTATATTTAAGTGACTGGTCTTTTATTTACGCGTGAAAGGCTTCTTTTCTAATATTTTGTTTATGTTTACGTAGATCCCCTTAAGTTTTTTATTTAATGCTTGTTCTTTTCGCTCATGTAACCCTGTGTAATTAGCTTTGTCTATGCGTGCTGAAAGAAACATTGAATTATTATAACAAACCACACGTCCGTATGATGGATAAAAACCAGTGCCACGGCACGGAATGACAACGCTGCAGATACCGCATGGACGCTGGAACTGCGAGAACGATGTATTGGCTGTATCAAGTCACTATAGCAACCAATGGCTAAATTCCTCTAGTCTAATGTAAATAAAACGAAATAGGTCAATGACAATTTATTGCGAATATATTACCTGTGTCTGCCGCGTTTTGAATTTGCTCCCGCAAGATGTGCACGCTATGAGCGAATTTCGTACTAAATTAAAAAATGTTAGATGGTGTTACTTTGGAACTCTAGCCCTAATGTTTTAATCATATTGTCAATGTGATCCGGAGGCAAGGGTTAGCACCAAGTTTATGAATTCAATGTTGCTTTTGGAGGATTGTAATCAGCCTTCCCTGAAATTCTTCTATAGTGTACGTTTGACTGCTTAGGCAAAAAGAAGGAAAACACAGTGAATCCTAAGCATGCAATTTGGCTGCTTCTTTTATATTGAATATCTTAAAAGGTAATGCCGATACATCCAGTTACCGTATTTCAAATCCGCAGATGTTAACTGTCATGCGTTATGTGAGCCAACATGTTCCTGATATGTACACTGAAAAACCACATAAATTCGTACAAGTATAGGCGTATTAACCAAATTGTGCAATACAAAATGGGTTAAATTATTTGAAACGAGCTAAATCACTAAAAGAAACATGAGGCAATAAATAGCACAGCATTTAATTTATTACATACATTAGGCGATTTTTGCGGTTGTCCTTTACTTAAGTGTTTACGTAGAACCAAGTCTTCCCTAAGATAAACAGATCAGCTTGACAAATTAACTGTACTTGTTTCTCGGGCACAAAACGTCATGTAAGTTGATGTCATCAAGTACATGTTTCATTGTTCGTGCTACCGTTTAAGGCTATACAAAACTTTGGCAGGAACATTTACTGAAAATTGTAGGGAAAACATTTAACTTGCGTAAAACGAAATATAACTGTAGTCGACCGTTCCTGTAAACAATATTTGATTAAAATATTTATAGAATCATGTAAGAGATTTAATTTGTATTTTGTGCTGAAAAACCTGATGACGCTTTCAACATACCACGAACGATTGTAAGGGTGTTCTTTTGCAAATTGGGTTGTTTGGTTATTAAATTGAATTTGCCTATGTGCTCCATTGTATACATATATTTTGCAGCATCGTGCACCCTTTTCAGTGCCAAACTTGACCGTTCATCCTCCTGGATGTTAAAAGCTTGCTAACATGTAATCTATTAATATATATTCGCCATCTTTTATTTTGTTTTTTATTTCACTATAAACATATGTGCATGATAGTTGATGCCAAATCAACATACATGTTTATTTTATCTTTATACATGAATGGATAAAAATTATATTTTATAGAGGTATTGCATTAGAAATAATATTAAAGTTTATGGTAGTACAAGACTGACTAGGGGAAAGTATTTCACTGATTTTACTATAACTGATTATAATAGTTGCGTTATATTAGCAGAACGTTTAGCGTTGCTGAAGCGAGATAATTTTTTAAAATAATTTATTTCAGGTTTGGAAATATCCACAGTATGTGTGAAAATTTATCTGGTTGTGCTTCTGTTGCGTTTAGTACTGATCTAATTGTTTTTCAGTTGGCTATCTTTTGAAAGAATACGTCGCAATTATTTGGCTTTAAGTATCCTTCTTTGACCCAATGCAATGTTTTAAATGGAAATAGTGTTTGATTTTTGAAAACCTAATTTTGCTCGCCCTGCATTTAATGCGAACTATTGTGCGATAAATATATACTTAAGTACTGGACTATATACCGGGTGAAAATTCGTAGAGCTTTGCGCATAATAAGTGCACTCGTTCTGAATAAACATGCATTTAAATTAGCTAACGTCAATTTGTCCTAAACAAATTTAATGCAGACATTTTACCTAGCTGAATAATGTCTATTAAGCTCTACAAATCCAGGACGTCCAATAATTTAGGAAAAAACCCAATTACTAACTTAATTCTGCTTTTGCTAGATTATCGTTAATGATGCTGGACAATGTGTGCATTCTTCGAGCACGTGCTACCAAGCAAATTTACAACCAAAATTGTTTTTCTTAATGGTATTAATATAAGTAAAAATATAACAGCATGTGTTGTGCATAGTGTTGTGTTCTGCGGCAAGTATACAGCTTTACGTCATTTGTATTAAAATGCTGAATTTGTTGCTCTTTAGACATTGTCGATTTCGCAACCGTGCGCTATTGCACATGCAGTGCGAACTACCTTAGGCATACAATCTGACGTTTGTGGGAACTGATTTGTGGTCGCTGTGTACACAAATCGCACGGACTAGCTTTGAGACATACGACATAACATAGCCAACACTTCGATGAATTTTGCATACATTATCGGATCGAAACCTTTTTCAAACTGCACTAATTTATTAACAAGTGCGAACCCAGGAATAATCCTTTCAGAACCTATCCGTATTCAAATTCATCATGTGAATACATTCTTTTTTAACGTTTTACCTATGCCTACAGGTATGTTTCCACCACTAAATAGAGCGAAAATAAAAATTCAAATAAAAGAAGCGTAAAGAATAGCTACCTGAGCATTAGGTTGGTTATCCTATTTTCTTCAATATGCAAGAATATTATGTTATTACGTGGAGTTCAATAAACAAATAAAAGGGGACCAAATTGTGTATAAAGACAATTACGTGCTCAGTTACATACATGAAACCTGATAAAAACGGGCATTTTAATAACTGAATGGCTGGTAACGTGAAACATGTTAGCGCATGGTGCTGCAAACCGCTTACAGTCTACATACCGCGCTTCAGCAGCCAACATTTAGCATTTGTAGCCAAAAAAAGAATTGAAGGTATACGCGATGCGAACAAGCCAGGAACCCATCGCCGCGGCAGGTGATCCAAACCCATCCGCCCTGATTGGGGCCAACAGAGAGCATACCGGGAAAAGCGACCAAGCAACTCGAGGGCGGCGTTATTTTATAGGGTGTAAGTTGCTCTTTCCAGAGCTTTCCACTTTCGCTTTGAATATTATACACCAAGTTTCCCTTTCACCTATATAATAAATGCTGTGATTCGCCGGTAGATCTCGGTTGCTCTGCTCGTCCGATCCGGTTTTCTCTCTATCCTGCAATTTGCCAGCGATTTTGGGTTTGGTTGGGAATCAAGTGTCCATTCAGGTGAGGGACAAACACTTAAGCTGGCGATGGCTTCAACCCTAATAAAGATGTCCATATCGGCTGACGAGCTCAATGCCATTCTGCTGCAGCAACATGCATAGTTTCTGGCATCCCAAATCAAGCTGATAGAAATCTTTACGCGCCAACTCTCAATCCCGACCGGTTCACTGTCTACAACCATTAAGCTGTCCGAATCGACAGATGCCATCACAAAGAGTATTACAAAATTTTCGCATGATTCTGATGCTGAGCTCATCTAGAAAGCTTGTTTCATACGTTATGAAGATGTGTTCCGCGTTGAACTTAGATTCAATGAAGAAGATTCGAAAGTCTGATTGCTGTTAAGGAAACTTGGAACAACAGAGCACTCCAGGTATGTCAAATTTATTTTGCCTCAGTAAGCTCGAGACTATCCTTTCGAGGAGTCTGTCAAATGCTTGGGCCAAATATTTTGAGATCAGTCATCCATCATCAACACGCGATACCAATGCCTGAGGATAACCAAGATGGACGCCAATGACTACGTCACTTACGCTGGCATCGTCAATCGCGAGTGCAAAAAATTTGACATCAAATCCATCACGTTAGATCAGTTCAAATGCCTGATTTTTATATGTGGCCAACATTCCCCACGGGATGCAGAGATTCGCACCAGGCTGCTGAGTAAACTTGTGCAAGACCAGCAAATGATTCTACAGACTATAACTACATAATGCCAAAAATTGCTGAACCTCATGCAGGACACGCATTTGCTGAAGAAGCAACAACCAACCCCAAGTCTTAGAGTATTAAAAGCCACATCAAAAAACCGCTTCCAAGTGAAACAAGTCATGAATGCCCAGAGAGATTCCCAAAACCCCGACTGCATTCTGGAGAGGTGGTGAGTGGCATTTTGTTCGAGTGTGTCAATTCCTAAAACATGTTTGCCACAAGTGTCATAAACAGGGCCATAAGGAAACGCACTGCCGATCCGGACTGCAGTTCAAGCGTGCTAGACATACGCGACCGAATTTAAACGTTCCCAAAATATTTAACAGATATAGTGCGGTTCAAGCGGCCTATTTTGATGAACACGTGGCTCGCAGCAAGCACATCAGCCTTCACCTAAACGGGTAACAAGTGCGTCATCAGCTAGATACAGCCTCGGACATCACAATTATCTCCATCCAAACTTAGAAGTATATTGGTGCGCCGTTAATCATCCGAACGACGCATGTTGCGCTTAAAGCTTCAGGAGTTCAACTTAATCACAATGTTGAGCTGTGGTGTGCAATGGTTGTTGGCTCTACTCAGGCAAACGGCATCGTTTACATTACGGGCTTGTCATATTTGAATCTTCTTGGAATCGACTGGATCCAGAAGCTTCACCTGTTCGACATTCCTCTGAGTCAAGTCTGCAATGTCCATCGGCTCGGATTTATGAGGCCCTTTTTGGAAGGCGAGGAACCAAAAAACAACCTGATCGAGCTGCTATGAGGGAAATTCCTGTCTGTGTTTTGCAACCACTTGGGAAAATGTACAACGACCAAAGCAAGCCTTATTCTCAAAGATGGTGCCAAACCCGTATTCCGACCCAAAAGACTGGTACCGTACGCTGCGCTTCCGATTGTTGATGCTGAACTTGGTCATTTGGAGCAGGCCGGAGTCATCCAATCTGGAACTATTTAGCGTGGTCAGCACCTATTTTTTGTCAAGAAGAACAATAGAACCGTTCGTATGTGTTGACTATTCTATTGGATTGAACGCTGCTTTGGAAATGCACCAGCATCCTTTGCCAGTCCCAGAAGATTTATTTGCTAAGCTTAGTATTGACGCATACTTTGCAAAGCTATATTTATCATATGCTTTTTTCAATGTGAAGTCTACATTGCTTCAAATGAGTTGACGCGCTCACTATGGACAACACAGCAACAATTCTATTTTGAGGTATTAGCTGGGAACGTGTGGACCTGTGATTTAGAGACAAGAATGTCTATATATTAAAAATATGCTGCAAACATTCTAATAATTCCTGAAACACAAGTTCATAAACTATTTTCATAACACATAGATCGGTGACGCAATGCATTTCCTCTCTTAGGTTTGTAGACCATAAAATATTTACTTTTTTGCCAAACCTGGCGTTTGTACAATTACTTTGACATTTTCGTTAGACATTGTATTTAATCGTGCATACTATTTCCAGTAAAATAATATTTCAAATACTTCACCAAATATTTGCTTGTTCACCTGACGTTAGAGGGTCATTGTAGTTTATTTACTTATGACAGGCATACACTCCTAATTGCAAGTATGTATTTGAAGGTATTTATTCATTCAGTATCGTTAGCGCAATGACCGTTTGGAACTTTTGCATATGAAACGAACATAGCAAAATGCAGAAATCTTATTTAAATTACAATATTTTTCCCCAATACATTAATTAAATGGCCGGGTTTCCACAAGGCTTTGAAGCAAAGTAATAGTTAATTTATTAAGCGAACCTAATCAATAAATCAACGCAAGCTTTTTCACATCATCGCCCGAGAAAATGGCCATCGGAGGAACAACTAAGAAAGCCACAATATGTGGTAATAATGTATGCTAGTGTCAGACTTCAATGATGTTGGTGTAATACCACTTATTTAATTTTATTTTCGTCTTTCTTATAGGTCAACTTCTGCTTGAGTCTACGTCATTCGAACGGTGCAGCGTAACATATGAGATACAGTCAGAGCGTTTTATCTATGAGAAAACAACATAATTTTACATTCTGTACATCAGCAAGTTTATGAAAATATTTAACACAAAAAATCTTTTGTCACGGAAGATGCGCTGTTGATATACTCCGTAGAAAACACGCTCGATTCCTGCTAATGATGAAGAATCGCACGCCCTAATAATTTCCACGCTTTCGAGCATAAGCATGTACGGTAAAAATGTTTATTCAATACAGCTTTTGCGGATATGGAAATAAAGTTAACCGCGTTCTAATCTCTCATAATTTGGTATAGATATCTTTGTTGATATGCCGGTTGAAACAGCCAAACATTTGCCATTATTTTATTATTTAGTTTCTGCAGCTTTAACTTTTAACTCATGCTCATTTTTATAACCAAATATTTGGACGATTACAGTGCATAATAATTAGGGTTTGTTATCATAGACACGTTATCCGACGGAATGACCTACATGTAGTGACTAGTCTAGACAATATAAATTTGTTTCAGCAATGCATTGGCTATTGGCAATTAATATGTTTATGCTTAAGGATCCGGCATTAACAAAAGAATATTTAATAGCACAAATAGGTGAATTGGGGTATTATGTACACATTTATTTTTATTTTTCCTTCATGTGCATTGTAGCGCATGGTGGAAAATCTGCAGATGCAAAACCAAATGAAATTAAATAAACATTTATATGCTTAACACGGCACTTTTTGCTTGCTTGATAAGTGAAATCGTAAAAGTGATTGTTCTGCTAAATTAAAATTGTTAAGTTTTGGGCAAATCGCCATGTTACTCAGACAAACTATGCCTCTGTGTATCGGTTTGTAGTGTATTACCAAAATTGCGAATAGAGTTCATCCACAATTCATATTTGAAAGCACTCGCCACAAACACGTGCACAACAGTCGACCTAGCGAAACATTTGACTTCAGTGCTGAAACAAAAATAACTCAATTTAATTCCCTGTGTCTGCTGGCAAGGAATATCATATATATAGCATATTTTGCACTACGGAAACAGGAACATGATACTGCAAGACGATACTGAAGAGAAGTACTGTGGTCAAAAATATTGCATACCGAAGCATTAAGTTAATTTAATAAATAAACAATCCATTTACATTGGGGTTTTAATTTTATTCATATGCAGATACTTTAATGTTTCCCCAACCATTTAACTCGTTAACTTGAAGTCAGTAGGATGATGGATGTGGGCCGTTTATTTTACACGGTTCCAACTCTTAGGATGGAATATTTACCGAGTATGATTCACTTGCTCAACTGGCAGCGGAAGTTTGTAAGTCGTAATGGGTGGCAAATAACTCTGAAGAACACCATTCTGATTTTTATGTTAAGTCTGCACTTTCTAACTATTCTCTCACAGCACTAGTATATAAGATCAAAAGATAAAGCTGAATACCAATCTTAAACGCTAGACTAATTTATGGTTTGTGTTCTGTGTCAAATACAATCGAACCATGCCGAAAATTGTTAGCGCTATATATACATATAACAAACCTTTTATAGTAACTCCCCAATGTTAATAGCACAAGTTCTTAGGTCTTTCCAAACAATATATATGTATTAACTACCAAACTATGTTGCGCTTTGTGCCAGCGCAATCTAGGTCCGTAATTACTTTGTGTAAATGCTCCCATTATTGTTTCTCCTTTTGCGGATATATGCTGACGGTTCTGAAAATCAAAAGCTGGAACAGACCATTACGATTTAGACTGTAACTGTCGGTCAACTCTAAGTAGTACTGTTTTATATTAAATTAATAATTATTTCATTTGATAAGAAAAAAGGTATATCAATGGAGTTTAGACGGATTTATATAAAACTGGGTTTGGTTCACCGCTATTAGCTTGCAAGCCTGATAAAATTCCAATCCGGAAAATCACTAAACGATCTGTTAGAGCTTTTAGTCCTTGACAGTTGTGCTCATACTTTATATGTTTCATATGGGTTTTAGCTGCAACCTTTTTCATATATGATGCGACTGGGTGTTCGCATATCAGCAGGTGCTCTCCACTTACTTAATTAATCGCATTGGGTCCGTCAAATAAATCAGCAAAGGTTCTTTGGTCAAAGAATGGATCAGCACATTTGAATGTTACACACTGGTAGCAGCAGACAAGCTATCAATTGCTGCACGATTAATGTAGGGTTGTTCTTGTTCATATGGAGGATTGACACTTTTCCATAAAACGGAAACATCATGAAGGACCTCCTTGAAATTCGTTAAACTTTATGTCACGAGCCACTGCTATTGCCTTGAATGACATAAATGCTATGAAGACGCTGCTACATGCTGTTCTGTGTTCAGTAATCGAACGCACTATTTTGTCCTCTATCTGTGTCATCTTACATTTTCCCTCGATAACTGATTTGTCATTTTTTACTTGACATAAGTCATCTTCTTACTTCTTCCTATTCAGTACTATTGCTGCCTTAACCACGAATCGTTTCGCAGCTGATCTATTCCTATATTATACTGCGAAGCTTCTAACTTTAAATTGGAATCATGTCAGCATGTCTCATCACAGGTGTCTTGCTTTGGACCTTAATTACCGCTAGGTTGAAACAAAGTACTTTTCAGTAAAAGTGTTAGGGGTAAGCGAACAAGCTTCATTACGATCGCCGGCAGGCGACGGTTGCTGCACATTTTATGGTGCTTGATCTCATATGTTGACTTCCCTGTATCTTTTGACGCAATTCTTGATACCTGCATGTCTGCAGAATACTGCTTTGATGGCCGTTCGTGTTGTTAAACAATAACTAAACATCAGTGAGATACCGTTGCTTGTTGCGGACAGTGGTTGCAAGGTGCGTTGATGAACTGTGATTTTGCCTTGTGGATTAAGCATTACATATATCACAGTAAGGGATATCAGCGTGTATTTTTTAATAGTTGTTTGGTTTGTCTTCGCCAGAGTAGCTCAAATCAGTTGGCTCCTCCACAGCTTTCGCCAAACTCAAAAGAAATTTGCCTGGGCGAAATATAAAGATGGCTCCACGATGTTCCTGGCAAGCGATTACGCTTGGATAATCAAAGATGTGCTAAAACATGTTAACAAATTTTCGGGGCGATTTGAATACAGAAATTGACTTGAGTGCACTGAGCCTCAGCACAGCCATTCAAACAAAAGGAGTTTAATTGCTCCTCATAGTTCAAAAAATCCGATATCTTTGATGATAGATAATATCAAATTGACCAATCGCCATAATCGAAAAAAGCATTACCGATATAACGGTATGGGCTGCTTGATGGTGTTGTAAAATACGTCAAGCATAATTAATCAAAATTCTTGTGTGTGGGGTGGTCTTACCAACAAAGCGTGTATACAATTTTATCCGGAATGCAATACGGTTGTGATAATGTAGGTCTGATATTAGAAAAGCGCAGCTAATGGTCTATTTCGTTTTAGCCCTTTAAGTACTGAAGCAGCTTCAGTTTGATGTGATTTTTCCTTTTTACGACATTAATGCAGCTGTTGGTATTTGTGCAAAAATTGCGTCCCCTGTGAAAGTTTATTAGATGAACAAATGGCTCTCATATACGACGGTTTGAAGCATTCCCATTCCGGAAGCAATCAAAGATCTCATTTACCGATAAGCTAAGTTTTTCATATCCAAGGACTGTTGATGCAATCGGTGTATAAAATGAACTTATGGCTGCTTATCAGAGCAGCGTGATTATCCTTTTTAAAGTATCATGTAAACCAAAATCAATTTTCTGTTTGATATTAACTAAATTTTTATTTAGCCACGGACGGAAGATCTGATTATTTAAATCACAGTATAAAATATAACATCCCGTTATATATCCAGTGTAGTACTTTCAGTCTTTGGGTAAAGCATGTATATGCAGCGCAGTAAACGGACTATCGGCAAATCTCAACCCTGTATTATTTGATGGCATATGTTATAATATTACTTCAAAATATCAGACGACCATTCGGACATTTGTTTGAGAGATAGTATTCGACAGGTGCGTTTTTATTTTGTATAAATAATGTGGTTTTATAAATGATAAACCATAACTTACCTGCATGTCTTCATTTTAGGGATGTATTAAGTCTGGTTTAACCTTAAGGTTGTCTATTTATCTATTGGAAATCTCCTTGGATACAAACCATGTCAGTATTATGTTTCATGCCACGAATCCCCTTGTACTACTAGCTGCTATCTCACTGTTAATGAACCAGTAATATTCTAAATTATGGATCGTTATATTTCACCTTGGAGAAAGTTTTCTCTATATACACCAAGGGCGTCACCAAGCAGTAACTTGTGGATGGTAACGCAAAATATCGCCCTGCTCACTTGACCCAAAACCGGAAACTATTTTAGTGCGTTACTTAAATTGGACGTTCATATGCGCGAGGTCCTTTCGCCGTTTGCTAACAGTAATGCACATTTCAATGCAAGTTAGCAATATCCAGACTCTTTGTTACTCCGTGCAAAATGAATTTCATCCGCTGGCTGCACTAATGGCTCTTCTGGACCTGCAGTTTTAGAGAGACAATTTAGTCTATTCACATTATGCTGCATCTAGCACTGCAAAGCCTATAATAATATAATTGATTTAGCTAACGTTACAACTACCCCGTATCACTTCATTTGCCTACTGACTCATTGGCTCCTATCGAATTCGCTTCACTGCATAAAAGTTTAACCAACCTGCAGTCAGACAAAGCACGCGGAAATGGCTAGCTGCCTCCAGTTATCCTGAAGTTGTGCCGGTTGTATAGCTCAGCCTTTGTCAGAGTCATACACCATATGCGTGAAGCAAGGGAATATGCAGACATATAGGATGAAGGCCAATACAAAGTCAGCATCGGAAAAAGTACTGGTATACATGTGTAAATTGCGTCATCACGGTGCATTTTAAGATATTTAAGAGAATTACCTCAAAAGACGTTTAGTCAAAGTACGTTCGGATATCAGCGTGCTTATAGAAGTGCATGATCCGCACAAGACTGGGGCTTGTCTACTTCATTCAGTGTTGTCAGGGCTAGACAGTAAGAACAAATCCCTACCTGTCTTCTTCCTCGAATATGTGTAGCATTTCAAATACTATTACAAGACCTGCAGGCTTGTTTTGTTCCAATTTTCCTAGGAACCATACCATAATCTTATTCTGCCAAACTTTTCAAGTCACACGCTTTGGCGGCAATAAATTCTCACTGCTTAACACTACATCGGGCGTCATACAATAAAAAGTTTGCCACCCTACTTGTTCTCAACTAACATTAGTTCCACACTATTCTCTTAACGTAGGGAGATGACTTTAGCACTGGTGTGAGTCACAAAACAAAGGCCTTTCTAGCTAGGCTGCAAAGTCCGTGGAATTGTCAAACTCTGGCTGCTTTATTCTGAATGCATTTAGTATAATGTCAACATATTTTCACTAGAAAAAGCGGCCCGTTATCTGGAACTTCTCACAGAATCTCACAATCCAATAATTTAAGGTGCATCAGTCAAACCGTAGTTAAAATGTGCCAATAATTTTCGTCGTCACACAAGGTGAATAAAAGATTACAAAGTTGGACGAATTTAGTGTAATGTTGATCGAATGTGTACGATACATTTTGCATTGAAAATGCATTAATGCGTGCATTCTACCACAAGTGCCATATATTTTTTTCGTGTTCTTTCTAAGTTTAGTGTATAATCTTTTCAAGCTGTTTGACAGGTAACCAAAGCAATCATCTCGCTACATTGGTATAGCAGATCCAAAATTGAGTAAACGTTATCTGACGCAAGTTTATTCATGTACAAATCTACTTCACTATATTCTGATAATAGGCAGCCGCTCAACACTGCACATTCATAATGCAAATGCACCTTGACAACCAAAAATAATACAGCGAATATAGCCCACATGAAGCATACCGTTCGTCGGTCATTACGTCCTTGTTCACACTTCTATTTGGTCAAAAGCTTGCTATTAAAAAATCGGTTGTTTAATTCTACAGAAGGGATTTCCTCCTCCAGGGTATATTTTTATTACTGAGCTATTTTATGTTTCCTGAATGGCGTTTTTCTATGTAGATAGCACGTGTGTGTATGCTAAACTGTCACCGGTCACGGATGCAGAAATGAGCATTTTTGGCTTGAACTGGGTATTTAAATTTACATGGCAGGGAGACCAAAAGGCTATTAATAAGTAAACTCCATACCAGTACATTTCGGACGACCTATACGCAGTAATTTCACGATTTAGCTTTCAAACGTTAATATTCAATACTTACTATGGCAGTTGCTATAAGCAACCATTACCTCTGTTCTTCAAGAATTTTCTAGAACATGCGCGTGTGTTTTATGACAACCCACATTAAAGTCTATCCGAAAACTTATCAGAAATTAGGAAGTCTTATATCGATAGCGCCTCAGTTACAACAACACATAAATCTATAAAGAAGAAAGTCAAATAGACGCATTTGTAATTTACGAATATTTATCACACTTAGACTTAGGCAGAAAGTTAGCACACATAAAAAAGCGTTAGACGGCAGTTTTGTTCCATTGGGACTCGACAGCAGTGCGCACCAACCGATACCTACATAATTTGAATACACACGAAATCTCTCTTGCGAGCCATATATGAATGCAGCGGACCGCCATAAATGATATATATAGCTGTGTTACAGCGCGTTCGATACTTTGCTTACACTTATTTTATAAATGTGAGGATAATAATGCTGGCCCCCAGTGCAACGACTACTTTAGCAAGTCGCCACAAATCGAGGTGGCATGCAAACCACAATGGTAACTGCTAAGTATTTTTGCGTTTAATGGAGATGGACTCGGTATTTGTGAAGTACATTCGCCGAAGTATTTAGGTAAAAATCCACCACACATCCAAAGAAGCAGCTGACAGTTTTTCCACCTAATAATGGTCGCCATTTTGAGCACCCACCGAATCCTACCATATTCGACTACCTTTGCCTACAGACAATAATCTAGAGTACATGTAATATACTACTGTGTCTGCGTCTTATTTCAATTTGTTAGCAGAACTCAGTGGCATTAGTCCCTGACTCACAAGAGTAATTTTGGTTCATGGAATATGATAGTATCAGGTTAGTGCGCACTGTTAGCGTGTCCCATTAATGCACAACCACCGTCTGTTACTTTGCATTGAGTTTGTGGCCGTCTACCTGAAGCCAACTAAATGAATATTAGCAAAAACCAATTTCTCGCGCTATTACGCATAACCATACAGTTTGCCTTTTCAGCCTAGCCTCCGCCTCGATTTGTGGCGGCTTGCAAAGGAAGTTGTTTCTCTAGGGATAGTACTCTCCCCTGCGCATTCATCACATGCATATCAGTAGAGCATGAGCTGTGCTATACCGCAGTTGGTTTCAGTAATATCGGTCACCTGCCGCCACCTATTGTTCAGTGGTATGTCACTGCCTCGCATGTGGTAGTTCATGGGTTTGAAGCCGGTTGGATTCCGTAGGCATGCACCACTGACGAAACCATATATAACAAAAAGACCCTCTACATATTTCTTTAGTCTAACTGCAGCTAGTGTATACAAATCCTGATAAATCACCTATGACTTAGAAGCGCGAATTTATTATTTTCATCAGTGCCTTAAAAAGTAGTCGTGGTAATATTTATTAAATGCAGCGTGTAATAAATCGTACTTGCTTGTATAATCAGCTTCTTTAGATAAGCCAAAATCCGCCTGCTCCTAAAGATTGACCATGGGTAGCTTGCACTGCACCATACACAGCTTCATCCACGCATTACATAACTAGTGTAGACCCGATGCAAAAAGAACTGGGGTCATGCTTATATAGCTGCGTTTAATCAACGGAGCCTGGTCAACACTTCATCAAAAGGCTAAATAGATCCATGATTGCCTATTTGAAAAATCATGCTTACCAGATTTACGCACATGCTTACAAGGTGACCAATAGACATGCAAAATGAGTTCTTCTTCTTATCCATAGATGCTTTTAAGGCTGACGGACAAAAGTTATGTACACAAAATATCGGCATAATCCAGGCAATTGCAAACCTCACTGTCAATCGGAAGATGAGATAATTAGTGTACGTTGGCAAGATTGTAAATGCCGAAGTGACCTAAATTTGTTGACGTTGAATCAATTCCTTTCGGCTGATAGAAAATGTCATTCGCCTTCGCAGAAAGCATATTTAGTTTGTCTAGTTTTCTGTGAGGTCAAATGTTGAACCTACTTAGGCCCATGCTCCTACATTCAGTAAATCAATGTCATATTCTTTCTACCCATACCATTTGCACCGCAGTCTCATGCATATGGGAAAATCGCCCAGACTGCTGCTCAGCTTGGCGAATTCCGCATGAATAAAAGTTGCTTGACTGTGAAAGAACAGTTAGAAGCTAACCCAGGGTTAACAACCTTCAAATATAGGCACATATTAGTGTGCTTTTCTGCAAAATGGTAAGGACTATGACAATGGTTCTATTGAAAAATGCTAACTAAAACTGACTCAGATTATCTACTGCAGTTTGATTATCGTAATCGTTGGTCTACTGAAGTCGCGTTACCCTGGCTTGCACATTCAGTTTTGCCATTACTTGGAAATAACATTAACTCCTTATGAACATGTTTTCCTGACTGCAGTAATACTTTGGACTGAGAGAAAAATTATTTTATTTAGTAGACACACATTTTGGTAGAATTTGAAAGCTTACCGTCTACTTATTAATATAAATTTTTTACACAGTTTAATCGAAAAGGAGGATGCGATTAATTTGTTACTCACCCAGGTTGCAGGAGTTCTCTACGGGGCGATACTGTTTCCATTCAGCTTTTCTACTTATTTAACATAAGTATCTACCCTTGATAAAGCTTGTCTTTTGAAAATTAGCATACGACTTGGTACCCAACATCCCAAGGCATCCTCATCAAAACAATTACAATCGAAAGTAGACAAACTTTCATTGTGTCCTGGAGCTAATTTGTTAATGCCGAAAACTTTAAAATGCGATCACGTTCGCTTTTGCTTTGTAGTAAGGCCGCCGTTATCAACAGCTTTGCATGTATCGCCCTGCAATCCATACAATATTGTGCGGTTTCAATCCACCGTAGAAGTAAAGTTTGAAAATGTTTTGTTTAGCGTTGATCTTCCTTGGTCACAAAAGGTGAAGTTGCAAAACTGCTCTTCTGTGATCTTCTTCTGCCATTCTGTATGCGATACTTGGATTTGCCGCCAATACTGTATTATTCGGCTAAAACTTTTGACATTTTCTAACGCTCCCTAGTTTCTTAAGAGCCAATTATGCAGTTACTAGATGCGCTATGACCGCAAATTTCTTGAGATAGTTGCATTCCAAAGCTGGTCTTTGTGTACAAGATTACCTTTACTCACACAAGGAGATGTAAAATACTTGCTCCAAAAACATCACCAGTGTAAGTTATATTATTGCTGGCGCATTGTCTAATTTTGTAGCAAATTTTGCAATCGTAGGAATGTGTGTGTTCACATTCATGCACTTACATGGGCTAACCACGCTTCCTTCATACAGAAGATCTTGCTGATTCCTACCGAAATTCAGTTGCTATAGTATTAAAAAATGTTCGAATTTCATCCACCGAAACCGTCTAACAGCACACATATTATTCAAACTTACAGCGAAGAATACAAAAAGCGTAATCTGTGCCTGATATTTATAGGTAGTTCTAAATAAATGATTAACGTATAGTCACCAACTAACGCATAGCGAGGGAATATTTGAAGCATTAATCGGTTGACTAGCAAAATATAATCGAGAAAAGTAAAGAATGACATAGATTTATATTATGATATATGTTAAATTCGATTGTTCATACGGACAACATATAATTACCTATATCAAGCAGAATGAAATATATATATTCATCAAGTGCTTACAGTGCTAGATTGCATGCTAGTATCTTTCTTAAGGAACGTATATACTGAAGTTAAAAGAACATGGCAATTATGTGAAAAAAGCGCTTTATTGAACAACGATAATTTTGAGGACAAATTATGACTATTATTTCATGAATCCAGTTGCCAGGTTTGGTATCAGAACCTTGTTAATCCTTCCACAAGTGCGTATCTGTATTGCACACCTCTATCCTGACGGCAAATTACATAATATTTTTCAATGTCAAAATGTTCGTCGTATTGATGGATTCTTTATTTTATATATATTTAATAAGCTGTAGCTTTATACTCGCATTTTCAACATGCTTTCATTTTCCTGTGCATGAAATCTAATGTTTGCAAGCAGATCTATTTTCATTCATTGGTAATTCTCTTCAATGTTATATTCCGCGGAGGTGTTCAAACAACTATTTTTCCTCCGTTTGTTTAAATTTGCTTTTTGCTGACGCAAATTAACTAAATAAGTCATAATTGTTTTAATCGTAAGCAATCGTTTTTAAACCTGTAGAAACATATATTTAAGGATTTTTCCAACCCCATACCTTTTTACAATATCGCATAGTCGGCGTTCGATCTTTTCTTAACATGTAATTAACAAAACCTTTAGACGCTGGTACAACGTTGCATCGAAACGCTATCCTGCTTCACAAAAATACGCATACTAATCGACCCATCATGAATGTTTTATTGATCCAGTAACCGTACGAATATTAGCATATGCACGTGCTGTTTGGCTGTGTCAGTTTGATTTCTCCTTGCTGCTTTTTGGATTACACAAAGCAATGCTAGTAGAGAAAAAATGTGCGCCCACATGTGTGAATAATACACATTTCCCGTTGCACTGACATGCATTTTCAATACTATTTTTTATACATGATTTCTTCTAAACACATTGAGCAAATGAAATACACATTGAAAACTGTGACTTAATAATCACATCTGACCATCACATGTGCGAAAGACAACTGGCAGCAGTGCGCATAATTTTCAAGTACCGAAGTTATAAACTGCCATTATAAGAATTACTCATTAATTCTCAGGTAATTAATGGCGTGTAACTTTGTAACAAGTATTACATGCATGAATTGAAACGCGCAACATCAAGGTTGTTTGCGATCCACATGGAAGAAAAATTAACCAATGCAATTATTGTGACCGTACCTGATTTTATAGATCAATATGGAGTGTTGATCGACCGAAAACACAATATCTTGCAACCTGTTTACAAGTTGGTTCTTAGCTTTAGGTAAATTCAGCAGCAGCGAATCCGGGACCATAAAAGGAATTTTGAGACTCCTACCTCTTTAACCATCTGGTCACGATAAGCAAGGCTTTTCACAAAGGATAGATTGAAGCGCTAGTTCTCTTAATGGTTTTGCGAAGTGCAATCTCAGTGTGGTTCGCCATCCAAAAGATGTTAAGCAATATGCTATAATGTGGTATACGTGTGCGAAGGTTAAATATTCAATAATAACCTACATCACGGTGAAAAATATATATTAAAATATTATGAACGATAAAGGATACAAAACCACAAACAAGGAACAGATATTGGCTTAGCTAAATTATCCGAAGTAATTTACAAAGCAGTTATTTAATGAGGGCACTTTTTGGCTCCAAATAGTGAATAGTAAGAAACTACTGATATACTATTGACGCTGTTCTGGCTTATACAATTTTGCAGCTGCCTGGTCGATCATTTACATAGGCATTCGGAAAACGCTTCGTGTAGTGCTTAGCTAAAGACAGTAGGCATTGTTGTTATAAGGTTTATAGATTGGTGGATACAATGATCCTAACAGATTTGGGCCTTGCAATTTCAAAGCACCAGAGGTGTTTCATTGATTTGGCCTTTAATTTGAAGCCCGTACTCGTGAGACCAGTAAATATATTAAAAGAGCAGTTGGGTCTGTGGGTAGCAGAAATGCAGTGATTAAACGCTTGATCGAATATAATGCCAAGCAAGAAGACCTGGCACATGTAACATGGAAAAAAGTACATACATTTAGTGAGTGTTTCCTTCACATGAAATCATCACGTAATTCCAATGATCAGTGTCGCATCTAATTACGTAATTAAGGTGCAATAGTTTGAATCTATACCATCTATGATATGTTGCGGGTGCAGTACAATTATTTTCTGGTATTGCTTTAACATAAACTATACAAAAGATACATTAATGACTGCTTTGTTCAACAGTAGAAAACGGTATTTAGGGAAAGCTGTCATGTTGTTCGTGAGAAGCTGTATTTCCTCCGACGAATTTATAATTGGATGGTGAAGATTACGGATCACGTCATATAAACGGTTGCATGATGCTATCTTTAGGTACAGGGAATGAACTGATATAAGTGAAAGATACGAAGTTAGTAAACTGGCTTCCTTGTAAACAACAAATTTCGTGATAAGTGTAGTTATTTTGTCTACAAATTCAGGTAAATTGGGTAATCCTGGTAAAAAGTTACTTTAAGGAAAAAACAAACGAAAATTAAAAAATCAAACATTTTAACAACAGTTAATAGTTCCCACTGCTAAAATGATTGCTTGAATCAAAGAGGCAGATTTTGATGGTTTTGCTTTTATTATGCACTGACAAAACTAGTATATGTGCTAGATAGTGTACTGCATCTTATTTGGACCTTGAGTTCAATTAAGCGAACTGATGAGGTTTAGCCAATGCTTTTGGGCTGAGAGCCATTTTAAGAATACAATTCTCAGAGCCCTTCAAACCATAAGACCTGCAAGATATAGCTATATATATGCAACTTCTTTTTCTTGACACCGGCCTGACAATTTTACTATGTCAACGGTTGGATATGTTGTTCTGCCCAAAGTACAATATGCGAAAATCATGTAGGGTTTCTGTTCGATAATTTACCTTAACTAAGGAATACTTGGAAGAGACAAATCCGGTCAAGGGACTTTGTTCATTGCATTACGATTAATTCCGCGCACAAATCAAGACAGATCACAGGAAGGACATCTTCACAGATTAAAATGTATGTAAAGGAGATATCAAGGAATGCATTCGCATCATAGTCACAAAATATGAGTTTGAGTTCTTTGGTATTTGGTGTTTAATTGATGACCTTCCGGCTGAGTTCGTTTAATTGCTTAAGCGTTTTTATTTATCCCGATTATTATTGCCCGCGAGTATGGTTTGAACAAAGATATGTTTGAGACGACACAATTTGATTTTTACTTAGATCAAGAGAGACTGTTCTAACCTAGCGTATTTTGTTCAGCAGCAGTTTCTTTAAGCTTACGCAGATTTTTAAAGTTATGAAAACATAAAATATGAACACGGATGATATCTGTATAACACTGTGGTAGATTAATGGTATATACTACTGCGCCGGGTATAAGTAGTGTGGCG
>OX104060.1:65902613-65923818 GCA_944474145.2 Dicrocoelium dendriticum | reverse complement strand
CTACCTCCATTTAGTAATATTACCTGAATGTTAGTTGTTTCACGCAAACTTGGAATGTTCAAAGACAGTTATTGTCGGCGCCTGAAATTCCACCTCACATGCTTGTGATACTCGTGGTACAGCTTGTCATATTTAGATGAAACGCAACTTTAAGAATACTTGGTTAGAGCGTATAAGCGTTTCCCGATTACATAAAAACACATTCGGCTTATTATAACATGTCCCATGTTAATGATCGAATATAACGTTTTGTAGCAATCACGATGTTCTTCATCCAAATCTACGCAAAGTATTTGCTTTCAGCCCTGACAAATTCACCAAGACTAAGCAGGCAAGATTTCGTTAAATAAAAGTAGTCGTGAATCGGTCGGGGCAGTTGTGCTGTTCGGAACTAGGACAAGTTTAAGGTGAAAAGAGGTTTGCCATTAATATATAACAATAAACAGTTAAGCGTGGTAGTGTAATGCTAATGATTAACAAGCTGTTGATTTCGAGTTGTAACGTTTAATTTTAATGTGTGCGTCGATTTATAATTATTTTATATAAAAGAAAGAGACCGTCGATTTCCTTACGGCATGTTTAACACCGACTTGAAGCCAATCTTCTGCATCAAACTATAACCGCCTAAGAAATTTGCCGATATTTTATAAGACACATATGGCCGTGTAGTGTTCCATTTGGAGATCGCATATTGGAAGTAAGTACGTTAATTTTGCTCATATGTCCAGGATTTCTCATTCGATGTGCACTCCGTAATTATACACGGTGATTTCGTAACATCAAAATTTTGATGAACTTCGTTTCTTTTACCATGCAGCTAAATGTAAGTTGGCTGGGCACAGTGTGGATTTTAGATATGAAAATAGTTATCTGCGCATACTCAACGACAAGCAGTTTGGAAAGTAAAAGCCGTTCCCAGCATCATAATTCGTGTTCAATGTGTGTCGCTGTCAAAATATTCGTAATTAGCATAACTTAACTCACTTTATATCAGTAGATATTTTTCTCTTAAAGAGAAGAATGGTGGCAACGATTTGCTAAGTGCTGATATTATATATCAAAATGGCACAAAAGACGGGGGCTAATAAAACTGATTTGCCAAACTTTCTTACGTAGAATCACCAAAAGTGCATCTGTCCATAGACAATTTGGTAATAATGCGTTTGAGTAATGCTACCAAAAAGCACAATGCCAAGTATTGCTAACACCGGATTTGTGATCCTTTTATTTTAGTTATCTTATATATTACACGAAAATGATAAAACAATTTGATACAAGGAAATAACAACTGCGGATAAATGCACCTAAAACTTAACACATATTTGCAGTATGATAACTTTAAAATTTAAAGTACAGATTCATTGCAGTTTGACTTAGGAAACAGACACCTACATCTAAGAATGCCTTAGATGTCCGATGAGACCTGTCGATAACATTAGGTATCAAATACTACCGAATACTACCAGATTAGAAGCCACGAACTTAATATTGCCAGGCAGCTATCTATGCCACTAAGCCATGCGCGCAGGCAGCTGATCGCCTTAACCAATATCTAACTTCGTTATAGCGGGCTTCATCCTACAATGTAACGGATGTTATGGCGCAAAAGAAATTGCTGACCACCTGGGCCGCGACATCCCTTGCAATCCGCCAATAATCGAAGTGTCGAGTAAACAGCTAAGAAGGCAAAAACATATTTGAAAGCAATACCGGAAGTTGCTGAGTACTTGTGAAGATTCGTCGCCGTTATACTCAAGCTGAGAGTCACCACAAATCCAGGAAATATACAAACCGCAATTCTGTCAAAATACTTCATGATTATCACGGTTAATCAATAGGCTTAGGCTACTCTGAACAAGCTGAACTATACCAAAATCCTCAATGATACTCATCAGTAATATAAAATCAGTACACGTAGCTTCTAATTCCTGTGTCATACTTAAGCGCTATGAGGATATTCCTAGCTCTTGCGGCTACTCACTCTATTCTGCTTAGTTCATACACGGAATGGCATTGGAAGTGGAGATGAGCTATATCATTTGCTACTACCAATCACGCATGTTCGTGGTCGTCATCCATAGCGAACTGGCACTAGCCGCTGGCATCATGCAATCATGGGGTGGAACTCCTCAAGGGTCCGCTAGGAGGTAAACTTGCCGGCCTCTGGTGCTTTGCCAGACCAGCCTAAGCTTGTTGGTTGCTCGTGACGCTAAAGAATTAGCTGAATTATACGAAATCCTCACTACTAATTAACAGCAATACGTTTGTGTCTTCACTTGATCTTAGATTCATTTGTTACATCCATAACTGCATAGTAACTTCGAATCACTACAGCAAACTGTATTTAGGCTGTTAATTGGACAGTCACGTTAAATCTGATCTTATGAAAATACAGTTTGCTCATATATTGGACACTGAGATCTACTACTGGGCTTGCGTTTCGTTGTAACGATTCGTTGCTCTCAGGCACAATTGTGGTAAATTCATATATAAAATAAACAACACGAGTTTCTTACATAAATTTTCAGTTATGGCCAAATATCAAAGCTCGATGAGCAACTGATCGCCCTGGAGAGTATGAATTTCAAACAATTTAATTATGGTCGCTAGTACAAATAACATGTTTTGACTAAGACTTTGCAATTTTGAAAGCTTTGCTACAGTTTCTTTCTGTCTGCTAACTTTACAGTTTTAAAATCGGATGTTCTCTTACCAATACTGAATACTGCAAAAAAGCGTAATAATAAGAAACATTATGTGCAACCTTTTCGAAATATGGTGCTAAAGGATATGAAAACGTTTAGCCGTGAATATCTTGAACATGGACATGTAACTTTTAAAATACCTTGCTTAAGAAATTACGAGATTCACATATATGAGATGTCATCGTATTCGTACAATAGTTCTCTGAATCAAATAGCTGAAAAATATTAATCGAACAACATTATTAACTACTGCAGATATGTTGCCTCCATTACCTGTTCGAAAAACTCTACCAACTAATTACCAATCATTATTTGAAGCATAGTGGATATGGAAATCGCTTCACATCCGGCTCGACAAGTTAGTCACTGTGTCTGCCTGAGCTGTATTTTCATGGTAATTGCATTGAAGTCCTCAGCATGGGACGTCTGTGAGATGTCGAATGCGGTAGTGCATACTGAGGTCGACTGGCATCCTAGATTTCTGTACCTAAAGTTACCTAAACTCGGGATGCTCCTATAGCGACGTGTTGGATTCGTTCATACTTTGTGTCTCGCCTTTGGTAATGGGACAAACCGTGCTCTAGCTTTGGTCGAATGACGAAAGAGAAGAGGTGAGTGGCAGCCTCTCAGACCATGTGCCGAAGCAACGTTTGAAAACCCAAAGCCTGCGCAGTCCATTACCTTATTGCTTGTTCGTTTATCCATGGATTTCGTATCGTAGCGCAAGAGTTTATCTCGATCCTTCACGAAGGTTGCGTGATATCCGTTTGCCGCTAGTGATGTATTTTCGACCGTGCAACCCATTGTGGTGCAAATAAAAAAGATAATGCTCTGAGTTAATCTAGAGAAGAAATTCTGCCGAGCATGTGGAATTGCAGTTGAGGTCTTGCTGAAGTACGACCCAGCATTCACGAGCTTCAATTTCTCCCCAGACTTTCTTGTTGTCTGCCAACAAGGCACACGGCGACCGGTGAAGCTGTGGTTTAGCATTGCTGGGGATCAGGAGCCGCGTAAGCCCCAGCACGTAGCCTTGAGTCACTCAACTTTTAGAGAGATACAGTAAGAAGTTACTAGACTTGTACCCTCCGATTTCGAAAGCATGAAGTCGCGGAGCCACCGTTGTATTGAAGGACCGACGTCGCACATCCTGAGTTGGCGAGGGAGGACCTCATGGCTGAACTTGTAGAATAAATGATGTTGTACAATTAAAAAAATGTATAAGCTGAGACTCCCGTTGTTGCAGTTTGCCATTTATGCATGCATAAACTGCGTGATCTACTGTCAATTTCAATCGAATAATAACAAAACATGGTTATAACATGGTCATAACAACCTCTTATTAGTATTAAATTATTAAACCAGTGACATAACCATTTCTAGTTCAAATATCCCCAGAACTCGAATTTATACCTAACTACAACTTATTCATCGAACAAATATTCAACAAAAATTCTAAAGAATAACTAGTTAACTAATTATGTAGGTTGTTTAGTAAAACAGCCGAGCTTTACACATTTAAATACTGACCATCTCTATAATTGACTATTTTGTGTAATTTGTTTAAACGTGCACTTTTAAACCGTTTGGATTCGGACCGGATTATTTTTTAAACAAGTGCATGTTGACCAATTGGAATCAGTATATTTAGCTGTAAACATACGAATTTTTATTTATTCTAACAACAACGCGAGATATAGCTTAAATAAGGGCGGTTCAACACAATTGAAAGGTTTTGCAACTTGCTCGTTTACAACAGCATTTAAATTGGATCTGCAATGCTGAGACACATAGTACGGTTAACATTAAAATGAGTTTGTGGGTCCATGCTGATCCACTGGAATTGCCTTAAAGCAAGAAAACATCCCGAAAGATCTGACTCTAGACAAGAGTCTGATATAGGTGATTGCCTGATTTTCCATGATAGTTGGCTGCGTAGTGATAAATTTCCTTTCTTTTAAGTCTGTATTACATTTAGGCTACAGGAGAGTTAGCTGTTCCTAACTAATGCTAAGTCGTCTAGTATTAACATGGTAATTCTTCAGCTCAGCCAAAATGGGAAAAAAGAACTCTGCTCTTAGCTAAGTTCAACAATAACGCACACAATAATCCGACATCATAACAACTCAGAATTAATGGAATTAACTTTCCTCAAAATAAACTAACACATATACGAAGATCTATAGAGTCCTGCTCGCTGATGCATATCTGGAAGTCGGCAGGTCATTGTTATCTGGCCTCGAATCTAAATTAGCTGACACCGGTGGCATCTTGTTTGATCTTTCAGATGTTGTGCGTCTGTCGCTGTGTGCCTTAAAAAATATTAGGAGTAACACAAAAGCTATCAGCAGTTAAATCCTTATTATAGCAGCAGCGGAATTAGGAAAAACAACGAAAAGCTTTATTACTCGTGCATTTTGCATTCAGTAAATATATTTTGCAAAAATCCTTCCATTTAACCTTCATTAATTTGTTGTACAGCTGACATGATAATGTACGCCAAAGGCTATTATGCATCCGATGTATGATAATGAAATACAATTAACAAAGTTTCGTCAGGTACTTCTGCAGACCCATAACTATCATGTTTAATAAATCACTAAATTATATATATTATTTAGAAGGTATCCTGCAGAGAATGTACGTGGAAAAGCAATAATCGGTTAATATGCCTAGCCTATGTTTATATATAAAAAATCGAAAAGCTAGGACGTTTCTATATACGTTTGTGTTATGCCGATTACATTTCGAATGATTCGTCATATTAGCCCACAGCGTGCATTCTAAAGAGCGCTTTTAGAATCACAGTAAATATTGTACCTGACTAACATATTGTATTTTCAAAAGATAGTGTGTTCTATTGTTGTTCTTATAAAACCCCGGCAGTTTTACCGCTGGAAACAAAGTGATCAATATGTAAAATATATATGCATCGATTATTTTAGTGTACTGGCAGGTAACTTCATTATTGAAGGCCAATCGACTTGACAGTAAAACTAAAGTTTAGTTGGAGCTGAAACTATCATTTTTGTAGAGTGAAAATTTGCATCTCGTAGATTATTCAGCAGGTGACAAACATCCTTTTACTGCCACTAAAATTATTTAATTACTTGGAATCTCATACATGTAAAGCTAATAAATTGACTAAATCTAAATCTTGAACACCTATATAACTGGTTCGTTTGACTGTTCTTTATTTGTAATATAACTAATTAACATTATAAATACCTATATCTGCAAGTCAACAACATTGGTCCAGATCATTCTGTGATCGGAATACGTATATGTTTTGTACCGCTTTTGTTCGTCATCCCCATGGAAACCCCCTGGAAACCTGCGGACTCATTTCCAGAGCACTTCTGTCTAAGGACCTTTCGAATAACGAAATTTAAAGCGTTACTCATGCATACGGAAAACCTTTCCTAAGTGAACGATTTGAAGTGTACTATTTGGAGTATGGACTCACTAGTAGTCTCCAGACAATTAGTACATTTGGAAAGCACGCCACTGCCTTAGCAAATCTGCTGTACGACGTGTGAGGTACATGCGGTTTCTTTCCAGTCGAAAAAGAGGTATATACGTTACATGCTTGATAAATAACCAATTCAAACCAGTGAACTCGGCTAATGTTTAATATAGACAACCCGCAATTGTTAATTTAGGTTTAACCGGTTAAGGTAAATTTGCCTCAACTTGTGCTTAGCCTAGCAGCTGAGGGCATTAATAGCGCACATGACCACTGCACGTACTGCAAATTTTTGATAAAGTATAGTAAGGATTATAATTCGGAGCTTCATTCCGTTACATCTGCGCTAATTGCATTCACATTAAATTCAATTATAGCTATTGGTTTCGGCGAAATATTCAACTCATTACCAATCAAAACTGGAGGTGTATGTAGTTACTCATAACTATCGTATCTAAGCAAATCTCTTAATCTTGGATTATATCTTAATCGTTTTATATCTTAGCATATGTAATCGCCCCAGTTGCTTTGTTTGTAACCATGACATATTTATCAAAAAGGTTAGCCTCACGCAATAAATATGGATATCCAGTAAGGTGCAACGGTAAATCCACTGAAGTTACTCAGAGACCCAGATTCCGGTAATATCGAAAAAGATTTCCTTGCATCAAATTGAAATTTTCTCAAAATTCATGTTGTGCAAACACTAATCTCTGCGATTTTACCTCGAAGACAAACTTAATAAAAATGGGCACGTTCATCTGCCATATGTCCCTTGGTCTTGATTCAAACTAGAACAATGATAATGAAGAATAATGCAAGCATTTTAGTCACTAAAGTTCTATTTAGGTCAATGGAATTCAAACATATGCGTCGTAATGGCCGGCGGTGTCTGCCATTGGTGGTAACATGACACATGGACATAGTAGCATTTGTGGATGGGTAAGATTTTACGCTTTTTGAAGTCGATCACTCTAACAGTATTCGAAAGATGCTGGGTTGCTAGTGATGAGAGCAAAACTCTGATGTTTTATAGCACTTTAGAATAAAACTATTGGTGTTTTAGTTGAGATTATACTGAAGGCGACATAGAGCATTCCTATGTTCATTATCAGGTAACGTAGAACAACTAAAAAATGCAATCTGAAAAACCATAAAGAAATTTGGAAAGTAGTAGGGATCAGTAATGCTCAGATATTACACAGATATGTTATAAAGATAAGTTTTAATGCTCATTTTGTCAAATGTTGTAAAAGACGGATTCCATGGGTGTATTCAAATTAAAGGTAAGCTGCGAAGCTTACTTAATTGGAAAGAGTAAGCTAACACGCAACGTACGCGATATTGGACGAAAGAGCTTGCACAAATTAAATGCATTAATAGACGTATAAGTTTAATTGTAGCTTGGTTGAAATGGCTGGGCCAGTCGATGAGAAAAAGTGCCAACTAAATTAGGGTTTGGATCTTTCCGTTGTTATGTAGCTGCAGCGCGCTAAAAAGTGGTGCCGTGTTTAAGGATATTAGGCCCAGTTACATAGCTTCCTTATAAAAAGTGTTTTAGTTACGTAAAGCTAAGCGTACTTTGATCAATGTTGATGCTAAACTGCAGTGTTCCAAAATTTCCGTTTAATACAATGAATCGAAAAGAAGCAATTGCTGAGTGAAGTTATCTTAACGTAGCTTACTACAAACACAAAATTTGCTATTAGAACAGTAGATCCGAATTGTTCAGGTTGAGAGAACCCTCAGCAATTTTGGCTTGGTCTGCATGTTGTTCACCTTTAATGCATCGTTTTAGTGTTGGCACAATTAGCAGTTGACGGGCAACCGATCTACTATGTACTGTTGCACTACTGAGAACCGGAATTCTCCATGTTTAGTACGAAATCTGGCTGTTATACATGCCACCGAAAATATAGTGAAACTGGTACTCATGGGTGGCGGTGTCAACTGAATGTGTTGTATATACATTGCGTTCTGGTAAAAGCATTTGCTCGGTAGAACAATATGAGCTGAGTTTCCAGATAACACATCCTACTGGCGTGCCATAAACTATGGCCGTAACATTCATCAATACGGGATAAACAATGGTGATGATACACATCATGTATGTAGTTCACCTTCAGTGGGAAAACATACTAACATGTTAATGGATTTGTCATGATTCACCATTGGAACCGTTCCGGTACATGTGCATCCTGCGAAATTGATTCACAGTATATTAAGACCATTTATCACCGGAGTCCAAAGGTATAAACATTTTGTGGAGTACCAGCTAAAATTGCAACTCTAAAACGCAAGCTGTGGATCAGCTGCAATATTTATTGGCCCGCATCAGAATTTTCTTTTATCCTGTAAGATACAAACAGGAAACCAGCTACCTGTGCTTTACTTTAATATTATCAGAAACACCGGAGGGAAATTCATTGTAAACCTTTATAAAAACAAGGACCGGTAAGTACACCAAGAGCTGTGTTGCAGTGCGCTATGGTACAAACAGAATCAAGCCTTTAGCGTTGCATTCTGGAAGGACATAATTGGTTCCTTGGATGCCATTACTAAGGAGTTGCATAAAATCTGTGGAGCTTTAAGAACAAATGGGTATCCCCATAATTTCATCCTCAGACGTTCCATAGCACTTAAGGTAAATTCCTCGGGGATGAAAGATGCCAAGAAATCCGTCACTGTATTTTACTTCTAGAGGAGACAGTGCTGTTAATGACTGGTTCAAACGCCTGAGAAAATTTGTTGTAAAACATTTTGCGCCATGCCAGAGAAATACATACTACAACAAGAATTTATTCGTCATATCTGTGCGATACACTGATTCCGTTAAACTGACCAATGCTTGTTTATGCGTACAAATATATTGCACGAAACGTGGGGCTGTATTACACGGAGCCAGTCTTATTGGATTCTAGAACACATAACGGTTGTCCTACAGAAGCGAAGCGAAAATTTCTGTAGGTTCCATAATTTCACTTATCTTAGCGTTTAGTACAGCGTTTCCTGAAAATGACTGCAAGTACCTGTAGTACATTCATGATCGTTTGTTGCATGATTACCGGAAATATTTTCTTTCTTTTGCGGATGATACACATATATATATATCGCTATCAAATATAGCCAGAGCTGTGCGTCAAAATATAACGCCAATCGTGCCTTTTGACTAACATTGCAAGATACATTGATGTGTGTCCTACTTAATCTTCTTAAAGGACAGTGAGGTACCCTTCTACACAGTAACTGTGTAATGTATCGACTCGTTTCTAGTAGAATTAAGATTGCTAAGTAATACGCAATCTACATAACACCCTCTGCCCATTTATATTTTGTGTATGGCGAAGTACCAATAGTTGTACTTTACTTAAAATATGGTTACTTTCATATGATTTTTCTGAGAAAGTATAGCGTATTCACTAGACAAGACGCTCTCGCACGAATCGAAAAAATCATTGTCCCTAGCAGTCGTCAGTAGACATTTTATTAGAATAAGCAAACATTTAAATTCTAACTCCTACTAACCTTTAGTTATAGTGAGGATGCTTGAATGTTTATAAACATCATCAGTTAGCACCTAATGATGTATGTTATAGTGCATCGCTTACTTTACGCAAGTAGGTCTCGCGATATTTCATCTCAGCTCTTAATGCTCTATTGAGCAAATGCTTTTACACGAACGCAATTTATATACAACACACTCAGCTGAAACCGCCACCCATGAGTACCAGATTCAGTGGTATGTAAAAAAGTCAGAATGCATGAGGTAGTCCACTCTGCCCATTGTGCCGAAATTACAGCGACGCAATTAATTTGACCAACATGCAGACCAATGTAAAACTGCTGACGGTTCTTCCATCCTGAACAATTAATATATAATATTATAAGAGCAAATTGTGTGTATGCAAGAAGCTACGCTAACTTCACTCAACAAATGCTTTTATTTGATTTATTATACTAAATGGAAATTTTTTGATAACCCTAGATTAGTATTAACAGTAACTGATCTAAGATTCTTTATAACTATCAGAAATTCAATGCTCCAAGTTAGTGGTGCTAGGTTGTGTTGAATTATCTTTATGTAGAATAGAGTATTTAAGTATTAATATATGACAAGCGCAAGTGCCTTACAATTGTTTGTTTAACTTGTCTTATTCATGCGATAAAAATGGTTTACAGCATTTCATATTTCGCAAAGAACAGCATATTCCGAAACCTTTCTCTTGATGATGAAATCATAATTTCTTTTGTACTTAATGAAAAAATATTATATGGCTATATATAAAGGTACATGTTGTCGGGATATTCACGCATATATTATGTAGCGTTGACTGTCTTTGATAAGAACTAAGGGGTACTTAGGATATTCACTACTTCTTATATGAAGCGGTTTATTTTTAATGAATAAACAAATAATTTCATTTCTTTCAATTTTTCAGGACGGGCTTGTAAGTTGATGATAATCATAAAACTGGCGCGCATGATCGATCACTGAGCATGAAACTTACACTTTTTCAGTATATTGTGGAAGTAATTTATTTTTCGTTGAAAAGTGCTTTGTTGAGTACTTATCTTGTGCAAAATTGATTCTGTTAGGCTAAATATGTAGTTGTGTTTGGTGACTTCGCCAACGTAGGAAGGGATCAAATTATAACTTGGAATTTGCTAACTTTGGAAAGTAGGAGGGCAAAGAGTTTAATAATGGCGAGTCATATACGCCACGTCCCAGTGTTTTTAAACGGAATTTTTTTCTTTTTAGAGGGAATATTCTTACCAGGAAAACACACCAGGTCCGTCAACACTGCAGTCGAATGATTTAGCGGAACCAGTTTAACCGGAGCACCCAGCCGTCACTTGGTTTAGATTGATTGGCTTGCCAGCAGCATTATTTTTCAAACTGCACTGTCTAAACCCCAACAGTCTTTTATGTCGATTGGTTCTGCGTTGTTAGTTATGAACCGTACTTTTGCTATGTTTTTTATTTCTGGTCAGTGCAAATTTCCTTGATCATGTAATTAAAATTTAGGTAGCCGCTTGTATCTTACTCATGTTTCGATCAGCTCAAGCATCACAATAATATATCCATGATTGGCATTTTAGGTTTCAAACATTTATCGCCAAATATGGCGCTAGGTTGCGTGATAGCGTCGCTTTTCTTGAGCGAATAGCAGTCTTGGGTTTTGACCTTCCTACGTTAACTTCTCAATCAAATGCGTCTCCGTTTATTTCCTTCAACCTAAGGAAACAATACTTGCTGATTTTTGACCGTGATACTTAATTAAAGATGAATGGACTGCTCATATCGCTGCGCTTAATATTACAATGGCATCCGGGTTGTACCCAAAGTTTGCCAAATGCAGCCTGTGCAAAATCAGTACAATTGCGTTTTCACATGCGATATTTCTTGGATGGCTATTGTATTCGACATACAATAGTGCAATTGCCATTAACTAAATAACAACTGTATGTAATTTTAAGCCTTTTTTAACATGTGCAATTATCAATCATCGTCACTAGCACGTGTTATATATACAACATTCCACAAACTGCCATTTATATTTGACGTGCCAATTTTGGCCGCATTAAATGCATTATTGCATACATTACCAACCTAATTATTTGCTTTCGCTTTTTCTGGCCTAATTTACATTTATCCTAATTACTGATTGTTTTCCATTATCCATCTTACAACTATTTTAGAGTTTACCACTACTGAATTATCGACATTGTCAATAAATCTTGGGCATACCTGCAGTGAGTTTCTATTGCATTCTAGTTTAGTGTCCTGCTGAATGGTTTATATATATATTACTACTTGTATGTATTTTGCCATCTACCTTTGCACCAGATGCAAAAAGGTGGGGACTGATGTTCGCTACTTTTATTCCAGTATTTTCGCTCGGTGCATATAAATATTCGCAAATGGATATAAGTTAGGTTAGGCATCCTAATACCATTGTCATAATGCGGGTAAAATAATATTTGTTTATATCTGACATCTGATATTATCTGCAAACTAATTTAGATTGCTTAATCTTTTATTATTATTTAATCTGGCTTATATTATTTTTTTAAGCTCTGTCGACAGCTTACATTTATCAGGTAGCCTAATTATTAAACGTTTTGCCCCTTTGCAGAAGACTAGGTACGTTTGCTTAGTGCAGACGGTTTCTCGTTTTGAAATATTTAGGCAAATTAGGCCTTGATTGAATTATGTGACCAGGTACGAACTTCATTTTCAACACCGCTTGAGGACTCCTTCCGTTTAAGCGATTGCAACTTGTCAGTTTGTTTCCAATCCTATATCTGCTGGAAAGCTGCGGTACGCAGGTGTGCTGACAAATTGAATGCATTTAAAATTGGCATTTCAACATTTGGCTGTCACATATTTGAATATGGTTGGGATTAATTCGTTTGACAAGCTGGCCATATTTCAGGCCTAAATTTCTTTGACAGTACAATTAACGAAACTGTTTCGTGCGTTGGGTTGCCAATTACCGGCTATAGTTCATATGTGTTAGTTAACTGTCATTACATTTTCAGTTAAACGCTATGATCGACCACTATGTATGCAATGCTGGGTGAATTAAACCGACTGAGATCAATGATTTCATATATGTGAGGCGTTTCGGTAAATTGGTCCTTCGAGTGAATGGATTAGGGGAACCATAAAAAGTAAGAACACATGGACTAAGCTAATAATTGCCTAACGTTTCTACTGATGATTTAAAACACCGTAAATTATTGGTACTCCAATAATAACCGGTAAAATAAAGGTTGATAAAATATAGTGCAGAATATTTCAATACAAATTCTATTAATCCAGGTATGGTATCACGTCTGTTGTTTATAATACACCAGAACAATTCAAATGTTTCAATAGAAATGATGCAGAAGCTATTGGTCATTCGGAATATTGACTTGCAATTTTTTGCTTGAAAGCCAATGCTCATACACAATTTGTCAAAAAACAAACCGTTGTTGTTGTTATGTATTCGTTTAGAGTATCAGGTATTCCGAGGTTAAAGCGCTGTGTGCAGATAATTGCTGAACAGGGTGAAAATAGTCCTGTTGAATCACAGTTATTCACTGCTCTGAGGGATGTAGGTTTGTCAAAAAACATTCACTGATTTGTTGCTATGAATCCAGGGGAAGTATTGAAGAAAATGCTATAGGGAAACTAGCTGGCACTTGGTATTTACTAACTAATTTAAAGGTGCTGACACTAGTGACCTACCGACAACTGTATATACTTCCAAACCACCGCCTTTAACAACATGAGTAGCTATTTTTTAATGACGAGTATCTAACAAAGACACCATCCGTGAAACTTTAAATGTGGTGCTTTCCTGCTGTATGTAATGCATATAACGAATCAAAGCATAAAGAATGCACAGATGGTAATACGTCAAAATTTCGATTTTTCGCCTTAGTCGCATATGCAATTAAAACAGAAACACATACATAATTATATACATGGGAAATATTGGCAAACCAGACGAAACGTCAAAATCATGTTCAAGGCAATCGGATTGATTGCCTCAAGAGTTTCTTTGCACGTAGCACTGTTTGAGAGGTTCCAATTAGTGACGCTTCACTGATTGCCAACATTATTGGATTCCGGTTACTTAATAGCACTTTGATGGCAGTCTTGTGGTCCACATTGTAACCAGTTGTCACGAGGTGCTTGGTGAGAGATGATGACAGAATCCGATTCATTCAAATCGCGCTGTCTTCAAAAGCTGCTTTTGCGTAGCTAAACGACAAAATTCCGAAAAATATGTACCCAAATCGTTATACAAATCTTTGCAATGTACACTGACTCATGATTATGGGATGAGTTTGTGCACTTGACCAGATTAATAAGTTCTAATAAATTCAACGCATTTTCATAAGGAATTTTTGAACATTATTGGCACATAGCATTTATACCAAAATTAACACGTACCAAACTTTTAGCGCTTATTCATTTTTCATATGAAGCTGCGGTGCTAATACGGTAAACATTGAATGGGTACGGTTAAGCAAAAACTAAGCAGACCATCAAAAAATCGTATATTGAAGGCTCTGTTCATTGACTAATTGTTTGGCTCATAGGTTAAAAGAAAAGCATATATTTGAGAAAGAAATATGATGACCCAACGTGTGATTTTATTATGCAGACTTAACCCAACAGATGCAGATATATTTTACTCCGTCTGTCTAGAGAGAAATGCTGCGTACACTAACACACATGCTGTAACACACTTAACATGATAGTACCTTTTATTTAGTAAACTCATTTTTATACCTGATCAGTTACTGTTAGCACTGGCATCTTTTGGAGGCTAAGTGTTGCGATTCCCAGAAGGTTCGTAAATTGTGACGTTTAATATTGTTTCCAGTGTTCTTTTATTTTTATTGCTGCGTGTAACCTTCTGATGAGACATGTGGCAAACGTATGCGAACGCTAACTAATCTGCCTTAATAAAAGAGCCTCAAAACACCATTAATACTGTGCTTCTATTACTATGGACAATGAATATATATTTAACCCCCAAAATTGCTGTGCATATTTCTTAAGTCTGCCATACATTATTGTTTATTAATTGGTTGCCCATCTACAATGTTTTCATACATTGATAGTGGTAAGTTTGTCAAAATGTGCATTGCTTGTCTTGAATAAACAACGTTGCATATATGAGTTGTAACATTAAAATAACACAGGTTAGAAAAGCAAACATACAGGTATGCTTGTGTAGCCGTTTATTACTTCAGAATTCCTTTCTTATGGGGGTTCACTGATATTTTGAAGGCGTCATTTCGCCATCGTTTCTGACTAATTAGGGTCGTCGATTTTGACTTCATATCGAAACCAACTCTGACTCCAACAATCACGCTTTATCTTTATTGCGCGCATCTGATTGTTAAATATGTGTTTCTTACTGTTTGCCTAAAATATCTGCAAGCTTTACGTATTCTCTTTCGCTTTCCCGCTTAAGTGTCAACCTATATAACGAGTTGGATCCACTATGTAAAATATCCCCTAGAATCCTTGTCAATGGTAGTTCGTTTCCGCATGGTTGAAACAGTCGCGGGTTGCGCCACGAGAGGTGGTGACTAAATGCTCACAAAATATGTATAAGTAACTAAATGTAGGAGCAGCGTTGCTAGATGCAACTAATATAATTTTACTTCTACAACAACTGATGTAATTTAATAGGTACGCAAAGCGATTTTTGAGCGCATTCCGTTCACCGACCTTATGAATTGAGTGGTTTTATACATTATTACTTCACCTTAAATGTGAATGCTGCCATTTATGTACTTAAAAATACCTTCTCCAAACTAAAAGGGTTTAAGTTGTAAGAGGTTTCATCAACTATTCTAATGACTGGCGAAATATATATTGCAATGCCGTTGTGATTTTATAATTGCTTGAATAACTATTTTGATCAACATTGATTTTTCTGTTAATGATATTATTGTAGTTTGTTCCAAATGTGCGTCTCAAATTTCTAATAAACCGCGGGGTGATTGGTTGGCCTTACTTTTTGCTACCTTGTGCACAGATAATTAAAAATGCAGTTAAAATAAAGATAAACTGCAGCTTATTAGCACAATGGAATTGTTTTTTGTACTGCAAATTTAAGGAAATTAAATGCATAGTGATCGTGTTTACACGATAATAATAAACTATTATATACAGGTGAATAGCTTTTATCATTGTACACTCCAAAAGAAAAGCTGACTGCTAGTTGCTTCGTCTGTAAAATCACATAGAATGCCCAACAAGTTGTCTGAAATGCTAGATCTGGATCATCTGCCGTGATAATTCACTTTCATAATGTTAACACCACAATGGAACCTATTAACATTTTACTCACTTAATTCACCATGGTTATCGGGAAACATTTTTAGAGAATATGGCCGAAATGCTACAATACCTATGCTTCCTCACAAGGTTATACTTTCTTATAATTTCTATCAAAGTTACAGCATTATCTCGTGCTTCATTTTTAGCAAATAAGTTCTGAACGCCAGATGCATAAATATCCTTAGGAGAAGAATTAGAACTTTTACACATATACAGTTGTAAGCTAATTTTGAATTATCAATGTCAATAGCATTAAGCAAATCCGCTATATTATACTCAATAAGCATTTAGCGGAAATGAACGCATTTGTACTTAATATGTTATCTTAACAAGTTAGCTTTATCGTACCAACTGAATATGAAGCAGTGCATTAACTTGTGATATGTATCTACAAGCTCCTTTGTGACGCTATCATTGTCTATGTTCATGCATTATTAGTAGTGTAGGTCAATCGAGCACCGATACTTTTGAGCACAAATATTCTGTAAACACAGTGCAATAGGAATTTGTAAATATAGGTTACCTTTTAAATAAGAATTAAGCTATTTTTAAACTATTGTAAGTGATCCATTATTTTCTTGAAGATTACGCCGTGGCTGAAGCAATAATGTTTTTGGTGATTCATTTACTGTTGTGTTCAAATCACTTAAGGTAATATACAAAGCTTTAGACGGTAATTAGTCTATAAGCAGTTCCCTGTTAAGGCAACAAATATTTTCCGGTTACATTGTTCACGCTGACTTATTTCTAGTACATTACCGTTTTGAATGGATCATTAGATAAGCCAATTAGAAAATTAGGCTTGCTGACATTTTGCGGGTTGTTGCATCTACTGCTTTGACTATTATTATTAGACGAATACAATACCATCTGAAATTCATAACATGTATGCCTAATAAGTAAAACTGGCAGCAATCTCCATTAGCATCGCGTTGTGACACGTTAATTAAACTTGTTTGTAGAAAGGAAGAGTTACTCTAGAATTACTAACCTCAGGCGCAAAGCTTAAATAAAGGCAAATGCTTTACACTCTGAATCTTGCAGGTTACATGTTAGGGTAATTTTTGGCTTTTAAGCCGCAATAAATGCAGCTTGTGTTTCATTGACGTGGACCAATATATATATATATATGCACGGCAACCCTTAATTTGACTAGAGCTTTGGTTACTATTCAATGTTAACTCAAACGTGCTAGACTATTATTCTCCAATATTTCTGTATAATTACGTGCAAACTTTTCGAAGAAGCAACAAATAAAATAAATTGTTTCAGATGCTATTCAAGCCAACGCAACAGTCAAGTTTGCCTATGGATGTATCTCTCAGCCGTATGAAATCGCTTGTCTTTCTCGATTCCCACAGTGGGTACCACAAACTAAGAGGCAAATAAGGTTAGTCAAACTCATGAACTAAAAAGCGAACTTGTTGAAATTTTATTTTTAGTGCTAAAACATGAAATCTGTTAATATATGTTTCTCCTCCGCTAATAAATTAAATTATTTTTCATTAATTTAACTAGATTACTCGGATAAGGTTTTGTGATCAGCAGATATATATATTTATTTCAAAATAAAACAAGAGCTCAATAAGAATTTATTTTCGTAATCCAACTTAAGACAAATATACAAAATTAAAAATTGAATTCCATGTCGCTGAGCCAGCGGTTGCACATAGAACTAAGTGATAAATCGTCACCCTGAACCGCTATGCAAGGAGGTCCATCCTATCTCAGGACATCTCCATTTGATGACTCAAAACGATGACGAAAGCGGCCATGGAATGACAGTTTTGGAATAATTAACACCGTAACACACATTTGCGTAAATTTTTCCGTATATAAAAAGTCTTTGGAACCGTAGTGCAAAATTGAGAAGGTTGGATTTAACATTGCCATTTTCAGCCGCACGAGTATTAACTAAAGGGACTTTGGTGAAAAAGAAAGTACTCTGGTTTGCAATACTGAAGCGCGTTTGCTTTAATCCAACTCATGATATCATTAGTTGTGGGTAGCAATTCATTAATAATACCGTTTAAAAAAACACGAAAACTGACTCAACAGAAAACGTTACGTCTTAGTAAAAATTAATCATAATTGCCCTAAAAACGTTTCTTGTGGATAACCATTCTCTACTTTAAAATCAATGCAAATTAAGACTGAAAGAAAAATGTATAACGGCCGCTAACCATTGTATTATCCGATCCAGTCAAAAATGCGTTCTAAATTCATGTATTGCAGTTATTGAAAGAGAGATATACCATCAAATTTGACCAAGCAAGTTGGCAATTTCGTGATAATGGAGGGTAATGCAGGGCACGCTCTTATTGGTTTCGTACAAGGCATCCGTGGTAACCCAGTACTGTCACAGCTATGATGAAATTCATTAAATTTTAGAATAT
The DNA here is from genome assembly GCA_944474145.2 of Dicrocoelium dendriticum. NCBI lineage: Eukaryota > Metazoa > Platyhelminthes > Trematoda > Plagiorchiida > Dicrocoeliidae > Dicrocoelium > Dicrocoelium dendriticum. Next base: position 65,905,398 of record OX104060.1, on the reverse strand, counting down.
TGTAAGTAGAAACACTTAGTGCTTTTTGGTGTTATAAAGAGCTACCAATTTGAAAAACGGAATAGCGATTATGTATTTCCACATTACACGCAATTGCGGTTCTTCGAGTCTCCTTTAACTTAATTCAGTTATGCTCATATATATTCTCGTAGCCGCCAGTTGCACAGGTTTCAGTTGATTGTCGCAAAGTTCCCTATACTAAGCGTGCGAGAAGAGTGCAATCTCTCCAACGCATTAGAGGAAATAAGACGAAATTTAATACCGGGATCTGGGGAATGGTACAAATATTTGCCACAAACAGGTGGCGCGTCGGTATAATGAAGCATTTTGCTAAGTAGTTCGAGTCCTTCCATTTTCAGAGAAGGACGGAACCAACATGATTCACAAATCAGAATCCGTTCACATTTCGCACAGAATATTGTTGATAACACAACTTCTATCTGTAAGGCCATACTGGTGTCTTAACATTGCTCACGCACAAGTGCGCTACATGATAAGGCAGAACAAAATATTGCCTACGTTGTCTAGGCTAGGGTTCGCAATTTAAAAACCCATTATTCAACATCATTTACAGCCATGCAGTATCGGGTACTATTAACCATGAATCATGCACCTCATACAGAAGTAAGACGATAGTTTCATGGGTAAAAGAATGACAGCTTATCCTTCACGGTTTATGAAGTCAATGGATTGTTGTAGTGAAACTTTCTCAACCAGCAGCGTAAACTTCTCCACAGGATCATTCAAGAGTTGCAATATGATATAAGTAGCAGTTGCCCTTAAATAGCAAGTGTATTAAAGCTATTTTGAAAACAAATATTCTTAAGTAATCTGCGTTGGCTTTCTTTCAAAGTATATGAGAACCATTTGTCCAGATAACCATTTTGTCTCAGGGCTTCGCTGATTCACTGTAACATTGGTCACGGTATCCGGTGTGCGGTTACTGCATGTCGTTGACACCAGAGATTGGACAAAACCAGATGTGCACTGTAGCGTCACTGCATTATGGAAGTTCGTGCATTGCGCATTTATGTTTCTTTTCTGTGCAGTTTCTTGCTGATAGAACGTTTAGAGTTACAATGCAGATCATCTTCCAGAAATTGTCTTTTATTTGCGAACTCCTGCTCGTATGTGAAGTATGTATCATCATGGGTATGACTAAAAGCATGAAATATCTGCGCTAAATAATTTCGCGATTTACAAAGTACGACTTTTGTTCAAATGAGGAACATAATTTTCAGTTTCACAAAGGAACGTTCTAAGTGGTAGGATTCACATTTGCCATTCGTATATCTGCTACCGAGGGACTAATTGACATCCCATATCCAGATCATCAACTTGACGCCACAGTTTTACTAATGAAGATAAAATGAAGATTTAGAGTACATACCTTAATGATTGCTTTGAGCCAACTCTCTGGCAAATTTGTCTAAATGAGCAATTGTCCATCCAGTTCTCACACATACTCCACAGCATTCACAGCTTAATGTTTATTAACGGCGATCGGACAACAAATGGTCCCATCTCTTTGTCAGCTAGGTAAAAAAAACTAACTTATTAATGAATACCATGGAATTTCTAGAGCCGAATGTGCAAAGCATGTTGCAAAATGATTGATTCTTCCTCAAAACCCGTTTCTGCAACATGAGTTGAAGTATCCTCCGTTTCCAAGTGTAAATAACATGGTATTACTTTTGACTACGCTAAACGTTTAGTTCTACTTCAATGGTGAAACTGTAGCGTCAGGGTGGTGATAGATGGACATGGGATCTCATTTGATAGCGCGATGGCTGAAAAATTAATGCCAACATTTAAACTTTGATATTTGGAAAGTACTTCCATGATACTGCATATCATGTGCCTTATGTGGACAAAACAATTGTGCTTTGCAAATCGCAAAATTACGTAACGCAGTTATTTAAGGCTTTAATGATACGCATGAGGATCCATACTTCACATACAGCTTAGTTTGGAAATCTACTGTGATTTCTTGATGTAGACGTGCTCCGTATCCCAAAAGATTTATCACTAGAAAAACTATACATAAAAGAAACATAAATGCGCAATTCACAAACTTTCATAATGCAGTGACGCTACAGTACAATATTGGTTTTGTACAATATCTCTTGTCCACAACACGCAGTAATTTCACACCGGATACCGCGACCGAATTTAGAGTGGAACAGCGAAGCCCTGAGACAAAATGGCTATCTGGACAAATTGCTCTCATATAATTTGAAAGAAAGCTAACGCAGTTTACCTATGAATATTTTTCCGAAACGTGTTTTAATACACTTGCTATTTAAGGGCGACTACTAATGGTATCCTATTGCGACTCTCGAATGATCCAGTTGAGAAAACATTTCGTGAACGATTAAACAAGTTTTACCAAAAACATGCGTTGCATTCAATACATTTTAAAGTGCAGCTGTATTTGTTGTTCTGTGCGATGCAAATTTTTGTTACTAAAGCTGCTGGTTGCACGATTTAAGTTCGTAGTACGATGTGCAAAAATCATGGAACCAGCGAGCACATTTCGGTATTTTTCTAAAAACGGAATCTGAAATATTTAAAGCTCCGTTTTCGCACATCTACTTGATTTTGATTACACAGCCTCTGCGTAGCATGCAAGGTCATTCGCTTAACACCTGACCTTAATCCGAAGGCCGTTTATATCCGCCATATGAAGCAATTACCGTGTCTACGAATGCGGTAACTTGGTTCATTAGTACTCCATTACAATACATATATTGTTAGCTAAGCCTATAATTTCTGTGGGTTCTTC